>PISX010000222.1:0-339129 GCA_004024625.1 Mellivora capensis | reverse complement strand
CGGCTTCCCGCTCCGATACCTGCGAGCTCTGCGACACTCAGACACCCCCGATCCTTCTGTGACCCTGCGGGACCTGGGGCCACGCTGACCCCGCGTGGGCTTCACCCCGGTTTAGCCTCTGGAGCGATGTCCCTCCGTGGAGCAGACTTTTAAAAGTCCCGATTTAGTGCTCCGTTGCTCCGCCGCTTGCCGGGAGCCGCCCCTCCCCCGCGGTCTATCCTCCCGTCGCTTTCGATTCACTTCTCCGCCAGTCCTACCTTTCAGAAAGTGGTCGATTTCCTGTTTCCAGAATTGCTGTTCTTCCTCTCTTAGATCTCCCGTTGGATTTGTAGGTGTTCGCAGTGGTTTGATAAGCTATCTAGCTGATCTCCTGCTCCCTGATGTCGTCTCAGCTGCTACTTCTCTGACATCTTGCCCCTCTCCCCTGTTTCTTATATTCTACACATGAGTGAAACTGTATGATCATTGTCTTAATCTGATTGACTTATTCTGCTCAGCATAATACTCTCTAGTTCCATCCATGTCAATGTAAATGGTAAGTATTTATCCTTTCTGATAGCTGAGTAATATTCCATTGTGTGTGTATATCTATATATACACACACACACAATATATATACCGCATCTTCTGTATCCCTTCATCTGTTGATGGGCATCTTCGCTCTTTCCACTGTTTGGCTATTGTGGAAATCACTGCTATGAAGATTGGGGCTAACAGCCTGGGTGGCTCAGTCAGTTAAGCCTCTAACTCTTGGTTTCAGGTCAGGTAATGATCTCAGTGCTCAATGAGGAATCTGCTTGGGATTCTCTCTCTCTCTCTCCCACCCCTGTGCTTATACACACTCTTCTCTCTTTAAAGTAACTAAGTAAATCTTTAAAAATAATAATAAATTTTAGTATAGTGTTTGGAGGTCCATCCATGTTATAGCATATTTCAAAGTTTCATTCCTTTCATTGAATGATATTCTATTGTATCCAAATTAGAAAGAAAGAAAAGTATCTCTGTAGGTGACATGATCTTGTATGTAGAAAACCCTAAAGATTGGACAAAAACTATTATAACTAATAAATAAATTCATCAAAATGGCAGCATACAAAATCAGTAAACAAATTAATTACATTTCTACCCACTATCACTGAAAAATCTGAAAAAGAACTAAAGACCATTTCAGGGATGCCTGGGTGGGTCGGTTGGTTAAGCATCTACCTTCTTTTTTTTTTTTTTAAGATTTTATTTATTTATTTGACAGAGATCACAAGTAGGCTGACAGACAGGCAGAGAGAGAGAAGGAAGCATGCTCCCTGCTGAGCAGAGAGCCCGATGTGGGGCTCGATCCCAGGACCCCGGGATCATGACCTGAGCCGAAAGCAGAGGCTTTAACCCACTGAGCCACCCAGGCGCCCCAAGCATCTACCTTCTGTTCATGTCATGATCCCAGGGTCCTGGGATGGAGTCCCACATTGGGCTCCTTCCTCGGTGGGGAGCCTGCTTCTCCCTCTGCCTGCCACTCTCCCAGCTTTTGCTGACTCTCTCTCTGTCTCTAATAAATACATAAATACCGTAACCTTTTTTAAAAAGAAAGAAAAGAAAAGAGAATAGTTCCAGAGGCAACTGCATGGCTCAGTTGGTCTGACTCTTGATTTTCGCTTGGGTCATGATCTCAGGGTTGTGGGATCAGGCCCTGCATCAGGCTCTGGGCTCAGTGGTGAGTCTGCTTGAGATTCTCCCCTTCCCTTCCCCTTTGTCCCTCCCCCCCATTCTCTTTCTTTCTCTCAAATTAATAAATCCTTAAAAAAAGGGAGAAAATAATTCCACTTACAATAATATCAACAAGAAAAAAACACTGAAGAATAACAAAGGAGGTAATAGACTGGTGCATTGAATACTGTAAGAACATAGCTAAAGGAAATTAGAGAACACATAAATAATTAGGGAAAAAACCCATGTTCATAGATGAAAAATCTTAATATTGTTATGATGTCAGTGCTAGTTAAAGTGTTTTACAGATTCAGCACATTTTGTGTTTTTCAGCATACAAATTTTTCACCTCCTTAATTAGATTTATTCCTAAATATTAATTTGGGGGGATGCTATTAGAAATAGAATTTCTTATTTTCTTTTTGGATAGTTTATTCCTGGTGTACTATAAATACAACAGGTTTTTCAGAGTTGGTTTCATGCCCTGCAGCTTTACTAAATTTATTTGCTTTAGTAGCTTTCTTGTGGATTACTTGGTATTTTCTATATATAGGATTATGTCATGTGCAAATATAGTGGTACCCTTTCCTTTAAGTTTGGATGTTTTCATTTATTTTTCTTGTTTAATAGCACTGGCTAGAACGTCCTTTACAATGTGGGTAACAGTGGTGGAAGCAGGCATCCTGAACTTGTTTCTGATTTAGGGGGAAAATCTTTCAGGTTCCATTGAGTATTACATTAATTATGGGTTTTTAATGAATACCCTTTATCATATTGAGTAATTTGCCTTCTATTCTTAGTTTTCTAAGTTTTTTTTTAAATTTATTTATTTGTCAGAGAGAGAGGGAGAGCGAGTGAGCGAGCACAGGCAGAGTGGCAGGCAGAGGCAGAGGGAGAAGCAGGCTCCCTGCTGAGCAAGGGGCCCGATGTGGGACTCGATCCCAGGACGCTGGGATCATGACCTGAGCCGAAGGCAGCCGCTCAACCAACTGAGCCACCCAGGCGTCCCTCTAAGTTTTTTTTTTTTTTTTATCATGAAAGAGTGTTGGATTTTGTCAAATACATTTTCTGCAACAGCTGGGGCTTTTCCCCTTTTTCTATTAAAGTATATATTACATTGATAGATTTTATCTTGACCCACTCTTGCATTCCTTGAATAAATTCCACTTGATCATTCTGTTGGACTTGATTTGGTAATATTTTGTTGAGGGTTCTTGCATCTATATGAGCAATGAATATTGGTCTATAATTTTCTTTTCTTGTGATATATTTATTTGGGTATGGTATCAAGATAAGGCTAGCTTCAAAGAGTGAGTTAGGAAGTGGTACTCCTTCCATTTTGGGGGAAATTTTTTAATTAATTAATTAATTTTTAAAAATATTTTATTTATTTATTTGACAGAGAGAGCAAGAGCACACAGGTATGGGGAGTGGCAGAGGGAGAGGGAGAAGGAGAAACAGGCTTCTCACTGAGCAGGGAGCTGACAGGGGCTTGATCCCAGGATCCTGAGACCACGGTGCAAGCCAAAGGCAGACCCCCAACCGACTGAGCTACCTGGGCACCCCAATTTTGGGGGAAAATTTTAAAGAAGATTTTTTAAAAAGATTTTATTTATTTGACACAGAGAGACACAGTGAGAGAAAGAACACAAGCAGGGGGAGGGGAGAGGGAGACGCAGGCTTCCCGCTGAGTAGGGAGCCCAATGTGGGGCTCAATCCCAGAACCCTAGGATCATGACCTGAGCTGAAGGCAGCTGCTTAATGACTGAGCCTCCCAGGTGCCCCTTAAGAAAGATTTTTGTTTGGTAGAATTCACTAGTAAGGCCATTTGGTCCAGTACTTTTCTTTGTTGGAAGGTTTTAAACTACCGTTATTTTTTCTTTTTCAGTTTTTATTTGAATTAGTTAAAAGAAAATGTAAGTTATTTTCAGGTGTACAATTTAGTGATTCAACACTTACGTACAAAACCTGGTGCTCATCACGAGTGCACTCCTTAATTAATCCCTATCACCTATTTAATCCATCTGCCGCTCTGGTAACCATGAGTTTGTTCTCTAGAGTGAAGAGTGTGTTTCTCAGTTTGCCCTTCTCTTTTTTTTCCCTATGATGTTGAAGAGGATGCAGAGAAAGGGAAATTCTCTTATACTGTTGGTGGGAATGCAAACTGGTGCAGCCATTCTGGAAAACGGTATTTCTCAAAAAATTAAAAATAGAACTATCTTACAATCCAGCAATTGCACAATTAAGTATTTACCCAAAGGATACAAAAATACTGATTTGAAGGGATACATGTACCCCAATATTTATAGCAGGATTATCAACAATAGCAAATTATGGAAAGAGCCCAAATGTCCATCAACTAATGAATGGATAAAGATGTGGTATACATATATTTTTTAATTTTATTATAATATATATAAAAGATATATATTTTATGTATTTGCTAAGCCATAAAAAAAGAATGAAATCTTGCCATTTGCAAAGATGTGGATGGAGCTAGAGAGTATAATGCTAAGCAAAATAAATCAGTTAGAGAAAGACAAATACCATATGATTTCACACATATGTGAAATTTAAGAAACAAAACAAGTGAACATGGGGAGGAAGAGGCAAACCATAAAACAGACTCTTTTTTAAAGATTTTATTTATTTATTTGACAGAGAGAGAGAGAGAGAGATCACAGAGAGAGGGGGAAGCAGGCTCCCTGAGGAGCAGAGAGCCCAATATGGGGCTCAATCCCAGGACCCTGAGATGATGACCTGAGCTGAAGGCAGAGGCTCAACCCACTGAGCCACCCAGGAGACCCCATAAAACAGACTCTTAATTATAGAGAACAAACTGAGGGTTGCTGGAGGGGAGGTGGATGTGGGGATGGGTTAAATAGGTGATGGGTATTAAGGAGAGTACTTTTCATGAGCATTGAGTATATAAGTGATGAGTCACTGAATTCTGTGCCTGAAACTAATTTTACACTATATGTTAACTAATAGAATAGAAATAGAATTTAAATAGAATTTATATAAAAATTTGAAACTCAGGGTGCCTGGGTGGCTCGGTCAGCTGAGCGTCTGCCTTCGGCTCAGGTCCTTGGATTGAGTCCCAGCATCCAGCTCCTTGCTCAGCAGGGAGCCTGCTTTTCCCTCTGCCTGCTCTGTCTGCCTCACCCACTGCTTGTGGTATCTCTCTCTTTCTCTCTGACAAATAAATACATAAAAATCTTTACAAAAACCCTTGAAATTAAAAAAAAAAGAAGAAGAAAGAAAGAAAGAATGAAAGAAAGAAGAAAGTCTGGAAGCATTGCAGTTCCAAACTTATATTACAAAGTTGTAGTGATCAAGTCAGTATGGTACCAGCACAAAAGTAGACACATAGACCAATGGAACAGAATAGAATAAGCCAGCAATGAACCCAAGACTATATCAAGTAGTCTTTGATAAAGAAGAAGAGAATATCCAATGAAAAAAAGACAGTCTCTACAACAAGTAGTGTTGGGAAAACTGGACAGCAACAAGCAAAAGAATGAAACTGGACCACTTTCTCACACCATACAGAAAATAAATTCAAAATGGATTAAGCATTTAATTGTGAGACAGGAAACCATTAAAATCCTAGAGGAGAACACAGGCGGTAACCTCTTTGACATCATCCATAGCAACTTCTTGCTAGATATGCCTCCTGAGGCAAGGGAAACAAAAGTAAAACTAAAGTGTTGGAACTTCATCAAAATTATAAGCTTCTGCACAGTGAAACAAACAATCAACAAAACTAAAAGGCAACCTACAGAATGGGAGAAGAAAGTTGTAAGTGACATATCTGATAAGGACTAGTATCCAGAATATATAAAAAAACTTATAAAACTCAACAACTAAAAATCAAATAATTCAATTAAAAAATGGGAAGATGACATGAATAGACATTTTCCCAAAGAAGATGTACAGATGGCCAGCAGACACATGAAAAGATGCTCAACATCGTTCACCACCAGGGAAATACAAGTTAAAACTATAATGAGATATCACTTCACACCTGTCAGAAATGGCTAAAATTAACAAGAGGGGAAACAACAAATGTTGGTGAGAATACAGAGAAAGGGGAACCCTCTTGCACTGTTGGTGGGAATGCAAACTGGTGTAGTCACTCTGGAAAACAGTATAGAAGTTCCTCAAGGAGTTAAAAATAGATCTGCCATATGATTCCAGGAATTGTACTGCTAGGTATTTACCCAAAGAATACAAAAATACTAATTTGAAGGGATATATTCACCATGTTGTATATAGCAGCATTAGCTACAATAGCCATATAATGGAAACAGCCTAAGTGTCTATAAACTGATGAATGGATAAAGAAGATACAGTATACATACACAATAGAATATTACCTTCCATAAAAAATAATAAAATCTTGTCATTTGCAATGACATGGATGGAGCTAGAGAGTATCACGGTAAGCAAAATTAATCAGAGAAAGACAAAAACCATATGATTTCACTCATTGTGGAATTTGGGAGGTTTTAATATTATTTAAATCTTTACTTATTATAGGTCTGTTGAGATTTACTATTTCTTCTTGAGTCAGGTTATCTAACAGATATATAATCAGATTATAGAATCAGATATATAAACAGATTATATAATCTGTTGACATACAATTGTTTATAGTTATGTCTTATAATTTTTTAAGTCTCTGTAAGGTTGGTAGTAATGTCCCAGTTTAATGATTGGATCTTATTTTCACCCTAAAGTTTTGTCAGTTTTGTTGAACTTTTCAAATAACCAACTTTTTGTTTCATTAGTTTTCTCTATTATTTTCCTATTCTCTATTTAAAATTCATTCTAATCTTTATTATTTCATTTCTTCTATTAGCTTTGGATTCATTTTATGCTGCTTTTTCTAATACCTTAAGTTGAGAACTTAGGTTATTGATTTAAGAACTTTCTTCCTTTTTGGAGTAGATATTTACAACTATAAATTTCCTTTGAGGACTGCTTTTGTGGCATTCCATATGTTTTGGTATGTTGTGTTTTCTTTTTCAGTTGACTCTAAGTATTTTTTTTTTATTCCCTCATGATTTGTTGTTTAAGAATGTACTGTTTAATTTCCACATATATGTGAAAATTTTCTCTTTTTGTCATTGGTTTGTAACTGCATCCTCTTGTTGTAAGTGAAAATACTTTGTATGATATCTGTTTTAAGAGATCTATTGAGATGTGTTTTATGATGTAATTTATGGTCTATCTTAGAGAATTTCCCATGTGCACTTGAGAAGAATGTCCATTAGGTCTAGTTGGTTTCTTGTGTTGTTCAACTGTTTTATTTCCTTATTATAATCTGTCTGGTAGTTCTATGTATTACTGTAAAGTTAGCTATTGAAGTCCCCAACCATGACTGTAGAACTATGTCCCCCTTCAATACTGTCAATTTTGTTTCGTATATTTTGAGGGTTTGTTATTAGGTTTGTAAATGGTATATCTTATTTCTATAAACCTTTTATTAACATGTAATATCTTTATTATAACTTTTTAAATTTAAAATCTATTTGTCTGATATTAGCATAATCACAGTAGCTCTCTTTTATTTATTGTTTGCATGGAATTTCCTTTTCTGTCCTTTCACTTTCAACCTATTTGAGTTTTTGGATTGAAAGTGAACACTTATAGGAAGCATTTGGTTGGGTCATGTGTTTTAATCCATTGTTAATGACTACCATTTGACTAGTGGGTTTAATTTAGTTACATAAAGTAGTAACTAATAAGGAAGGAATTCTATTGTGCTATTGCTTTCTTATATTCTTCATAGGCTTTTTATATACCTCATTCTCTCCATTACTGTCTTTTTGTGTTTAGTTAATAATTTCTGTAGTAAAGTTTTTGGTTAGCCCAGTGATGAGTATTGAGGAGGGCACATATTGCATGAAGCACTGGGTGTTATATGCAAACTATGAATCTTGGAACACTACATCAAAAACTAATGATGTACTGTATGGTGACTAACATAATATAATAATAAAAAAGTTTTTATTCCCTTATTTCTTTTTGTGTATGTTGTATACTTTTTTTGGTAATTACCATGAGGATTAAATTTAATATCCTAAAGTTAAAACAATCTAATTTGAATTTATACTAACTTAAACTCAGTGTAATACAAAAACTCTCTTCCTATACAGCTAATTCTCCCTTTTTTCATTTCTGATGTCACAAATAACATATTTATATTTTTGGTGCTCAATGCCATAGGTTAGTAATTTTTATGCACTTGTCTTTTAAATAATGTGGAAAATGAAAAAATGGAATTACAAGGTAAAATTGAACTAACACATATGGTTTTGATTTTCAGTATAGCATCCTTTCATTTCAATCTGAAGGATTCCCTTTAGCATTTCTTGTGGAATAGCTCTAGTGGTAAAACACTCTGTCTGTTTTTGTTTATCTGAGAATGTCTTAATTTCTACCTTATTTTTGAAGGATAGTTTGGCTGGATATAGAAATCATAGTGGGTTTTTTTTTTTTTTTTCCTTTTAAACACTTTGAATATATCAGCCCAGTGCATTCTGGCCTCCAAGATTTCTCATGAGAAATTGGTTGATAATCTTATTGAGGATCCCTTCTTGTGAGGAGCTGCTTTTCTGTTGCTGTTTTCAAGATTGTCTTTGGCTTTTCATAGTTTAACTATAATGTGTCTTGGTGTGGGTTTCTTGTTGGTTAGTTTATCCTCGTTGGAATTAATTTCTTGGATTTGTAGATTCGTGTCTTACATCAAATTTGGGGAGTTCTCAGCCATTACTTCCTTACATGTTCTTTCTACTCACTATTTTCTACTTATGTGATTCCCACAAGACATATTCATGCTGGACTGTTTAATAGTGTCCTACAGGCCATTTAGGTTCTGTTCACTTTTCTCCATTTCTTTTTCTTTTTGTTCCTCAGACTTTATAATGTCAATGGTCTTATCTTAAAATTTGCCAGTTCTTTCTTCTGCTTGCTCCAATATGCTTTTAAAGCATTCTAGTGAATTTTTATTTCACTTATTATACTTTTCAGTTCAAGAATTTCCTTTTGGTTTCTTTTAAAAAAATAAATTCTAGGGGCACCTGGGTGGCTCAGTGGGTTAAAGCCTCTGCCTTTGGCTCAGGTCATGATCCCATGGTCTTGGGATCGAGCCCCACATTGGACTCTCTGCTCAGCAAAGAGCCTACTTCCCCCTCCCTCTCACTGCCTGCCTCTCTGCCTACTCGTGATCTCTGTCTGTCAAATAAATAAATAAAATCCTTAAAAAAAATTTTACCTCTTTATTGATATTCTCATTTTGTTCATACATCATTTTCCTGTCTTTTTCCATGCTTTCCTTTAGCTCTTTGAGCATCTTTAAGAAAGTTGTTTTTTAATGTTTTATCTAGTAAGTCTGATGTCTGGGGTTCCTCAAGGACAGTTCATTGCAATTTATTTTGTTCCTTTAGATGGGACAAATGTTTGTTTGCTTTTGTATGTTTGTGATTTTTTGTTGGTTGTTCAAAACTGGACATTTGAATTTCATAATGTGGTAACTCTGGAATCAGGTTGTTCCCCTTCCCCAGAATCTGTTCTTTTTTTTTTTTTTTCCAGTTGTTCAAGGGTGTCTTTGTTTGAGATCAGCTTGAGATGAAAACCTGAGATCTTCTCTTGTCTTTTCTGAGACTTGGTTTCCTTGGGCATGCATAGAGGTTTCTAAATTCCCCTGTACACATGTTAGATTTTGAACATCATCGTCCTTAAATGTCTGACTCTCAAAGGGGGAAAAAGTTTTGTAAAAAGAAAAACAGAAAAAATACCCCAAGGGATGTTCCTTTAAATCCCCTGGAAGGAATTTCAACTGGTACAAGTTAAAAACAACAGTGGTCAGCCTCTGGACCTGCATCTCAGTGGTCAAAATCAGTCAAAAAATCAGAGAAACAAACTGAGGGTTTTGGAGGGAAGGGTAGAAGGGGGATGGATTAGTCTGGTGGTGGGTATTAAGGAAGGCACATATTGCATGGAGCACTGGGTGTGATGCATAAACAATGAATCTTGGGACACTGAAAAAATAAAAAAATCAGACTACCAAATACCAGCATTTGAGGACAAAATCCTTATTGCTCATAATGGCAATAATGATCATTAATATTGGGGGACAAGGTCCTTCTTGCCCACTGTGGTTCCAGAACGCCACACCAGGAACCAAGATTATGGCTGCTTGCCATAGGCTTGGTGGAAAGAAGATGGTAGCCATTACTGTGCTGAAATGGAAATTAATAAAAATGAACTGCAATTTACCAGCCAAGCTTTCCCTTGATAGTGGCAATCATTCAAATAAACTTGAATTCTAGTATACTTATCAGACAGTTTCTGCCAGTACAATTTTCATCTAGGTGGAAAGATAGGTTCCTGATTCTTCTTACTCTTTATCTTCCTTTACTTCATTCCAATGTTTTAATGTTAATGACATGTTTTATATTTCTTGTCATATTTCATGCTTTTATGTTATTGTTAAGAACCCCCAGTTACTAAGATTTCCTCATATGTTTTCTCTTAGAAAGTTTATAGTTTTAGCTCTTACATTTAGGTCTTTACTCCACTTTGAGACTTAAAAAAATTATGTTGTATGAACTGAATCTCATTATTTAAACAAATGGATGTCAAATTGTTCCAGCAACATTTGTTGAAAATATTATTTTTCTTTACTGAGTTACTTTGACGACTTTTTTGAAAATAATTTTTTAAAGATTTTATTTATTTATTTATTTATTTGAGTGGGGGAGAGGGAGAGAGAGTGATTGAGAGAGAGAGAACAAGCAGGCAGTGGGGCAGACAGACAGGAGAAGCAGACTCACTGTTGAGCAGGGAGCCCAATGTGAGTCTTGATCCCAGGACCCTGGGATCATGACCTGAGCTGAAGGCAGATGCTTAACCAACTGAGCCACCCAGGTGTCCCAGAGGAAACCCTCTTACACTGTTGGTGGGAATACAACCTGGTGCACCCACTCTGGAAAACAGTATAGAGCTTCCTCAAAAAAGTTGAAAATGGAGCTATGCACTATGACCCAGCAATTGCACTACTAGGGATTTACTCCAAAGATACGAATGTGATTATCTGAAGGGGCACCTGCACCACAATATTTCTAGCAGCAATGTCCACAGTAGAGAAACTATGGAAAGAGCCAGATGTCCATTGACAGATGAATGGATAAAAAAGATGTGGTATAGATATACAATGGACTACTACTTAGGCATCAAGAAAAATGAAATCTGGTCATTTGCAATGATGTGGATGGAACTAAAGGGTATTAGGCTAAGTGAAATAAGTCAATCAGAGAAATGGAATTATAATATGTGGAATTTAAGAAACAAAACAGGATCATAGGGAAGGGAGGGAAAACTAAAGATGAATTCAGAGGGGGAGACAAACCATATAAACTCTTTTTTTTTTTTAAAGATTTTATTTATTTATTTGACAGACAGAGGTCACAAGTAGGCAGAGAGGCAGGCAGAGAGAGAGGAGGAAGCAGGCTCCCTGCGGAGCAGAGAGCCCGATGTGGGGCTCGATCCCAGGACCCTGAGATCATGACCCGAGCCGAAGGCAGAGGCTTAACCCACTGAGCCACCCAGGCACCCCTAAACTCTTAATCATAGGAAATTAAACTGAGGGTTGCTGGAGGGAGGTAGGTGAGGAAATGGGGTATCAGGGTGATGGGCATTAAGGAGGACACATGATGTGTCATATACTGGGTAATATCACTGGCAAATCACTGAACTCTATCTCTGAAACTAGTAATACACCACATGTTAATTAATTGAATTTAAATAAAAATGTCACAGAATGGATAATATAAAAAAATGGATCAAAGTCTTAAATACTAGAGCCAAAGCTATAAAATTCTTAGTAGAAAACACAGGGTTAAATTTACATAACCTTAGAAAGGTTATGTAAAAGAAAGAAAACCTTATCAACAGTTTCTTAGGTATGAGACTAGAAGAATAAGCAACAAATGAAAAAATAAATTGGACTTCACCAAAACTGAGGACTTCTATGCTTCAAGACACTATCAAGAAAGTAAATGTACAACCTGCAAAATGGGAGGAAATATTTGTAAATCATATATCCAAGAAGGAACTTGTATTAGAATGTATAAAATACTCTTACAACTCATTAATAAAGACATAATCCAATTTAAAAATTGGCAAAAGATCTGAAAAGACATTCTCTAAATAAGATATTTAAACAACTGATAAGTACATTAGAAGATGCTCACCATATTTAGTCACTAGGGAAATGCAAGTGGAGATACTTTTTCACACTTAGATGGCTATAATAAAAAAGTTAGATAACAAGAATCATTGGTGAGAATGAGGATAAATCAGAACCCTCATATATTGCTGATAACAAATATAAAATGTGGGGCGCCTGGGTGGCTCAGTAGGTTAAAGCCTCTGCCTTCAGCTCAAGTCATGATCTCAGGGTCCTGGGATTGAGCCCTGCACCCGGCTCTCTGCTGAGCAGGGAGCATGTTTCCCCCTCACTCTCTGCCTGCCTTTCTGCCTACTTGTGATCTCTGTCTGTCAAATAAATAAATAAAATCTTAAACAAAACAAAACAAAAAACAAGTGTAAAATGGTACAGCCATTTGGAAGGGAGTCTAGAAGTTCCTCAAACAGTTAATTATAGTCACCATATGACCTAGCAATTCTACTCCTATGTATATATTCACGAGAAATGAAAACATGTCCATACAAAAATCTGAACACAAATGTTGATGGCAGCATTACACATAATCATCAAAAAGGTGAAATCAACCCACATGTCAATTAATGGATGAATAGATAAGTCAAATGTGGTATTCCAAACAGTGGAATATTATCTGACCATAAGAAGGAATGAAGTACTAATACACGCTACAACATGGTTGAACCTTCAAAACATTATGCTAAGTGAAATAAAGCAGTCACAAAATACTACATATTCTGTGATTCCATTTATATGAAATATCCAGAATAGGCAAATTATAGAGACAGAAAGTAGATTGATGATTGCTTAGGAATGACAGGAATGGGCCATAATAAAGGCTATGGAGTTTCTTTCTGAGGTGATCAGAATGTTCTAATAGTGATTGTGGTCATGGTTGCACATATGTGTAACTCTGAAAAACCACTGAAATGTACACTTTAAATAGGTGAACTGCGGGGAACCTGGGTGGCTCAGTGGGTTAAAGCCTCTGCCTTCAGCTCAGGTCATGATCCCAGAGTCCTGGGATGGAGCCCCGCATCGGGCTCTCTGCTCCGTGGAGAGCCTGCTTCCTCCTCTCTCTCCCTGCCTGCCTCTTGTGATCTCTGTCAAATAAATAAATAAAATGTTTTTTAAAAAGTTAAAAAAGTAGGTGAACTGCATGTTATATGAATTATATTTCAATAATTTTTTTTTAAGATTTTATTTATTTATTTGTCAGAGAGAGAGCGAGCACAGGCAGACAGAGTGGCAGGCAGAGGCAGAGGGAGAAGCAGGCTCCCTGCCGAGCAAGGAGCCTGATGTGGGACTCGATCCCAGGACGCTGGGATCATGACCTGAGCCGAAGGCAGCTGCTTAACCAACCGAGCCACCCAGGCGTCCCTCAATAATTTTTTCAAAGGGCAACATGAGGCATTCTTGTGTTGATGAAAATATTTTATATCTTTAAAAATAAAACAAAACCAAAAACCTAGGAATGGGTCTTATGGTGTGTATTTTTAACTTTATAAGGCACTGTCAAACTTGACTAAAGTAGCTATTTTGTCTTCCTGCTAGCAATGTATAAAAGTTCCAGTTGCTGCACATTCTTATCAATATTCAGTATATATAATGGGTGTTATATGCAACTAATGAAACATCGAACACTACATCAAAAAGTAATGGTGTACTATATGTTGGTTAATTGAATTTAAATTTAAAAAAAGAAAATAGGATATGGACAAAGGGGAAAACTAAGTGTATATTAGAGCAGAAGGTTAATAA
The DNA here is from genome assembly GCA_004024625.1 of Mellivora capensis. Classification (NCBI taxonomy): domain Eukaryota; kingdom Metazoa; phylum Chordata; class Mammalia; order Carnivora; family Mustelidae; genus Mellivora; species Mellivora capensis. The sequence continues at coordinate 325,436 of PISX010000222.1, read as the reverse complement.
AGAGAGCTACTTAAATGTGTGGTGAAGTTGATTTCAAAAAATAGAAATTCCAGGAAATAAATAGAAGGAGCTGATCTAAAAAAAAAAAAAAATTAAGTCATTCAAATAAATGTCTTATTATATCATTGTGGTTTTATCATTTGTATTTTCTGAATGACTAATGATGTTGAACATCTTTTCATGTACTTCTAAAAATTATTTATTTATTTATTTGACAGACAGAGATCACAAGCAGGCAGAGAGAGAGGAGGAAGCAAGCTCCCCCGGGAGCAGAGAGCCCGATGCGGGGCTCGATCCCAGGACCCTGAGATCGTGACCTGAGCCGAAGGCAGAGACTTAACTCTCATGTACTTATTTTAGTTGCATTCCTTGTATCTTTGGTGAAGTGTCCTAAGTTCAAAATAATTAGTTACAAAAGTAATTAAATTTTAATGAAATTCAAGATACAAAAGAACAATAATTAAATTTCACAAAAATTTTAAACTTAAAACCAAAACACCAGTAACATTTAAAGGTGAAAAACCATCTGGAGAAAATACTTGCCATGTATGTGAAAGGACAGGGATAAGGGCTCTGATATGGGAAGAGGTGATGGGTTTTTGTTCTTTCTCTTGAGTGTACCTACTCTGTGTATATACCTCGCACTGCACCAACCTAATTTGTAAAGGGTTCTGACTCCTTACATGTGATCTGAAGGCTAAAGCTGGGAGATGCCCAAGATGATCAGGTCAGAACTCTGAGAGGCAAGGAGTCCCAGCCCTGGAAGACACAGGCCCCCAGTGTTCTGCCAGCAAAAGAGGTTAGCAGGCAGAGGTAGTGGGAAGGTGTGGGCATCAGTGGACAGAGTAGGGAGGTCAGCAGGCATTAGGGTAGGGGTGAGGAGAAAAGGACAGTGGCAGAGGCATCACCAGCAGAAGCACAAAGAGTAAGAGAGGGGCAAGTTTTTGCCATTATTTCTCCAAATACTTTTTTCTGTCACCTCCTTTTCTCTTCTCCCCTGCCCTTTGAGGACTTCAATTGCTTGTATTTTGCATTACTTGGCAGTGTCCCATGGCGTATGACACTATTTTTTTTTCTTTCCTCTTATGAATTTTTTTTTTTCTGTTTTGGACCATTTTTATTGCTATGGCTTTACACTCACAGATCTTTTCTTCTGCAATGTTTCATCTTTTTCATCTTTAGAAGTTTGTGATTTTCTTATGGTCTTCTATGTTTGCACTCAATTTCTTGAACAAAATGCAGAGTGTTATAATAACCATTTTACTGTCCTCTGCTAATTTTAATATCTGTATAAATTCAGGGTCAGTTTTGATCAATCAGTCAAGATTGATTTTTCTCATTTTGGATCATGCCCCTGCTTCATATGCCTGGTAGTCTTTGTTTGGACGCCAGACATTGTAAACTTTACTTTGTTGGATGTTGCATACTTTATTATTATTATAAAGCCTGTTTTTTTTTTTAAGATTTTATTTGTTTATTTGACACAGAGAGAGAGATCACAAGCAGACTGAGAGGCAGGCAGTAAGAGGGAGAAGCAGGCTCCCTGCTGAGCAGAGCCCAATTTGGGGCTTGATCCCAGGATCCTGAGATCATGACCTGAGCCAAAGACAGAGGCTTAACCCACTGAGCCACCCCCAAAGTCTGTTTTTAAATTTTTTAAGAAAGATTTATTTATTTGTCAGAGAGAGAAAACACAAGGTTGGGGGCAGCAGGCAGAGCAGGCAGAGAAAGGAGCCTCCCCACTGAGCAAGGAGCTGATGCGGGACTTGATCCTAGGACCCTGGGATTGTGACCTGAGCCAAAGGCAGCAACTTAACTGACTGAGCCACCCAGGGGTACCTGTTATAAAGCCTCTTGAAATTTGCTTTGCAATGTAATTAATTAGTTGGAAACCATTTGATCCTTTTGGGTCTTGCTTTTATTTTTGTTAGATGAATCTGTAGTAGTAATCTAATTATTCTTCAATATTTAGGCAGTACTTCCTGAGTACTCTAAGCCCATGAGTTACAAGGTTTTCTAATCTGGTTGGTAGGAATAGGTACTGTTCTTAGCCCTAAGTGAAACCTAGACAATTTTCACTCTAATCCTTTCAGGTGGTTGGTTCTCTGCCTACCCTTGGTGGTCTCATTTCCACACCCTGATCAGTGCTCAGTTAAATATGCACTGATAGGGTAGGGCTCCCTCTACTGAGGGTAGGGTTCTCTATGGAGCTTTTCCTTTCTGGTATTCTGTCCTGTGAATTCTAGCTGCCTTGGTCTCCCTGGGTTCTCAGCTTTATTTCTTCAATTCAGGTAGTTGTAGGGCTCTACTTCAGCTTCTCCTCCCTTTGCTGCAGTCTGGAAACCCTCTGGGTAAGCTGAGACAGTCATAGGGGTCATCTTGTTTGCTTTTTCCCATTTCCCAGGATTATTGTCCTTTGTTTTCTGATATTCAGTGTCTTGAGATCATTGTTTCATGTATGTTGACTGGCTTTTTGATTGGTTCAGGTAGGAGGGTCAATTTGGTCCCTGTTATTCCATCTTGGCTGGAAGCAGAAGTCCCTGACATCTTTCTGCTTATTTTCCTCTCCTCTCCAAATAATAGTGTCAGGTCGCTCAGTTGTTGGTCATCTGACTCTTGATCCTGGCTCAGGTCCTGATCTAAGGGTTTTGAGTTCAGGCTCTATGTTGGTTTCTGAGCTGAGTGTGAAGCCAACTTAAAAGACAAACAAACAAAACCCCCACAAATAAAGTGAAAAACACTGATTGTTAGTTTTCTTCAAGGAGGCATTTGTTAAGCACCAGGACTTTGCCTGTGTGATCCTGGTTAGTCTTCACAATCATACAGGTTTTCTTAACCTCATCTCCATTTGACAGCTGAAAAGCAGGCCCAGATTTTTGCTGGCTTGGACTCTGGATAAGTCTGTCAGTCCCAAGGCCGTGTGATCCTGTGGCTCCACAAAGTTCTCCATGCCTTGCTACAGAATTGCCAGGGAAGCTGCCTGACCTGCATAGCATCCCTGGCTTCTCATTCCTTAAAGAAAAGCTCATACTTGCTGCCTGGCTTTTGAGGTGTTCATACCCACACTGTGGGTATGTGCTCTGTGCTCTGGCTTTGTCAGGCATGCATGTATGCCTGTGTCTCATCCAGCTACTTGATATGAATGAGAAGGCAGTAAGAAGGTAGGAAATCATCCAGAGACGGGATATCAGTGGCCAGAGTCACCCATGTCTTCTACTAATTCCAAATCCATGCCTCTTCCACGAGACTCAGGATTCCACACAGCTGGCAGGAAGGCAACAGTGAGATGCATAACACAGAGGTAAAGGTGCTTCATTCTCACCATGCTTGAAGATTCTGTGATTCTAGCTATTTCCTCTCCTGAAGGTCAGCTTCTGGACAACTTTCTAGGAAAATCACAGCTTTCAGATAATTCTTCAGAAAACTCAAGTCTGTATTTACTGATTTCCTTCCATGAAACTGGAAAGCCAGCTGTAGCCCCTGGTGCCCAGCACAGCCAGAAGGACCTGATAACTGGCTTGGAAGGAGACTTGTGTGAGGTGGCCTGCTAGCTGCATAAGCCTCAGATGCTTCATAGTCAAGAAAGTGACCTCTGTGCTGGGAAATGAATTTCTGCATGGAGAAGTTTCGGCCATTAGATGACATCAAAGATTCCTTCCGGTTCTGATGTTTCATAACTACCCATTTCGGGAGAGGGATCAATAGCAGGGGAGGAAGGTGGAAGTTAGAAGGAAAAGGCAGGGGAAGCCAGGATGATTTGGTATCCAATGCGTGTTCATTTATTTTACACTTACAAAAGAAATCGCCCACCCTTCTGCCCCATTCCCCAAAAAACAGTCTCTTTTTACAAACATTTAAAAATTAAAACCAAATGAAGATAGACAAGTTAATTTCAGTACAATTATTTTTCAATGTAGCTGTCATAATTAGAGTTTAAATTTCCTACAAGTGACCAATGTCCAAGTGACTTATAGGGAAATCCTGATTATTGGCCAAAAGGAAAATTCCATATTACAAGTTAGCAAATTCTAGTACAAAAATAGTCCGTGTTGGAATAGCCTTTCCTTTTACATAGGTCTCGGGTCAGTCTACTGACTGCATAATACACTAACATTTCAGGTTTCTCTCTTTCACAAATGGCTCATTCGTCATAGCTGAAGCAGCACGATGCCTGCAGTGGCAGGGACTAGTGTCCACCTTGGGACCGTGCTGGAAACGGCAGGCCTGGGAGTGCCTCACTGACTCCAGGGCAGCAGGGCAGGGCCCCAGCCCCAGCTCCGCACAGGGGTCTTGGAGGGAGGGATGAGTGGTGGGCAGAGCTGCGCCCTTCTGAGGGCGCAACAGGCCCAGGATATAGGGGAAGTCCGCCCAGGCAGCTGGGCCAGCGCTGGCACAGGACAGCCCACCTCCTGCCAGTGTCTCCTCGTCCTTCTGTAGTCTGACGAGGTGAGAGGGGGCCCTGTGCATTGTCAGCGGCGTGAGGGTGGCCTTGCCCTTGCTGCAGCCAGGGAAGGTCTGGGCAGGCTACTTGTCCCTCAGGATGTCGAGCTGCTCCTGACATTCGGTAAAGAGGCGCTGAAAGCGGAGATTCTGCCCGATCACTGGCAGCAGCTCCTTCAGCAGCTCCCTCTTCCGCAGACCCTGTGGACATGAAGAATGACAGCTGAGTGCAAGGGTCAGTGAGGAGACCTGGATGGTGCTGCGTTTCCCTGGCCTGGCAGAGACCCTGTGTCTGCCCATCTGACTCCCAGACACTCCCTGGAGAAAACAGAGATGGATGAGAACAATTTCTCTACATGCTGGGAAGCTCTAGGCAAGCCAAAAGTCTGAGCTGGAGCATACGAGTGGCAGGGAGCAGGGGAGAGACACAGTGCAAGGTTACAGCAAAGAAAACCAGGGTAGGTTCTGCTCCTCTGTGTCCCCTAACTCTGCTCGCACAGTCACTGCTGGCCTTCAACTGCACAGATTAGTGGCTATAGTAGCTTAGCCTTCCAGAGCAGGATGGGAGTAGGATATTAGGGTAAAGGGCATGTGGTTGGCCATGCAGGAAGAGTTGTTCCCTAATGTGAATGCTCTCTGGGGGCCTGAGGTCAAGTCTAGGGGTGAAGAGGCACCTGGGAGGCAATGGCTGGCCTTGGTTTTACAATCCTGGGGCCTCTTCCCTTGGGCCTTTCCCAGGGTTCTTTCATGCCTGAATGTACTGGTACCATGGTCTGCCTGGGCTTTTTTGCAATATGCACTGCAAGGAGGGGTCTCCAATGCACAGAACCCTGAGGAGCACAGCCACCAACCAAAACACCAAATGATAACTCTGACCACTGGAAGAGAAGGCCCAGGATGTTAAAATAAGAATGGCAGAAAGATAAGGAATTACAGAAAAGAACCGAGTGTAGATATTAAGTTTGAGCAACATAATGGTTTAAGGGATGGGATCTGCAGAAGAATGGACACTGCTGAAGACCAAGTCAGAATGGGGTCAGATGGAGGACCAGACCATGCTTGAGAAGGGAGGTACACAGAGAGGAAAATGCAAGAGGAGAAACCATACAGGAAAAGTTAAGGCAGATGGAGGATGACAGAAGGGCCCAATATCTACATAATGGGTCCCATAGGAGAGAGAGAAAGAAGAAGGAAATATTTAAGGAAATAATACAGGTAGTTTTCATGCAATTAAAGAAAGTCAAATGGCCTTAGGTTGAAAGCCTCCATGAGTGCTGATCATATAAGATATAGAAACAAAATAAAGGCCATATATGAAAAGCCCTCAGCTAACATCATACTCAGTGAAAAACAGAGCTTTTCCTCTAAGATCAGGACAAGGGCGCCCACTCTCACTGCTTTTTTTTTCAACATAGTACTGGGAGTCCTAGCCACAGCAGTCAGATAAAAAAAAGAAATAGGAATCTAAATTGGTAAGGAGTAAGTAACGTTCACTTTGCAGATGACATGCTACTATTATACCATACTATATAGAAAACCCTAAAGGACTCAAAAAAACTACTAGATAAATGAATAAATGAATTCAGCCAAATCACAGGATACAAAGTTAGTATACAGAAATCTGTTGCATTTCTTCACACTAATAATGAAATAGCAGAAGAGAAATTAAGAAAACAATCCCATTTACAATTGCACCAAGAGTAATAAAATACCTAGGAATAAACCTAACCAAGGAGGTGAAATTATACTCCAAAAACTATAAAACACTGATGAAAGAAATTAAAGATGACACAAATAAATGGAAAGATATTCCATGGTCATGGGTTAGAACAGCCAATTGTGAAAGTATCTGTATCACCCAAGCAATCTACAGACTTAATGCAATCTACTTACCAAAATACCAACAACATTTTTCATAGAACTAGGAAAAAAAAAGTAAGATATGGAAAAACGGATATCTAGACATGTAGGATGAAATATATAGAATTTGAGAGTATCAAAGATAGAAAAATTCTGAAAGTTTCTAAAAAACAAGATCATATCACCTACAAAAAAAGACCAAGGTACACAATGAAGTAATATTTTTAATATATTTGAAAAAACCTCACAACCTAAACTTTTTTACCCAGTTATTCATACAATAGAGTATAATAAAAAATATTAAAAAAATATTCTTAGGCTTTTAAGACCTCAAAAGTCTTGCTACAAGAAAGATCCACCATGAATATGTTTTAGAGGAAATACTCAAAGTAAGAAGAGATAAATCTAGATAATGCTACAAGAGATATGAAAAGAAATGTGGATAACTCAGGCTAAAGTTTATGTTGGCCTTAAGAAAACCAAGAAAACAAAGAATGTGGATGGTTTGAGTTTGGTGATAAAAAAAAAAAATCTGTCTGACTGGATAACATAAAAGTCAGCCATCTGATGTTAGTAAGAAATATATAAACATGGATGAAGAGGGGTTAAAAATTAAAGACAGAAAGATACGTTAGTAAAGAATGAAAAGAGAGCTAGTATTTTAAAATTACCAAAGTAGATTGTGTTACAAAAACATCACTGGGGAAAGAGCCAGTCAAAAGAAAGAGACAAAACTACCCTCAGGGAGATTTTAATACACATTCAACTAGTGATCGGTCATGGAAAGGCAAAAATCTGCAGATTCAGGTAATCCGAACTGACCAGTTAGTAAACATGACTAAATAGGATACGTATAAAATGAAAACAAATGGTCTTTGGCACATGTGGACATATAAAAAATTGCTCTAAGAGCAAACCTCAACAAAATAGCAGGTATCATGTACACAGCAGACTGGCATAGCCAAATATAGCCTATTATCTATTTTTGTAACTAGTTTTATCAAAATGTAGCCACCCCTGCCTATTTGTTGGTATATCACGCTACAGCAGCAGAGTGGAGTAGTTGCAGCAGAGACTGTATGGTTTTGCAAAGCCTGAAATATTAACTCTCTTCCCTGACAGAAAAAGTTTGCCAACCCCTGATATAAATCATCTTCTCTAACCAAAATACAATTGAGTAGAACTCATGACTGATTAACCGATTAAATTAATTAACTTAGTTAACTGATATTTAAAAGATACTTACAAACATAAAACATCTTCTATCAGAGAACATAAAAGAATGACAACCAATTACCTGAGTCTGACCTAAGGTGGGAAAGAAGGGAAGAAGAGAGGCAGAGAGGGAGGGAGGGAAGGAAAGAAGGAGACATCAGAAAAAAATATTTTAAAAATGAGCCTCATGACTGGCTAAGTAGCGAAGCCAGTCTGCCAAGACTGGGAAAGGTGGCCCTTTTTTCAAATGCCCAATATTCAACAAAAGACCATGGGGCATACAAAGAAACAGAGAAACATGGATATGGTATTGGCCCATTCAAAAATCACAAAATAAACATCCAGAAAACTGACCCTAAAGAAACATAGGCCTAGGGACGCCTGGGTGGCTCAGTTGGTTAAGCGGCTGCCTTCAGCTCAGGTCATGATCCCAGCGTCCTGGGATCGAGTCCCGCATTGGGCTCCTTGCTCGGCAGGGAGCCTGCTTCTCCCTCTGCCTCTGCCTGCTACTCTGTCTGCCTGTGTTCGCTCACTCTCTCTCTGACAATTAAATAAATAAAATCTTTAAAAAAAAAAAAAAAAAGAAACATAGGCCTAGAACTTATGTGACAAAGACTTTAAAACAATTGTCTTAAATATTCTCAAAGAGAACATGAACAGATGGACATATCAGGAAAATGGTATGTGAACAGAATGAGAATACCAACAAAGAGGTAGAAATTATAAAAAAGAACCAAACCAAAATTCTAGAACTTAAAAACATAGTAACTAAATAGAAAAATTCACTCAAATGGTTCAACAGTAGACATGAACAGACAAAGAATCAATGAACCTGAAAATGAAGAAAAATGAAAATAGTCTAAGGGACTATTTGATGAAGGTGTTTAAGGACACCATCAAGCAGACCAATATACGCATTATGCACGTCCCAAAAGAATAATAGAAAGAGAAAGGGGGAAAGAGCTTATCTGGAGAAATAATGGCTGAAAAGTTCCCAGGGTTGAGGAAAAACATGTATTTACAAATCCAAGCTCAACAAATACTCCATGTAGGTAAACCCCAAAGGAACCCACACCATGACAGATTTTAATTGAACTATGGAACATCAAAGATGAAGAGACAATCTAGAAAGGAGAAACTTGGCTCACTGTGTAAAAAGCATACTCAATAAGCATATTTCTCAGCAGGAACACTGAAGGCCAGAGGGCAGTGGGATGATATATTTAAGGTGCTAAAAGAAAAACTGACATCTGAGGGACACCTGGGTGGCTCAGTTGGTTAAGCGGCTGCCTTCGGCTCAGGTCATGATCCCAGCGTCCTGGGATCGAGTCCCATATCGGGCTCTCTGCTCAGCGGGGAGCCTGCTTCTCCCTCTGCTTCCGCTCACTCTCTCTCTCTCTCTCTCTCTCTCACCAATAAATAAATAAAATCTTTAAAAAAGAAAAACTGACATCTGAGAATACCATAGTCAGTGAAACTACTCTTGAAAAATAAGGGAAAACCAAACACATTTCCAGATAAATGAAAACTGATAGGGAATTCATTACCATTAGATCTACCCTACAAGAAATGCTAAACGGAGTCCAAGTTGAAATGAAAGGATGCTAGACAATAAAACAGAAAGTTCTTGGGTAAAGGTAAAAGTAAGGACAAATAAAATAACCCATATTTTGTAATTTTATTTGGTAATTTCATTTTTTATTCTATAAGATTTAAAAGACAAAAGCATAAGAAACTATAAGTCTATGTGAAAGCTATAGAATATATAAAGATATGATTTGTGACTTCAATAACATAAAGTGGGTGGAGTGGAACTGTAAGGGAATGGGCAATGTTTCTGTATACAATTGAAATTAAATTGTTATTAGTTTAAAATAGATTGTTGTAACTTCAGAATGTTTTTGTTATCCCTATAGTTACTAAAAAGAAAGTATCTATAGAACATACACAAAAGGAAAAGAAGAGAATCAAAACATGTCACTAAAAAAATCAACTAAAATGCAAAGTAAAATAGTAAAGGAGGAAATAGGAACAAAAACTATAAAACATACAGAAAATAAATAACAAAATGGCAATATTAAGTATCTGTCAATAATTATTATTTTTTGTCAGTTATTATTATTATTATTATTATTGAGAGAGAGAGAGGAAAGGCAAAAGGAGAAGGAGAGAAAGAGAATTTTAAGCAGACTACATGCTTGGTGTGGAGCCCGACATGGGACTCAATCTCCCAACTCTGGGATCATGACCTGAGCCAAAATCAAGACTTGGATGCTTAACCGACTGAGCCACCAGGCACCCCTGGCAATAATTACTTCAAATGTAAATGTATTTTTTTAATTTTTTTTTAAAAAGATTTTATTTATTTATTTGACAGAGAGAGAGATCACAAGTAGGCAGAGAGGCAGGCAGAGAGAGAGGGGGAAGCAGGCTCCCGGCTGAGCAGAGAGCCTGATGCGGAGCTCGATCCCAGGACCCTGAGATCATGACCTGAGCTGAAGGCAGCGGCTTAATCCACTGAGCCACCCAGGCGCCCCTCAAATGTAAATGTATTAAACTCCCCAATTAAAAAAAACAAACACAACAACAACGGGTAAAAAACCAGAATCAAACTATATGCTACCTACAAGGAACTCACTTCAGAGCTCAGAATACATACAGGTTGAATATAAAGGATAAAAAAGATAGTCCATGGAAATAGTAACCAAAACATAGAAGAGGGACGCCTGGGTGGCTCAGTTGGTTGGACGACTGCCTTTGGCTCAGGTCATGATCCCGGAGACCCGGGATCGAGTCCTGCATCGGGCTCCCAGCTCCACGGGGAGTCTGCTTCTCCCTCTGACTTTCTCCTCGCACATGCTCTCTCACTGCCTCTCTCTCAAATAAATAAATAAAATCTTTAAAAAACAAAAACAAAACAAAACAAAAAACATAGAAGAGATGGCTATACTTGTATCATACGAAATAGATGTTATTTCAAAAACTGTTACAAGAGACAAAGAAGGATATTGTAGGGGCACCTGGGTGGCTCAGTGGGTTGAAGCCTCTGCCTTCAGCTCAGGTCATGATTCCAGGGTCCTGGGATCGAGCCCCGCATGGGGCTCTCTGCTCCGTGGGGAGCCTGCTTCCCTTCCTCTCTCTCTGCCTGGCTCTCTGCCTACTTGTGATCTCTGTCTGTCAAATAAATAAATAAAATCTTTAAAAAAAAAAAAAAAAAAAAAAAAAAAAAAAAAAAAAAAAAAAAAAAAAAAAAAAAAAAAAAAAAAAAAAAAAAAAAAAAAAAAAAAAAAAAAAAAAAGAAGGATATTGTATAATGATAAAAGGGTCAATTCACCAAAGATGATGTAACAATTATAAACATATGCACCAAACATCAGAGCTCCTAAATATATGAAGAAAACATTGAGTTGAAAGAAAAAATAATTCTACAATAATTGTAGTAGACTTCAATATCCCATTTTTGATAATGGATAGAACAACCAGAGAGAAGATCAATAAGGAACCAGAAGTCCTGAAAAACAATATAGACCAATTGTACCTTATGTACATATTTGGACATTCCACTCAACAACAGCAGAATCCACTTTTCTCAAGTGCACATTTAACATTCTCTTTAGAGAGACCACACATTAGGTCACAAAACAAATCTCAATAGGTTTAAAAAGACTGATATAAAACTATCTTTTCCAATCACAATGGGATGAAACCAGAAATCAAAAGCTAAAGGAAAATTGGACAATCCGCACATATGTGAAAATGAAACAACACATTGCCCTTTTTTTTTTTAAAAGATTTTATTTATTTATTTGACAGAGAGAGAGAGAGAGAGAGAGATATCACAAGTAGGCAGAAAGGCAGGCAGGGGTGGGGGGTGAAGCAGGCTCCCTGCTGAGCAGAAAGCCCCGATACGGGGCTCGGTCCTAGGACCCTGAGATCATGACCTGAGCCGAAGGCAGAGGCTTAACCCACTGAGCCACCCAGGCACCCCGAAATAACACATTGTTAAGCAATGATTCAAGAAGAAATCTCAAGGGAAATTAGAGAATATCCTGAGACGAAAATGAAAACAACATTCGAAGAAATATAGGATCCAGTAGAAGCACTTGTTAGAAATTTATAGCTGTAAGAATCTACAAAGAAAGACCTCAAATAAATACCATAGCTTTCCATCCTTTGCAACTAGAAAAATAAAAGCAAGCTAAACCCAAATCAAACAGATGCAAGGAAATCATTATTTCAGTGAAAATAAAATGGAGACTAGAAAGATCGAGAAAATAAATGAAACCAAAATTTACTACTATTTGAAAGGATCATCCAAACTGATAAACTCTTAACTAGCTGGACTAAGAAAAAAAGAGCGAAGACTGGAATGACAATCAGAAATGACACAGGGACATTATAACTGATGTCACAAAAGTAAAAATTATAAATATGGGGATACTATAAGTAACTGTTCACCAACAAATTAGACAACCTAGATAAAATGGACAAAATCCTAGAGACACATAGCCTACTAAGACTGAATCATAAAGAAATAAAAAATCTGAATGGGTCTATAACTAGTAAGGAGACTGCATCAGTAATCACCAACTTCCTTAAAAAAAGAGCCCATGGGGATGCCTGGGTGGCTCAGTTGGTTAAGCGGCTGCCTTCGGCTCAGGTCATGATCCCAGCGTCCTGGGATCGAGTCCCACATCGGGCTCCTTGCTCGGCGGGAAGACTGCTTCTCCCTCTGCCTCTGCCTGCCACTCTGTCTGCCTGTGCTAGCTCTCTGGCTCTCTCTCTCTCTCTCTCTGACAAATAAATAAATAAAATCTTTAAAAAAAAAAGAGCCCATGACTTACCAAATGGCTTCAATGGTGTATTTCACCAAATATTTAAAGAAGAATTAATAACAATCTTCAATTGATGTAAAAAAATTTTTTGATCAAGTTCAACACTCTTCATTACAAAAACACCCAGCAAACTAGTAATAGAAGTCACCTACCTCAATATAATACAGACCATATATGAAAACATCACACTCAATGTTAAAAAAACTGAAAGCTTTTGCTTTAAGGTCAGGAGAAAGGTGAGGATGCCAGCTTTCACACTTCTACTCACCTTAGTACTGGAAGTTCTAGCCAGAGCAATGAGGCAAGAAAAAAATAAAAGCCATCAAGATTGGAAAGGAAGAAGTAAATTTTTTTGTTTGTAGACATCATTTTATATGTAGAAAACCCTAAAGACTCTATAAGACACTTGTTAGAACAAGTGAATTCAGCAAATTTGCAGAATAGGAAATCAGGACACCAAAATCAGCTCTATTTTTATATACCAACAACAAACATTCTGAAAAGAAAACTAAGAAAACAGTTCCATTTACAATAGTTCCTGAAGAATAAAATACTTAGGAATAAAAAACTTAACCAAGGAGGTGAAAGACTAGTACACTGAAAACTACAAAATGTTGCTGAAAGAAATTAAAGAAGACACAACTAAATGGAAAAAAACCCCGTTCATGGATTAGAAGACTTAATATTGCTAAAATGTCAATATAATAAAAAACAACCTATAGATTTAATGTACTCCCTATCAAAATCCTAGTGGTGTTTTTGTACAGAAATAGAATAACTCATCCTAAAATTCATATGGAATCTCAAGGGATCCTGAAGAGCCACAAGAATCTTGAAAAAGAAGATGAAAGGTGGAGGCCTCAGTTTCTGACTTCCAAACTTATTTCTGCTCTTCCCATAAGTGGCCTGAGGTGACCTCTGAAAATGGTTCACTATTCACTTGACCCAGAAAGCCCTACAAAATCATGCAAATCAAGAGGTTCAAAGCTTTGTGTTCACTTTATGAATGCACCAAAAGTTTGCATATCTGAGAAGCCACCACGTATCTGAAGGATGTCACTATACAGAAGCAATGTGTGCCATTCTGTTGCTATAATTGTGGAGTTGGTAGGCGTGCTCAGGTCAAACACTGGGGGTGGACACTGTCAATGACTTGAAAAGAGTGCTGAATTTTTACTGCACATGCTTAAAAATGCACTAACAGTGAACTTAAGGGTTTAGATGTAGATTCTCTGGTCATTGAGGATATCCAGGTGAACAAACCGCCCAAGATGTGGTGAGAACTTACAGAGTGCATATTTGGATTAACGTGTACATGAGCTCTCCCTGCCACAGAGATGACCCTTGCTGAAAAAGAGCAGATGGTTTCTACACCGGAAGAGGCGGTTGCAAAGAAGAAAAAGATATCCCCAAGAAAATGAAGAGGCAAAAACTTAACGGTCTGGGAATAAATTCTGCATAAAATAAATGTAAGTAGAAAAACACCCAAAACAAAAAACAACCAAAAGCAACCCCCCCAAACTTACTTCAAAACTATTATACCTTTTAGTTTTTGAACTATGTGAATATATTACCATCCAAAATTAAATTTATTTATTTAAAAATATTTTATTTATTTATTTGACAGAGAGAGAGACAGTGAGAAAGGAACATAAGCAGGGAGAGTGGGAGAGGGAGAAGCATGGAGGTGGGGCTTAATCCCAGGACCCCAGGATCATGACCTGAGCTGAAGGAAGATGCTTAACGACTGAGCCACCCAGGCGCCCACAAAATAGAAATTAAAATAAAAAAAACTGAAACATTTAATTAAAAAATCAAAGGGGATGAAGTAAACTGCTAGAAACAAAGCAGAATATTCTGTCTGCCTGTGGCAACAGAGGAAAGCTGCAAGAGGATACGCTCTCTGACCTGAAGGTTGGTGTCAAAACCAACTGCCACAGAGTACTATCTCCCAAAGTGGGTTCTCAGTATGTCTCTCTACTGTTTAAGGCAGCAGCCAGAGACATTGCTCATCACCACATTTCTGGCCATTGTCACAGGTCCTACCGTGAAGACTGGCAGAGGGAGGCTTCCAAAACCAGGATCTGGCTGGGAAGACAATGGCCAGCAAAGAGCTCAGGCACCTGAAGGATAACTGCTTAGTGACCCAACCCTTGGCCTCCAGTCTCCCTCCTGTGTAGACTGAGCCATGATCTTTGAGGGAAAGAAGCCTGGGCCTTTGGGGAAGCAAACTGGTAGTTCATATCACAAAGAGTAATTTCCCAATATATGAAGAATTCCTATGAACCAACAAGAAAAACATATAACAATGAAGTATTTCAATAGATAGTTCAAAAAAAAAAAAAAAAAAAAAAAAAGGAAGTGTAAGTGGCTTTTAAATACACTAAATGATGCTTCCTAATATGCCTCTTGGGAGCGCTGCTGAGTCAGCATTGCTGGTTGTTTTTTTTAAAGCATTGCTGGTCTTTTTTTTTTTTTTCTTTTAATTTATTTATTTGACAGACAGAGATCACAAGTAGGCAGAGAGGCAGGGAGAGAGAGATGGGGGAGCAGGCTCCCCACTGAGCAGAGAGCCCGATGCAGGGCTCTATCCCAGGATCCTGAGACCATGACCTGAGCCGAAGGCAGAGGCTTAACCCAGTGAGCCACCCAAGTGCCCCAGCTTTTCTTTTTCTGGTAAGAATGATAGATGCTGTTGGTACTGGTTTCCCCCCTCCAGTTGACTTATTTGGAGGACAGAAAACAACAACAATATTTCAGTCACTATTGGGAATACCACTTACCTGCAGCTGAGAGCATTTGTCATAGATACCAGGGACCATGAGGAGACTAGCTATGTTAGGCAGTTTACAGAAGGTGAAAAGCAGGTGGGACCACATGGAAAGGGAGCCCCAGGCTCTTCTGGGCAAAGCTCCAATGAGGTGTCCTGCTCAGAGCTGGTAAGAATAAGTGGCAGGAAGGAGAGGGAGAAAAGAGCACATGGCTAATAAATGGTGGCCTGTCTGTGCCTCCTTCCATCTGCACCTTATTGGCCTAGTACCCCTGCCTTCAGTCTGAGACAGAAAGCAGCTATGTAGAGCTCCAGCTCACATCTTGGGCTAATGCTCCCAGAGTGGCAGCTGGATCACAGAATGACGCTCTACAACGTGGCCGGGGAAGAGGTTGGTCAGGCACATGCTGACCTATCTCCCACCCAAGAAGACATCCTGTTAGGGTACCCCAGAGGTGACGTGTGCTAGGGAATTACTGGTAATTTGGAACCATCCTTCCTGTTGAGGACATGGGACGAAGGTACACAAATAGAAATGGATCTCAGGGAGCTAATGTGCTAATAACCTAGGGTTGAGCTGGGATGTGGGGAAGGTAGAAATTCAGAGAGGGATGCCTTTGCCTTGGGAATGTTTATTGATGAGAAAGAGGCTGAGCAAGCTTCTGTCAGACTTGAGGGCCGAGGGAGACAAAAGCAGGGGCCAAAATGAAAAGTGGGGATTCCTGGTAAGTCATCCCTCTTTGTGCTGACACTCCAAAGGGATGTAATCTAGAATAAAGGTAAACCAGAAGTAAACCCGCCTCTGCACAAATGAGTGTCTGGCTTTGAATCATAAGACAGCCCAGAAAACCTCAATCCCAGAAATGGGCTGAGGGGAGTCTGCAGTGCTGGTGATGCCTCAAGAACTGGCAACAGCAAATAAAAGCACTCTGTAAAAGAAGGTAACATCACCTGAGGCCTCAAACCATTTCTACAAATAATTTTTCAAACATGTCCAGCAGATAGAAATAATTAGGCATGTAAGAAAACAAGATAATATAAATGAGACCCGGCAGAGACATTTATAGGCAATTGAAACAGATCCAAGAGGGCTCCCAATAGTAGAACTATCAGACATAAAACTTTAAAACAACTAAGGTTACTATGCTCAAGCAGATAAAAGACTAAATTGAAAATATGGGGGGGAGAACTGCAACCATAAAAAATGATACAGCAGATTTTAAAAAGAGAGGACATTACATCTCTCTGAAGATGTGGAAAATGGAAGGGAAGATATCACTGAGGAAGAGAACCAAGGCAAATCCACAGAATGAATGAAAGAAACAGACTTTCAGCTTTGTGAAACTTCAAAACAAGAGAGGGAGCCAAAAGAACTTACACAGCAATGGAAATCAGATTTGCAGCAGAGATTTTAGCAACAACAGTGGATGTTAAAAGTCTGTGGTGCCATACCTTCAAAGATGTAAGGAAGGGGAATTGGATTTTGAAGTTAGGATTCTAGCAAACCAAATTAAGATGTAAGGAAGGGGAATTGGATTTTGAAGTTAGGATTCCAGCAAACCAAATTAAGATCTACTGGTACAAAATAAAAATCAAATAAAACACACAGGCCAATCACACACCAAGGCCTGTAGAGCCTGTGAGGTCTGACCCTCCAGCCTTTCTGACTGCAACCCATTTCACCCTCCCACTGCCATTCTTGCTTGGCTATTCCTTCCACACGGCAGGCCCTTCCACCTTGGGCCTTTAGACTTGCTGTTCCCGCTGCCTGGATGTTCTTCCCCCAAACATCTGTGGGGCTTTGCCCTTCACCGTTTCTGGTCTCTGCTCAGTTAGTTAAGACTTCCTTGATTACTCAATATAAAATAGCATCCTGCCAGTATGCCTCTGGCCACTTTATGTTTGTTCTCAGCACCCACCCCCACCCAACACAATACATGTACTTGCTCAGCTGTTTAGAATCCACCTCTTTGCACAAGAATGGAGACCTAGGAAGGTGGGGGCCATTAGCTTTGTTCACTGCTCACTGTCCTGTGTGGAGCCAGAGCAGGTGCTCCATCAGTATTTGCTCAGTGACTGCATGAAGCAGGGGAGCTAACATATGCACAACCCCCAATCCCTCACCAACCTGGTCCTTTCAAGGCACTAGCAGGCACACGTGCAAGCCAAAAAATTTGGAGGTGACTGTATGCATGTTCATTATTCTCTGTCTCTCTCTCTCTCTTTTTTTAAGATTTTATTTATTTATTTGACAGACAGAGATTATAAGTAGGCAAGAGAGGCAGGCAGGGAGAGAGAGGAGGAAGCACGCTCCCCACGGAGCAGAGAGCCCAACGCGGGGCTCGATCCCAGGACCCTGGGATCATGATCTGAGCCGAAAGCAGAGGCTTTAACCCACTGAGACACCCAGGTGCCCCAATTCTCTGTCTCTTAATCTATTCCACCCATCCACCCATCCGGGCATAGTATAACCCAAGTCTTGTTGGGTCTGCCTCTAAAATACAACTTGAATCTGTCTCCTTTCCCCTCTCCATGGCCCTCACGCTGATCCAAGTCACCTTCGTCTATTGCCAGGACTGCTACAAAAACAAGTTCTGACTGCTCTCCTACGCCAGTTCGCATTACCACCCCTGCTAACCGATCTCTTGCCACCAGCTCCTCCAAAAGCTCCAGCTCTTCTCAAGATCTCAGTGATCTTCTTCCTGCTCCTCTGTCTTACCTCATCTCCTACCACTCTGTCCTTTGCCTACTATGCTGCAGCCACAGTGGCCTCCATGTTTACATTCACTATCACCTCTACCAGGAGACTCCCAGGTCCTGGTAGAGCTGGTACATTCTCAACCCTGGGTTTCATCCTAAAAGACTCCTCTCATGTCTTCCCTGGCCACGCATTCCCAGGCACCCTTGTCTGATTGCTCTGATTATTTCTGGGCATAGTATAATCCATAGTCTAAAACTACCCTTGTCTGATTGCTCTGATTATTTCTGGGCATAGTATAATCCATAGTCTAAAACTATCTTGTTGACTGAATTGATTCCTTGCTTCTGTCTGCCTTCCTACCAGACTGGGAGCTCCATGAAGGCAGGGAAGGATCTTTTACCTTCTCTACCGAACAAACCCATAACCCCAGCAGACAACTCTCCTCAGGTGGATGCGTGGCTGAGCACTCCCTAGGCCCTTGATGCCGAGGGCCCAGCTGGTGCCCGGCAGTGCAGTGCTGGCATCTCACCCTCCCACTGATCCTGGGGCCCATGGCAGTGTGCTCAAGAAGTCTAATGGGGAAGAATTCCAAAGCACTTTGGCTTATTTTTCATCTCCACTTTCACTTTTCAAGACAGAATTCTTGTGGCAAGAACGAAAGCAGCACCTACCACTACCGTTGACTCCCACTGGCTTCCAGTGGAGTAGTGAACCGGACCCAGTAAGTCCTTGCATATTTCTCGGAGCCGGTATTCAAACCCTAATTACGGAAAAAAAACAAAACAAAACAAAACAAAACAACAAAACAAAACAGAAATAGGAACACATTACAAAAAGAAATAAAAAAATCAAGAATATGCTAAGTTGTCGTGTATAGCAAACCAGAATGAACAAATGTTTATTTTATTGCCTGCTTAGGGCAAAATGCCTCTTGCATGTCTCTCAGTTTGGGGCACTGAGATTCATAATGACAGACTCTCACTCAGGAACCCACTCCCCTGACAGCATAAAGAGCAGCCCCTCTGTGTGCTGGGCCCATGGGAAAAATAAATGTGGCCAGCTCTGGGAAAAACTCCCCAAGGTGATGGGAAAATGCAGGAATCGTGGAAGGAGGGGAGTGGGCTAGTCAGATTTGTTTCAGAGAAGACATATTGGTAGTGAGAGGAGATCAGCAGGGTCAGGAGGCAGCCTTCAGGAGGTAAGAGATGGCAAGGGTATGAATTTAGGCTGAGGAGGTGGTGACGGAGTGGAGAAGAGAGGAGAAGCAGTCACGGGCCTGTCAACTCATGGGTTATGGCACAGGCATGTGGAGTGCCAGAAGTGCTGGTGGCAGAATCTGGGGGCCTGTCAGCACTGGCGGCAGCTGAAGCCACAGGGAATGATGAAATCACCCAAAGATGAGGGCAGAGAGTAAGAGGGTGATGCTGGAATCTGAGGAATTTTAGAAGTGAGAGGGGTCTTCCTTTACAATTTGAATCCTTTTATGGTCAAGGAAGCAAGAGATAGAGTGGATGTGACTTGTGTATGGACGTAGGAACAGACGTGTGGAAGATGGACAAAGAGAATCAAGTGGTAGAAGTGATCCCACAACTGGTGCAGGCCCTCGAGGAGGCAGCGACCTCGTGCAGGGCGTCAGGATGAGTCCTGATCAGTCCCCAGGATGAAGAAAATTAGAGAGGCCAGGGGAGCAGTCTCCCCAGTGGAATGGGGTATGAGGCCCAGATGTGACAGGAGCATCCCAGCAAAGGTATGGGTTTGGGAAGACTGAGTATTTAGAAGAGTCAGTGACCACAAAGGCTGGGCAACCACACAGACTGGGCAGGAAGAGGAAAATTAAACTCATGTCTGGAGTCTGCTGGGGAGGGGCGAGGGACTTCGAGTTGGTCAGCCATGGCTGTTGTCATCAGAGGTGTATATATACATGTCATCAGAGGCAATGTGGCATGTCTGAGCTCTGGGAGTGACATTTGTAGGGGTTCAGCATGTTTTTCTCTTTTTCTGTACTCTAAATTTTAAACAAAATAGGGAGAGTGTCGTCAAAAGCAAAGCAGGAAGGCCAAGAAAGGCTGTGGGGAAGGCTGCTCTGTGACCAGGCCTGGAGCTGTGCAGTGACACAGGGAGCTTTGGGAGGGCCGGCTCCCAAGCCACAACCCTGGAGGCCAAGCTCAGGGAAGAGGAAGGCTGGTAAGAAAAACACCACACATGCCTAGCAAACAGATGAAAGGCTATTTATTGGAGGCAGGATGGCCACCTCTTTCAATAAACCTAGCTTTCTGTTGGCCAAAAGGGGCAAGAGAAGGTGGTGGGGGAGATACTGGGGAAGGAAAGTACTGGCAGGGAAAGCTGGGCTGGAAGGCCATGGGAAGGTGCTGGATGGGCTGGCCCTTCCAGACCAGGAGGGGCTTGGGGGAAGAGAAATACAGGCTCACTGGATGCTGCCAGAAGATGCCCTTCCTTGGTGTGACCGGCTGACCACTGAGGATGCAGGGTGTGAGGGAGGGCAGGAGTGTGAGCATCTCATCTGCTCCTATGGAGAATGTCTATCTGAGCATCCTGTGCCCCCACCCCCTCCTACCGCCAAACCTTCTGGCCCTCAGGGCCTACCTGATTCAGAGCCTCAGAGCCTCTAATGGGCTGGATGCTTGCTGAGCTGCCTTGATTATAGCTCAGGCTAAGAGATGGGGCGAGGGCCGTCTTTGCCTTGATTCATAGGCTTTCAGGAGGGTCATGTTGGGACAGAAACTAAGTCAGTCCCAGGAAGATGGAAGGACCACAAGAAACCTCACCTTCATTCACAAGGTACCGAGCGTAGAGGAGGAGCCAATGGCGGTACTCATGGCTGGACTGCAGGGTGAGTGCCGCTGCAACCTGATTCTCCAGGTAGGCCAGGGTGGTCTCCTGCTGCACTACATGAGGCACGGAGAAGAGCCGGGCTGCCTGTCTTCCTGAACTGCAGAGACCGGCAGAGCAAGTGTCATGAAGCAGTGGGTACTGCTGGGTCAGGAGGCTGCTATCTCGAGCCCCTGGACCCCAGTGAGGAGCTAGTAAAGGGCAGGTATCAGACACCATGCCGGCTAACCTGTCCCCATGTCCCTTGACAGGCCTCCTGGCCACTCTAGCATCCCAGGTGTATCCCACCCTGTCCATCCTATCTAGGACCAAGGTGACAGGTCAGCAGGTCATTTTTCCCCACCCCAAATACTGCCCATCACAGTGTTCATGACTCATAGCACCTCAGACCGCCATCTATGCCCTGAAGTGACAGGGCTTGTGACCTAGTACCCCGAGATATTACCCAACGAGGGCCCACAACTCTTGGCACCTTGAGCCTGCTTGTGCTAAGCAGCAGTTAGGCAGAGGGCTGGGCAGTCAGAGAGCAGGCCTGGGTGGGACTGTGCTTGCATGACCCAGCCACCTCCCCCAACACTTGAGTCACCTACGTGGAGGCACGGCCCTGGACTATGGCTAAAGGTCCGGAGCACAGCATGGCGTCCTGGGGAGGCAGGCTGCTCCTGAAGTCCGCACACTGGGCCAGGGAGTCCTGCTTGTCAGAAACCAGGTTCCTGGGGAGGCAACAGCAGGAGCAGAGGTCAGAAAAACCAGGAGGTCCACCAGAAAGGCTGGGGGTGAGGTCGCCAAGGAGCAGGTACCACATGACTCTCTGCCAGAGTGTCAGTAGAGGCCAAGTAGCACTGCATTCTCCCCACAGGGACCTCAGGGACAGGTTTCATGAGGCAAAATCAATGACGGTGAAGGTCATCAACAGGGTTCTCGCTGGGACCACTTGAGCACCATAGTCTCAGAACTTGAGGACAGGAGCCTGTGTATGAAGTGTGCACAGGATGCCCATTTGCTGGGGGCCCACACGGCCTGGTCCTTGGAAGCCTCCAGGAATGCCAGGTGCTAGCCTTCCCGAGCCTCTCTAGCACCCCAAGCAGACAGTTTTCACCTTCTTGGGACCTTTCACATCTTTGCTGAAAACATTCCAGCCACACTTTAAAAATAGTTGGGTGAATTTGTAAAATACCGGGCCAATGTTTCCCTTCTTAAATAACCAGTCTGTTTCCACTATTATAGTAATCACATAAAATACACAAATTTGCAACTTGGGAGAGCTGGGAATGGGGAGGTTTTTTTTTAAAAGATAAATTTTATTTTTTTTTATTTTAATTTTGTTTTTAAAGAATTTATATAATTGATAGAGAGAACTCAAGCAGGCAGAGTGGCAGGCAGAGGAGAAGGAGAAGCAGGGAAGGGAGCCCAATGTGGGACTCGATTCCAGGACCCTGGGATGATAACCTGAGCCGAAGGCAGCCACTTAACCGACTAAGCCACCCGGGCACCCCTTAAGATTTTATTTTTAAGTAATTTCTACACCCAACGTAGGGCTTGAACTTAAAACTGTAAGATCAAGAGTTGCTTACTTTAATGACTGAACCAGCCAGGGGCAGCGGCTCCCCATCCCCCCACCCTTCTTTTTTAAACTCAAGAAAGAAATCTCAATGGGAGGATAAACTTGTGCCTGGCAACTCTTAACAGAAGAGGGCTGGAAGGCAGCTGGTTTGGGTATGATGGACCAAAGGCGCAGGCAGAAGAAAAGAATTTCTGATTGGCTGGTACACAATGTACACACTTCACACATCTGGATTAAAATCTTGGAGGAATAAAGATTTTACAAATACAGAAAAGGCCTCCAAACTCCAAAATGGGCAGAGGAAAGACACAGACCATGACATATGTTGAGTGACTATGCAACCTCACTAATTCACAAAGTCAGCCAGAAGTACTACTTAGCTCCTGCTAAGCTACAAGAAGTGAGGAATGATGGTGAAGTTGTTATGAAGCCGACTCACCTATGCTGACAATGGCTTAGGAGGCGAGGCTGGAAATGTGTATTGACAACCATAAGAATTTTCAAATGCCTGTTCCAAACAAAGTGACCTCAGGAAACAATGTAGAAGAAGGAAAGCATCCCTGCGCACAGGGACAGTGGGGCCTGTACTGGCAGGTTTGAGCTCTCTCTCCTCTAGTGGACAGAGCCCAGCAGGGCTGCCACCACAGCCACCACTACTCCAGGGCTTGACTGTCAGGAGCTGAGCCAGGCAGGCCTGACTGCTTTTGTTCCAGCTCAGATGGACACTCTCCCAGAAGGGTAGGGCCAGGAGCTGGCTTACTTACCATGTAGAAAGTGATGGATTAAAGCAGTATGCCTTCCCATCAGACAGATTCATCACTGGGATTCCATGCTGTGTCAGCAAGATCTGTGACACTGTCATGTCACTTCCTGGGGAGACAGCACAAGAATGGGTTCTTGGGTGTGTTCTGATCAGCAGGTGCCTGCATACATACCTAAGGAGAAATGCAAAGCACAGCTCCCACAGTCCTAGCAACAGGTGTCTTAACACTTATGCATAACTAGGCAGTCACTGCTCTACTCTGCACATGCTGGTCTCGCTGCTATCCATAGGCTGTTCATCACCTCTCAGGGACCCATTAAAATATGTCCCTGGAGAGAATGCATTGCCCTACAACGTACTGACATCCCCTATAACACGAAATGCCTCAGGCTGGGCCCAGAGCTTGGCTCTCCATCTAGGCTGAATAGGGTGCTTCCATGTCAGGAACCCAAGCCGCCAAGCCCTCTCCCAACTCCAGCATACAAGGGGCGGTCCACTGCTGAGGTTACCTGCCAAGATGGAGTGTAGAGATTCTTCTTTCACCACAACCACCTGTCTGTGAACATCCCTAGGAGGGAGACAGGGAATAGCTTACTCTGCAGCAGGGGTCAAAGCATCACAATGTGTCCCAATGATCAGACCCCACTCCATGGTCCCTGGTACATACCCAGCCTTTGCTTCCAGGAGAGGGGCTCTGTGTTGGAAGTGGCTTCTACTCCCCATGTGTCACTATGCTACCTCTGCACAAGTCTATAGCAGAGGGCCTAGGAAACAGCTGTGGGGCCCGCCACCAACGCTATGCCAACTCTGGGAGAAGTGTGGCCATGCTCTGGCAGCCGAGATCCCCTTTCTGGACCCTGGCACATGCAATTAGGCATTGTGATTTGTTGTGAGGTTTCAGGATGCTCTAACAATGGCAGCAGGGGCAGGCAGCCTGCGCCACTTCCATTGCACACTCTCTCTCCCCCCCGTGCGGGGTGGCTATCACAAGCAATGTGTGACTGACTGCTCAGGCCTCCTCAGGCGTTAAGATGCCCAGGCCAGCAGGGCCCCAAGACATGTCTGCTGAGTAGCCGCCTTTGGGGCCTTCCCTACCCTGCAGTGAGAGGGACCTGCACAGCCCCATCCCATCCTGCTTAGAGCCCACCCCACCCTGGGCCTGCCTCTCACCAGACAGACAATGTGGCTGCAGCAGTGAGCGCCATGACGTAGGAGCCCGTGCAGTGCAAAGTGGAGATTGGGGATGGCAGGAGGATGGGAGGGAGGAGGCGGCGACCACAGGCGGAGAACACGGACAGCATCCTCTTTTCACAGGCGACACATACCACGTCACTGAAAAGGCAGAAAGGGGACAGGTGTCGTATCATCGGGAGCTGTGGCAGAGGCAGCAGCCCTGAAATGCAGAGCCTTCCCTCTGTCTGTGCTTGCCCCGTGCCTGCTGTGGCCTTCCTCTGAGCTGGTGCAGCAAAGGGAGAGGTAGGTGAGGCCTTGTCCAAAGACTGGGGCAGCAGGGCTGATGCAGCCTAGTCTCAATGAAACCTCTGATTAAATAGAATGTGTTCTCTTTCCTTCAGGGGCTGCTTGAGCTTTTCTGAGCTCACACTAAGGCTAATCCAGGGGGAGCCCAGAGCAACGCCCAGGACACAGGCCATTTGCCCTCTGGCAGTGTCTGGGATCGGGAAGCTCAGTTTGCTTATCCTGGCAGAGAATGAAAAGAAGGTACAGAATTACAGTTCCTTTTAAGTGCAACACCATGCACTCACTCAGGGTCCATGGGAACCTGACCTAAGATCGAAGATCAAGTACTCACAGACATTTTGAAAGCATTGTACGTGCAGCCTTATGATAACTGACTAAGGGCCTAGTTAAAGTTGCTGTATCTAAGCCAATTATCTTTGTAAAACCCTTTTAAGAGTCAAAGACACGGTCCTGACTGGAGGCCCTACACATCAACAGGCACCTGAGGAAAATGCTGGTCCTCTTTCCAGATCAAGCACATGTGAAACACCGCTAGGGAATCATGGCCTGCAAGTCCATGGGAAGACATTAGGGGACTAACCACTGAGTTAAGGTTCCCCTCAACGTGCAGAATATGGAGAGGGCTGGGCTGCGGACTCACAGGACAATCAGAAATCCATCGTGATGGATCAGAAATTTCATCTAGATGAAAATCTGGGGTCCAGAGAAAGAATCATCCCATGTTAGAGAGAGCCAGGCAGAGCTCAGCCTGGAACCTGAGATTTTAGGAATATGGCCAGATAAGGGAATCAGAACATCTGGGTAGAAATCCTACCTTGGTTGACCCTCAGTTTCCCCACCTATAACATGGTAATAATGATACTGACTTTATTAGGTTTTGTGGCAGCTGAGAAGACATGTACACGCTTAGCCTAGGGCAAGGCATGGCACAGGCCTCTGTGGAAGCTAGCATGTAGGGCAATGCCTCCTGCCTCAGACAGTAACAGGGCCACACAGCATAGCACATGGTGCTTGTCTGACATCAAAAGCTGGTTTGGGTAAAGACCCTTGCCCTTACCAGCTGCCGGCAGCAGTGAGGATCCGGCTGGTGAGTACTGTCTCCCACTCCTTCCCTTCCCGGTTACACTTCAAACGACTTAGCTTCACACCCCCCACAGCAGTCACTTCATTCTCCACTTCAATGTACATGGAGGGATCGGAGCTCACCTGGGTGGAGGAAAGCAAACACAATGTCTTTTCAGGGGATGGTGGGCCCACTGAGACTTGGGTCATGTGACAGGTGAGATGATCAGAGGGCCCAAACCGGGAGAAAGACAGAGAGGCAGACAGAACTGGCTGGTAAACAGGAGGGTGGCAGTGTGTGCAGTAACAGGGTGGGACAAGAAGGCCAGATGTTTGGATGTGTGGCCCCCAGGGCAGGGAGAGGGCTGGGAACTTGCTCGGTCTCATCTCTCATGCCCAAGGAGCTCATGGACTAGGTACCCCTGTATGGAAAACCCAGGCAGAACGGCTGAATAGTTTGTACTCATGTGGGCACAAAAGTGGGTGACTGGGAGAAAGGCCCGTTCATAGACCCCTGGAAACCAAGAATAGCCCCATGAAGCACTCAGTGGTAAAGGCCCTGGTTGGGGGGCAGTGGCTAGGGTTTGGAAGGGGGTTTGTGTGCCCTATCTCCATGCACAACAGCAACAGGAACAAACCACGTGGGTCCCTATCCTTAGGCCCAGAAGACCTGCAGTGGGAAGGGCTGACATCAGCTCTCAGGTGTCCCAGGAAGACCAGCATGCATGGGGCAGTTGTGCCCAGTGGAAAGTGACCTCCATGTGGGGTCCTAGAAGGTGTCCTGAGGACATGCACCTGAGCTGAGGAACAATAGGCATGAACCTATGGCATGTCCAAGGTCAGGTGCTAGACGGAATGAATGGAAGGCTTTTGGGCATAAAGGATTCTTTGTTTTAGAGGTGTGTTTTGAACAAGCACATGGTCATAAGCTTCTACTCCAAGAACTCAAATAGCCCTGATGATGACAGGGACAGGGCCAGCAAGGGAGGATGACAGGGAGGTAGGCCATTACCATGCAGTCCGACCGTACCAAGCCCGAGGCTGCCCAGGGTGGAGTGGGGAGCTCAAGGAGGCTTCCAGAAGAATACCTGAGACAAGTTTTGAAGGAGCTGGCCATCCAGAAGATGGCAGCAGGACTGTAAGAGCAAAGCACAGAGGTGGGGGCAGCAAGGGAGCCCCCGGGGAAGAGGCTAGTGATCTGGCTCTGATTAACTACAACTTCCCCCAGAAAGTGATGGAGAGCCATTGAAAAGCAGCCCTAAGTCAGTGATAATTCAGGTTTTACACAGAGGGGGATGGTGGAGAGAGTGTGCAGAGGTAGGAAGCCTGCTCACCTGGAGGGTGAATGCTCTCTGGGGGCCTGGCATGGGCAGTTTCAGTGCAGGTGCTGGTACAGACAAACACACGGCGTCCTTCTCTGCAGTCAGGGCAGCTGGGGACTGCAAGAGGAGAAATGTCTCTGAGCTCCACCCCAGCACCATAGGGCAAAGTCAGGTAAAGGTGAGTCACCCAGTGGTGAGGCCAGGCCAGTTCCCCAGGCATCTCCACCTACTCTGTGAGGGTGAAAGTGCAGATGAATGCTATAAAGACCCCCACTTTCCAGATGAGTAGCTGACTCCAGGGAACCGGTCAAGGACTCTGAGTGGGCTGAGGGCAGATGTGGGGGCCTGCAAGTTTCTGCCGATTGTTCCCACACTGATGAGGCACACAGTGGCATGTACGACCTCTCTTATCCCACTCGGGCACATGCAGATTCCAGCACTGAGCTCACAAGGTGGGCTGGGGGAGACCGCATGGGCCCGCTGGCCTTACCTGGACAGACAGAGATACAGGCATGAGCCGAGAGTCCTTCCGAGGCCGCCCTTTTTTCTTCTTTTCCACTGTTTCCACCTCAAGCTCCAGTTTTCGCTTGGACAGCGAGGAGGGCTTGGCCACAGGGACCTTTTCGTCGCTGTCACTGCTGCTCTCCAGGAGGTCCCGCGGCCTTAGCTCCTTCACGAGGTTTTGCTCTTTCAACCTGCACAAACACAGACATCCATGGCCTACTCCATATGACTACTAAGTTTATAATAATTAATAAAATCCATGCTCATCACCAAAAATAAAAATAGTAAAAAAGGACTTCTTGTTTCTGCCCCAACACGCGAAGAGCTTGGAAGTCATTACTCTCATTCTTAACGAGGAAAGCTGAAGAAGTGAATATCAACAACTTTTCTTGGATTCATCAGAGAAGTAAGGTCACAAGGCAAACTACCACCCTGGAAACTGGAGATACCAGGTGAAGACAGAAAGTCGGAGCACACCTGGAGCTGAAGCCCCTGGAGCCCTAACTGGAAGGAAGACTTAAAGTAACTGGTACACTGGGGGAGGCTGAGTGTGGGCTGGCTTGTAAATCAAAACTCTTGGGGGTCTAGTAGCAGGAGGGTCCCTACACTTATGTTGGTTTTACCTCCAGGAGCTCTAACAGGCTTTCACGGGTGAAGATCAGGGATGGAAAAAATCCCCTCTGTGCTTTGGGCTAGTGGAGGGGAAAAAGAACCATTGAAACACAGTCAGAGTTCCATTCTCCTTAACAAAAGCCTGTCTTCAAGCAAAACTACTTTACTAGACACCATGTGACTTAGCAGCAGGGAAATTAACCAACTATAGCCTAGCCCCCCCACCTTCACCCCCACCCTACACAGACTACAGAATTCTTCTGAAGGTCATAGCCCAGGGTCACCAGTCCAAAAACAACTAAAAAAGATTTATCATGTGATAACAATGCTTCTCCTCCCCGAAACCTCACCACCAGTTCAACACGGCTCTGGTATAACAGGAACAGAATAACTAGTTTGAAGCTAGCATAGGGTGGTTCATGAGTTTGAAGGAAAGAAGCTGGTTTCATAACTAAAAGCGCAAGGAGAAGCTTCAAATGCTAATGTAGAAGCTGCAGGAATTTAGAGAAGATCTAGCTAAGATAATTAGTGAAGGCAGCTACACTAAACAGCAGATTTTCAATATACATGAAACAGCCTTGTTTTAAAAGTAGAAGCTATCTAGGATTTTCACAGTTGGAGAGAAGTCAATGCCTGGCTTCAAAGTACTGGCTAACTCTCTTGTTAGGGGCCAATGCAGCTAGCGACTTTAAGTGGAAGCCAGTGCTCATTACCATCCCCCAAATCATAGGGTCTTAAGAATTATGCTGAATCTACTTTGTCTTACCCTATGAGAGGAACAACAAAGCCTAGATGAGAGCATATCTGCTTATAGCGTGGTTTACTAAATATTTTAAGTATTTCAAGCTCACTGTTGAGACCTACTGCTCTGAAAAAGATTCCTTTAAAAATATTACTGTTCAAGGGCACCTGGGTGGCTAAGTCAGTTAAGCAGCTGCCTTTGGCTCAGGTCATGTTCCCAGGGTCCTGCGATTGAGCCTCACATCGGGCTCCCTGCTCAGTGGAGAGCCTGCTTCTCCCTCTCCCTCTGCCTGCTGCTCTGCCTACTTGTGATCTCTATTTCTGTGTCAAATAAATAAAAACCTTTAAAAAAATTACTGTTCATTGCCAATACCCCTGGTTACCCAAGAGCTCTGATATGAATGTATGAAATTAATGTTGCTTTCATGCCTGCTAACATAACATCTGTTCTGCAGGCCATGGATCAAGAGTAGTTTTGACTTTCAAGTCTTATTATTAAAGAAATACATTTTGTAAGGCTATAGCTGCCATACATAGTGATTCCTGTGACGGATCTGTACAAAGTAAATGGAAAACTTTCTGAAAAGGATTCATCATCTAGATGTCACTAGGAACATCCAAGATTCACAGGGTCAAAATAGCAACATGAATAGGAGTTTGGAAGAAGTAGATTCCAACCCTCATGGATGACTTTCAGCGGTTCAAGACTTCAGTGGAGGAAGTAACTGTAGATGTGGTGGAAATAGCAAGAGACCTAGAATTAGAAGTGAAGCCTGAAGATGTGCCTGAATTGCTGCAATCTCATGAGAAAACCTGAATGGATGAGAAGTTGCTTCTCATGGAGGAGCAGAGAAAGTGGTTTCTTGAAATGGAATCTACTCCCAGAGAAGATGCTGTAAAGGTTGTTGAAAGACAATAAAGGATTTAGAATACTACATAAACTTAGCTGATAAAACAGTGGCATGTTTTGAGAGAACTGACTTCAATTTTGAAAGAAGTGTTGTGTATAAATGTTGGCAAATGGCATTGCTACAGAGAAATTGTTCACAAAAGGAAGAGTCAACCGATGTAGCAAACTTCATTGTCTTAAAGTTGCCACAGCCACCCCAACCTCCAGCAACCACCACCCAGAACAGTTAGGAACCATTAGCATTGAGGCAAGACCCTCCATTTGCAAAAAAATTATGACTTGCTGAAAGCTCAGATGATGGTTAGCATTTTGTAACAATGACGTATTTTTTCCATTAGGGTATATATATATATTTTTTCTTAGATATAATGCTATTATTGGACACTTAACAGGCTACAGTAGGTTGTCAACAACTTTTACATGTACTGGGAAACAAAAAAATTCATTTGACTTGCTTTTTGCAATATTAAATTTATTGTGGTGGTCTGGAACCAAACTTGCAACTCTCCAGCATATGCCTACTATGCTATGCTAACATGCCATGCTAACTCTAATTAAAAGAAAATTGGAGTAGCTATATTAATTTCAGACAAAGTGGACACCATAGTAAGGAAAAGTATTAGGAATAAAGAGGAACATTACATAATGATAAAAGGGTCAACTTTCCAAGAAGACATAGCAATCCTTAATGTACATGCCTAACAAAAAAGCACCAAAACACATGTGGCAAAACCTGATAGAACCACAAGGAGAACTAGACAACTCCACAACCATAAGTGGAGATTTCAATTTACCTCTATCAGTAACCGACAGATCCAGCTGACAGAAAATCAGTTAACAAATTACTCAAACGAACAGTACTATCATTCATTTGAATTTGGTTGATATTTATAAGATACTTCATATAACAATAGCAGAACACACATTCTTCTCAAATTCACACAGAATATTCACTAAAACCACGTTCTGGGTCTTAAAACATACTCTAACAAATTTAAAAGGATAAAAAACATACAAAGTATGCTTTAAGCCCACAACATTGAATCCTGAATGTTTGATAGACAACAATAAAAGAAATACACCTGAAAAACTCCCAAATGGAGATAGAAGCACACACTTCTAAACAACATATGATCAAAGGAAAAGTCACAAGAGAATTGTAAAAATATTTAATTAAATAAAAACAAAAATGTAATTTATAAAAATCTGTGGGATGCAGTGGAAACAGTGCTTAGAAGGACATTTATAGCAGAGAATATATTTTATTTTACTCCTACTATTTCTAAAAAGATTTATTTATTGGGGCACCTGGTGGCTCAGTTGGTTAAGTGCCTGCCTTCGGCACAGGTCATGATCCTGGAGTCCTGTGACTGAGTCCTGCATTGGGCTCCTGAGCAGAGAGTCTGCTTCTCCCCTCTCGTGCCTCTCCCCACTCAAATAAATAAACAAAATCTAAAAAGAGATTTATTTATTTTTTGGGGGGACGGGCAGAGGGTGAGAGTCTTAAGCAGGCTCTGCACTGAATGTGGAGTCCAACACATGGGTCGATCTCAGAATCCTGAGATTCATTACCTGAGCCAAAACCAAGAATCAGACACTTAACTGACTGCCACCCAGACACCCCCTTTGTGGTTTTTTTTTTTTTAAAATATCTTATTTATTTATTTGAGAGAGAGAGAGAGCACAAGTAGGCAGAGCAGCAGGCAGAGGAAGAAGGAGAAGCAGGCTCCCCGCCCAGCAGGGAGCCCAATGCAGGGCTCGATCCCAGGGCCCTGGGATCATGACCCAAGCAGAAGGCAGGCGCCCAACCGACTGAGCCACCCAGGCGCCCCCTCCCTTTGCTTTTTCTTAAATATTTATTTATTTGAGAGAGAACAAGAGTTTTATTTATTTGAGAGAGAGAGAACAAGATTTATTTATTTATTTGAGAGAGAGAGAATAAGAGTTCAAGAGGGTGGGGGGAAAGGTAGAGGAATTGTCAAGCAGACTCCCTGATGAGCATGGACCCTGATGTGGGGCTCAATCTCCTGTCCCTTAGATCATGATCTGAGCCAAAATCAAGAGTCTGCAGCTTACCCAACTGAGCCACCCAGGTGCCCCACAAGAGCATATTTTATTAAGATTTATTTATTTATTTGGCAGAGAGAGAGATCACAAGTAGGCAGAGAGGCAGGCAGAGAGAGAGAGAGAGGAAGCAGGCTCCCTGCTGAGCAGAGAAACTGATGTGGGGCTCGATCCCAGGACCCTGAGACCATGACCTGAGCCGAAGGCAGAGGCTTAACCCACTGAGCCACCCAGGCACCCCTTTTTAAAAATTTTTTTTTTAAGATTTATTTATTTATTTGACAAGTGCATATTTTAGAGAAGAAAAAAGACCTGAAATAAAAACCTTAAACTTTACCTTCAGGAACTAGAAAAAGATGAGCAAGCAGAAGCAAATAAATAATAAATAGCAATACAATAATATAATAAGGCAATAATAAGTAAAATAATACAAAGCAAGGAGAAGACAATAAATTATGAAAATTAGAGCAGAAATCCATGAAATTTAAAGGAAAACGACAGAGAAAAATCAATGAAATAAAAAGCTCATTCTTTGAAAAGAGCAATAAAATTAATAAACTTGTAGCCAGGCTAATCAAGAAAAGAGAGGACACAAATCACTAATGTCAGAAATGCAAAAGGGGTCTTTACTACTGCTCCCATAGACAATAATAAAAGGAACACAGAGGAATATTATGAATAATTCTAAACCCAAAGATTGGGTAACTTTGAGGAAATGGATCAGTTCCTTGAAAAGAACAAAAAACAATCAACTAAAACTCACACAAGGAAAAATAACTAATCTGAATAGGTGTATTAAAGAAAATGAATCAATTAACAATCTTCTAAGAAAAAAAAGTACCAGGCCCAGACAGTTTTACTGGTGAATTCTACGAAATTTTTAAGGAAGAAATTATACCAATTCTCTACAATATATTCTACAAAAGAGAAGCAGAGGAAATAAATCCTAACACCCATGATGCAAGCATTACCCACATATAAAAACCAGATACTGATATTACAAGGAAAAACAACTATAGGCCAGTATCTCTCATGAAGATAGATGTAAAAATCTTCAACAAAATACTGGCAAACTAGATCCAACAATGTATAAGAATTATATACAACAACCAAATGGTATTTACTCCAGATACACATATTACTCAACATTCAAAATGATTAATGTAATCCATCACATCTAATAAAGCTAAAGAAGAAAAAATCTTATCATCTTATAAACAGATGCAGAAAGAGCATTTGACAAAACCCAACATCCATTCATAAAAAAAAAAAACCAACCCTCTTAGCAGTAAAAAAACTCTTAGCAAACCAAGATTAGAGGAGAATTCCCTCAATTTTATAAAGGATATTCACAAAAACACCTATAGCTAACATCATTCTTAATTGTGAGACACTAAATGCTTTCCCATAAGACTTGAGAAGGCAAGGATGTCCCCTCTCACTACTTCTATTTAATATAATATGGTACTAGAAATCCTAGCTGAGGGGCGCCTTTAACGTGGGTTAAAGCCTCTGCTTTCGGCTCAGG
Organism: Mellivora capensis; assembly: GCA_004024625.1. Lineage (NCBI taxonomy): Eukaryota > Metazoa > Chordata > Mammalia > Carnivora > Mustelidae > Mellivora > Mellivora capensis. The sequence goes on along the minus strand of PISX010000222.1, from coordinate 292,216 downwards.
TCATGATCCCAGGGTCCTGGGATCGGGCCCCACATCAGGCTCTCTGCTCCGCAGAGAGCCTGCTTCCTCCTCTCTCCCTGCCTGCCTCTCTTGTCTACTTGTAATCTCTGTCAAATAAATAAATAAAATCTTAAAAAAAAAAAAAAAGAAATCCTAGCTGATCCAGTAAGATAAGACAAAGAAATCAAAGGCATTAAGATTGGAAAGGAGAGGGACGCCTGGGTGGCTCAGTTGGTTAAGCAGCTGCCTTCGGCTCAGGTCATGATCCTAGCGTCCTAGGATCGAGTCCTGCATCGGGCTCCTTGCTCAGCGGGGAGCCTGCTTCTCCCTCTGCTTCTGCCTGCCACTCTGTCTGCCTGTCCTCGCCCTCTGGCTCTCGCGCGCTCTCTCTCTCTGACAAATAAATAAATAAATAAATAATCTTTAAAAAAAAAAAAAAAGATTGGGAAGGAGAAATAAAATTATCTTTAATTGCAGATGACATAATTCTCTTTGTAGAAAATCTAAAAGAATCAAAGACAACAACAAAAAATGGAACTAATAAGCAATTATGGCAAGGCTACAGGATATAAAGTTAAGATACAAAAGCCAACTGCTTTTCTACATATCAGTAAGGAACAACTGGTATTTTGAAATTCTAAACACAATACTTTTTACATTAGCATAAAAAACGAAATAATTAGATATAAATCTAACAAAATATGTCTAAATTCCATATGAGGAAAACTACAAAACTCTGATAAGAGAAATCAAAGATCTATATAAATGGAGATATTCTACATTTATGGATATATATATATATATCAATATATATTTTTAAAAGTTTATATTTTTTTCAAGATTTTATTTATTTATTTATTTGAGAGAGTGCGTGTGCACACAAGAAGGAAGAGAAGCAGAGGCAGAGGAAGAAGCAGGCTCTGCGCTGAACAGGGAGCCTGAGGCGAGGCTCAATCCCGGGGCCCTGAGAATCACGACCTGAGGTGAAGGCAGATGCTTAACCGACTGAGCCCCCAGGTGACCCAGAAGACTCAATATTGTTAAGATGTCAATTTTTCATAACTTGATCTAGAGATTAAATGGAATCCCAATAAAAGTCCCAGAAAATTATACTGTATATACTGACAAACTGATTCTAAAGTTTATATGGAAAGATAAAAGACCTAGAAATAGATCCATACAAATATACTCAAGTGATCTGATTGAGGCAAAGGCACAGAAAGGACACTCTTTTCAACAAATGATGCTGAAACAACTGGACAACCTCATGCAAAAATGGGATCTAGACTCATTCCTTACATCTCCCACAAAAATTAACTCAAAATGGATCATAGATCTAAGTGTAAAATGTAAAGCTATAAAAGGAGAACCTAGAAGAAAACATGGTACGAAGTCTAGATGAGTCTGGGTTTGGCAAATTTATTTTTTACATTACAGTGCTTACCATGGTAAGTGTAGTTACCATCTGTCAGCATACAAAGTTATTACAATATTATTGACTATATTGGCAATGAGTGTTTGACACAATCCTGAAAACATGATTCATCACAGAAAAAATATGGTTCAGTAGGATTTCATTAACATTAGGAATTTCTGCTCCAAGACACTGTTAAAAGAATGAAAAGACAAGCCAAAGACTGGAAGACAGTATTTGCAAATGACATTATCTGAGTAAGGATTTGTAACCAAAATATACATATAATTTGTAGAACTTGACAGTAAGAAAACAAGCAATCTAATCTAAAAAGTAAAAAGATCTAAACAGGCACCCCACCAAAGAAGATCCAGATGGCCAATAAGCATATGAAAAGATGGTCAACATTAGAAGTGAAAATCAGGGAACTGAAAATAAAAACAATAATAAGAGATCACTCAACACATACTAGAATGGCTAAAATCTAAAAAAAAAAAATGTATAACAAATGTGGACAAGGATGTGGATCAAAGGAACTCATTCATTGTTGGTGGAAATGCAGTCATTGTGAATGACAGGTAGTTTCTTACAAAGCTAAACCTAGTCTCACCACACAACCTAGCGACTGCATACCTAAGTATTTGCCCAACTCAGCTGAAAACATTTATTCACACAAAAACCTACACATGAATGTTCACAGCAGCCTTATATAATACTTATACATAACTGCCCAAAAATGGAAGCAATCAAGGTGTCCTTCAATGGGGGAATGGATAAACTGGTAGTACATACAAACTGTGGTACATCCATACTATTCTTCAGTAATCAAAAGAAACGAGCTATCAAACCATGAAAATGCACGTAAGAACATTACGTTGCTAAGTGAAACACACCCATTAGAAAGGGTATATACTGTATGATTCCAATTTTACAACATTCTAGAAAAGGCAAAACTATGGAGGCAGTAAAAATTTCAGTGATTGTTGGGTGTTCAGGGAAGAAGAAGGGGAGGATTAATAGCTAAAGTACAAGGGATATTTAGGGAGGTGAAGTTACTGTGCATGATGCCATAATGCTAGATACAAGACATTATACATTTGTCAAAACAGATACAACTGTACAACACAAAGAGAAAACTCTAAATGATGGACAGTACTTTATGAATTTTTTTAAAAAAACATTTTAAAGTGTAGGACTAAATACCTAGTGGAGTATGATAATGGAATGTGATTATGTAGGAAAACATCCTTGCTTAGGAAGTGACTCACAGCAGGAAGGACAGAAGTGTTTTGTTTCTGTCATGTGTGTTGTAGAGTAAAAGTAAAATCAAAACTGGCAAAAGTGATAAAAACTGCTGAATCCAGGTGAAGGATACAAGAAAGATGTTGATCTTTCTTGATGTTGCTGAAGGTTTGGAAGTTTTCAAAACAAAAGCCTATCAAAAACTCCACTTAGAAGTCCTAGGTACTGCTGACATAGAAACACGGTATCTCATGCATTTTCTTGCACTTCTCCACTGCAATCTCTGTATGTGTACGTGTATGTGTGTATGTATGTGTATAATGTATATAATTATTTTTGGTAACAGCTTTACTGAGATGTAACCCACATACAATTCATGAATTTAAAGTATACAATCCAATAGTTCTTGCTGTCTTCACAAAGTTGTGCAACAATCTCAATAGTAATTTCAGAATATTTTCATCATCTGAAAAAGAAACCCTATATCTCTAGGTTATAACTCCTCCCCTCCCCCAACAAATTCTCCCATTCACCACAGCTTGGGAAGCCACTAATCTACTTTCTATTCCCATAGATGTCCCCATTCTGGACATTTTCTATAAATGGAATCACAGAATAGGAGAAAACCAGAATTGGCTTCTTTCACTTAGTATATTTTCAAGGTTCATTTGTGCTGTAGACTGTATCGTACTTTACTCGTTTTTTTATGATTGAATAATATTTCATTGTATGCACAACCATACCTTGCTTACCCATACTTCAGGTAACAGATATTTGGTTGGTTTCAAGCTTTTGGCTATTGAAAGAATGCTGATATGAACATTCACGAAGAAGTTATTTGTGTAGGCAGGTTTTCATTTTTCTTGGGTATTTTTACCTAGGACTGAAATTCCTGTGTCAAATGTTCGGTCTATGTGTAACTTTTAAAGGAACTGCCGAACTATTTTCCAAAGTGTCTATACCATTTTATATAACCACCAGTAGTGTATGAAAGTCTCAATTTCCTCACAATGATGCCAACACTTATTATTTATCTTTTGATTTCCTAGCACTACAAAGTAGAATCTTGGTGGTTTTACTTGTATTTCTGCAATAACTAATAAGGTTGAATATCTTTTCATCTGCTTATTTATATATCATATATATTGATTTTATTTATTTGACAAAGAGACAGAGACAGCAAGAGGGGGAACAAAAGCAGGGGGAGGGAAAGAAGAAGGAGAACAGGCTTCCGGCTGAGCAGGGAGCCAATGCGGGGCTCCATCCCAGGACCCTGGGATCGTGACCTGAAGGCAGATGCTTAATGACTGAGCCACCCAGGTGTCCCTATATCACATTTTAAAAGAAGATTTTTATTTATTTATTTTAGAGAAAGAGAGATTGTGAGAGAGGAGACGGACAGAAGGAAAGCTAGAATTCCAAGCAGGCTCCCCACTGAGTGTGGAGCCTTAAGTGGGGTTTATTTATTTAAAAAAGATTTTATTTATTCATTTGACAGACAGAGATTACAGGTAGGCAGAGAGACAGGCAGAGAGAGAGGAAGGGAAGCAGGCTCCCCGCTGAGCAGAGAGTCTGATGCAGGGCTCGATCCCAGGACCCCAGGATCCCAACCTGAGCTACACATGAAGGCAGAGGCTTTAACCCACTGAGCCACCCAGGCGCCCCCTGATGTGGGGTTTAATCCCAGAAACCTAAGATCAAGACATGAGCTGAAATCAAGAGTCAATGCTCAACTGACTGAGCCACCCAGGCACCCCTCATATACTGTATTTTAAAAAATGCCGGGGTGCCTGGGTGGCTCAGTGGGTTAAAGCCTCTGCCTTTGGCTTGGGTCATGATCCCAGGGTCCTGGGATCGAGCCCCACATTGGGCTCTCTGTTCAGTGGGGAGCCTGCTTCCCCCCTACCCTTGCCTCTCAGCCTACTTGTGATCTCTGTCAAATAAATAAATAAACTTAAAAAAAAATGCCTATTCAAATCCTTGGCCTACTTAAAAATTGCATCATTAGTCTACTACTGAGTTGTAAGAATACTTGTACTCTAGACACAAGTCCTTTATTAGATATAGGATTAGTAAATATTTTCTCCAGTTCTACAGTTTTTTCCCCCCACCATCGTGATAGTCTCCTTTAAAGCACAAAAGTTTTAGGGGAGCCTGGGTGGCTCAGTGGACTGATCCTCTGCCTTTCGCTCGGGTCATGATCTCGGGATCTTGGGATCGAGCCTCGCACCGGGCTCTCTGCTCAGTGGGGAGCCTGCTTCCCCTTCTCTCTCTGCTTACTTGTGATCTCTCTGTCAAATAAATAAATAAAATCTTTAAAAAAAAAACACAAAAGTTTTAAATTTTAATGGAACCCACTTTATCTATTTCTTCTTTGATTACTTGTGATTTTGCTGTCATAGATTATTGAAAAATGCATTAACAAATCCAAAATAACAGAGTTTTCTAGTTTGGCTCTTAAAATTAAGTTCTTTGGGGACGCCTGGGTGGCTCAGTTGGTTAAGCGGCTGCCTTCGGCTCAGGTCATGATCCCAGCATCCTGGGATCGAGTCCCACATTGGGCTCCTTGCTCAGCAGGGACCTGCTTCTCTGTCTGCCTGTGTGCTCTCTCTCTCTCTCTGACAAATAAATAAATAAAATCTTTAAAAAAATTAAGTTCTTTGATTAATTTTTTTAAAGATTTTATTTATTTGACAGAGATCACAAGTAGGCAGAGAGGCAGGCAAAGAGAGAGGAAGCAGGTTCCCTGCTGAGCAGAGAGCCCAATGTGGGGCTGGATCCCAGGACCCTGGGATCATGACCTGAGCCGAAGGCAGAGGCTTTAACCCACTGAGCCATCCAGGCGCCCTCTTTGATTAATTTTGAGTTAATTTTGTATGCAAAGTGAATTAAGGATTCAACTATATAATGCATATGTGAATATACTGCTGTCCCAGTAACATGTGTTGTTAAGACTCTTCTTTCTTTATCCATTGAATGGTCTTTTTTTTTTTTTTTTTTTTTTTTTTGAAGCAGGTCATCTACGATCCATTGAATGGTCTTGGCACCCTTGTTGAAAATCAACTGATTGCAGACTTGAGCTTATTTCTAGGATTTCAGTTCTACTCTTTTGATCTACATGTCAGTCCTTGTGTTAGTATCACACTGTCTTATTATTGCTCTGTACTAAAGTTTGAACTCAGGAAGTGTGAGTTCTCCAACTTTGCTCTTTTTCTCCAAGACTATTTTGGCTGTTTGGGGGCCCCTGTGTTTCTACATGACCTTTGGGATCAGCTTGTCGATTTCTAAAAGGAAGACAGAATTTTGCAAAGGACTGCATTGAATCTGTAAATCAATTTGGGAGCTACTACCATCTTAACAGTATTAAGATATCCAAAGGAATGTCTTTCCATTTATTCAGGTCTTTAGTTTCTTTCAACAATGTGTTGTAGTTTCCTAAGTATAATTTTTATGCTGTATTTCTTTTGTTAAATTTATTCCTAAACAATTTTATTCTTTTATGTGCCATTATAAATAGAACTATTATCTTAAGTTCTTTTTTTTGGATTGTTCTTTACAAGCACATAGAAATACAACTGATTTTTGTATACGGATCTTGTATCTTGCAATCTTAAAGTCATTTAGCCTAGAAATTCTAGTATAGTATTGAACAGAAATGGCAAGAACTGACATCCTTGTCTTGCTCCTGTTCATTTTCCTTAGGGGGAAAACATCCAGTCTTTTACCATTAAGTATGATCTTAGTTGTGTGGGTTTTTCAAAGATGTCCTTTAATCATGTTGAGGGAGTTTCATTCTCTTCCTAGTTTGTTATTTGTTTAGGTCATGAATGGGTGCTAGATTCAATCATGGGGTGTCTGTTTTTATTCTACTGATATCGTATATTACATCAGCTCATTTTCATATGTTGAACCAACCTTGTATTTCTGGGATAAATCCCACTTAGTTCTTGTGTATGATTAAAAAAAAAAATGTTGTATTTTTGAGGATGTCTTCTGCTGTTCTTCCTACCGGTAGCCCTAGGTTATAGAAAGGTAAACAGGTACACTAGGGTCTACAAATCCTGAACTCTTTCCAATATGTCCCCATGTACAGAACTGGGAAAATCCAGAAATTCCTAGTTCTGCTCCATGAAACCAGCAAGCCTGCTCCCCATTCTTCTGATGCCCTACAGCAAAGCAAAACATCCACCTTTGGATGTAACTTGATGGTCTAGACACCTAAGTTAGTGCTTCCCAAAATTCTTTCAAAAATCCTTTCTAGAATTTGTAGACTTTTGTGTAATTGTGGTTTTATAAAATACAGTAAGAATGTTATAGCAATGTCAAACTCATATAAGCTTCTAAATTATTTGATCACTTTCTAAACTCAATACCAGTGCATGAACCTCACTTTGCTTAGCACTGCCCTAGCTCAGGCTGTATCACTCTCTATGGCTGAGACTTCTTTGAGAGCCCTCAGGAGTCTCTCCACCTTTTACCTCTACCTGACATCCCATTCAGGGCTCCTAAGGCTAGGGACCCACTGAAAACTGCACTCCCCAGCCTGTGTGGGCCTGTACCAGAGATCACCCAGTACCCCTAGGAGAACCAAGCTATGGATCTATAGCAGCTGTCTCCTAGATCCAGGTATCTGCTGAGGAAGAGCACAGCTGATCAGAGATGCCACACTTACAAGTGGGCTCCAACTTGGAACCCTACTCTGTGCCTTTCACTGACACACAGCCCTAAGGCAGGGTGGAGTGGAGGACCCACCCACAGGTTCAACTAGGATGGCCACCCTGTACCTGGGAGGCTAGCATTAGGCTCCCAGACTCATCTAACACTCTTGGCAAAGAAGTACCAGTCAGGTTGCAGAGACCAAATTGCCAAACCACCAGGAGGTATAATGAAGGAGTAATAGCAGGAGACCAGAATCAAGATATGGTTTTACAGGCACTGCCTTCCTCTTCAACCCTCAAGATGTATCTCCTATGAGTTAGGTGTTCCTCAGAGAGCCATTTTGCCTAGCGGGGAGATGGGCTGAGAAAGACTGTGTGTCTTGCTTAAGATCACCCCACCATAAAGTAGGGAGTTAGGACTTAACCTCAGAGTGTATGGCTCTGAGTGCTGCTCCTAACTATGCATGACATTGTGACCCCAAAGGAAGACCTCTACTGATGGGTGATTTAAAGGATTACAAGAAACAGCCATATCAAGAAAGCTGCATTTTGGGGCGCCTGTGTGGCTCATGATCTGAGCTGAAGGCAGACGCTTACCTGACTGAACTATCCAGGCACCCCCTCATATCACTTCTTCTTCTTTTTTTTTTCCAAGATTTTATTTATTTATTTGACAGGGAGAGACACAGCCAGAGAGCGAACACAGGCAGGGGGAGTGGAAGAGGAAGAAGCAGGCTTCCCGCCGTGCAGGGAGCCTGATGCGGGGCTCCATCTCAGGACCCTGGGATCATGACCTGAGGCAAAGGCAGACACTTAATGACTGAGCCACCCAGGTGCCCCACACCACTTTTTATTATGACTTTTTGAGTACAGCCATCCTAGTGGTATATCTCATTGTGGTTTCTAGTTTGCATTTCCCTAATGACTATTGACAGTAACAGTCTTTTATGTGTTTATTGGTCATTTGTGTATTTTTGGAGAAATTTCTATTCAAATCCTTTGTTCATTTTCAAATTGGGTTATTAGTCCTTTTATTGTTGAATTGTAAATTTTTTATACATTTTGGATCCCAAATCTTTTAGTTGATTTTAGTTGTTTAGTTCTTTAGTTGCTTGTGCTTTAGGTTATTATATCTAAGAAACAGTTTCTTAATCCAGGGTCATATAGATCTACATCTGTTTTCTTAAAATAGTTTTAAAGTTTTAGCTCTTACATTTAGTTCTTTGACAGATTTTAATTTTTTACATGAGATTGCAGATTAGACTTTCCTCACACTTTATCTTTCATGTCTTTGATTATTTAAGCCTATTTATTTTATAGTCTTTATTTGGCAATTCTCTATGATCAAATTTATAAAAAGGTCTAAACCCGTTCATTATGTCTCCTGACATTTGTGTGTAATGCACGGTCTCTGCATGTTTTTTGTTACTTTGGATTTTGAGTGTCCTTTTTTGGCAGTGCTTCTCGGTGGGAATGCTGGACTTCTTGGGGTCAGGGAAATGTTACTGGGATGGGGCGGTGGGGGGTGGTGGTTTGCGTCAGTTTTGCCAAGTGCTTCTGGGTGTTAATTAGGCCTAAATCTCCTTTTGTGTTCATTTCTTTGCTTGGTTTCCAGATGACCTGGGTAGCATTAAACATCCTCAATCCATAGGAGGGCAGGTCTGTGGCTATATAGTCTGTTTTGCTAACCCGGAGGACTGAGATATTTCAACTTTTTGGCCATGTTCTCATCCTGCCCTTCAGGTTTTTTCTATCCTCTCCCTCACTGGTGTGAGGTCAAAGTGGTGTACTTTCTCAAGCAGCTTGACTTAATGGTAGTGTCTTAGTTCCAACCCCCTACATGGCTCAGGCCCAAGGCCCTGTCTTGAATCTGTGTGGCCATTACAACTCAAGGTTACCATGTCAGTAACCCCCAGCCCAACACCCACAGTGAGGTCTTGCCCACTGCTCTGGCTGTCTTAGCATCCTTAGATTGCGGCTCCTGGGGCCTTCCCTTACTTTCTCACAAACTGGTTACATGTTTTAGGCATATGTATTGCAGCTCATTCATTGTTTCAAAGTACTGAGCAGCAGGAAGGTTTTCAGATCATCCATACTGCTGGACAGAGGAACTGCTAGATAAAGAGATCCCACAGAATATCTGTATATGTAAATAGACATGATCACAACAGAGAAGAATACAGGTCCCACGCCAAAGTCAAAGACGCAACTGATGACTTGAAGGGAGAGTCCTCCCATGCTCGTTTCCAGAGGCTGTTCTCCAAGGAGAACAAATCCTGATCAGACAAGCAATTTTGAGATCATGAGTCCAGTCCTAGGGACAGTGTCCTACAGGTTTAGCTCTAAGACATTACCTACTGCAAAGGTCAGGTCTTATCACAAATGCTCCCTTCATTAAGTACCTACCTGTTGTGTGGCTACTGTGAGTCTGTGACCAATGTCCCTGAATTTGGCTGATAGTGGCAAAGGGCTGCTGAGCCCCTATCACCTCAAGGTAGAGTGCAACCCCAAGAGGACATCACTTAAGCCCTTTGCCCCTCTGTAGGAAGCTAGCCCAGCCTACCTCTAACCCCCTCAGCCCCCACCTCACTGAGCTCTGTCTCGTGGTGGGTTCATGGTCATGGGGGTGGGGATATGCTCCCTAGGAATCAGAAAAGTTCTGTGCCAACAAACACACCTGCTCTGGTCACCTCAAGAAGACTCCTGCAATTCTAAGAAATAGACTACATCCTAGATGGTTTGGTTGCTGTGTGCTAAGGGAGGTGCAGAGAATGGGCAAGTAGCACAGAGCCTGAAAGGGCGCAGAAGCCTCATTTCATAAAAACCTCTATCACTTTTATCTCAAGCTCCCAAATGCCTGGTCAGTGTCTGAGCAGGCCATTACTTCCATGGTACAACAGTATCAGAGCCAATCTCCTGCTCCACTTTAGGCAAACTCTGGGCTCTATTCAAATGACAACCTTATCCTCAGCATAGTCTCTGCACCGACCAGCCCTGGTGTCATTGTCTTCATTGTCCTTTATGCCTGTTCTGTGCCCCTATGGCTCCTTGCAACCATTTTCCCACTTAAAGAAGCTGCTCCTTTCTCTTTGGACCCAGAGGCTCCTGGGTACAGAGGGACCAGAGTCTGCTCCTGCATGGGAAGGCAGGCTGGCTGGTGCCAAAGCAGACACCGCACTACTGGCTGAAACTGTACCCTCCCTGGCCTCTTGAGGCCCCGCACAGCCACCACCTACCTTTCCATGGCTGTTGGAGTCACACTGGTCAAGGAAGGAGCACCTGGCGTGGCTTTGGATCGCTCCGTGAATCGGGAGTCAAATGCTTTCATGGGTTCAATCTTGGACGGGGTTGTTAACATGGAGGGTGATGATGCAGCAGGAGTAGAGGTAGCATTCACACTGGGGGTCAGGGGGTAAAAAGGGGAACATGTCAAGCACAATCCATCAAACATCTGGGAGTCCTAGATTTGTGTTACTTGGAGCCAACTAACAGGGGCATAAATATCAGTTACACAGACCCAAATTCAAGATGTAATCTAATACTACTATTTCTTAAATAGTTTCATGTGTTAAAGTCTGGAAGTCTGTCTATCTGAGAAGGTCATGAGCAAATGTACTCACATTTCCCCACTGCATGTTGAGAGCTTCTGGGGGTAGCATGAGGCCTAGAAAGTGGCTCTTACAACCTTTTTTTCTCACCATACAGCCTTATCTCCACAACCTGAATATAGCACCTCCACCCCAAACCAAATCCAAACCCACCAGCTTTTCCTGTTTCAACAAATGGTCCAATGAAAGAAGTCCCCACCAGCATCTGTCTATACCTATTTGTCTATATCTAAAGCCACTGTCTATACCTGGCCTTCAATCTCAGCCAAAGACTGTGGCCGGGGTGGCCCCTCTCATCTTACCTTGGCAATTATGCATTCTTCATACACTCCTCCAAGTGCACACCCCATAGCCCTTGTGTTCTCCACAGGAGGGGCCTAGGCTTGAGCCTGCAGGTTTTCCCCCATGCCCAAGCAGGTCACACAAGCTGAGTCCCAAAGCCATTGGGTCTCCTATTGACCACATCCACCTGCCTGGACCCCGCACCAGACACCTGGCTGGTATCTGGGAGCCCTCGTCCTCGCCTAAGACCTGTAGGGCCAACTGTTAAAATGTCTCACAGATCTGGAGCTGTCCTTCCCCTGATACCCTTTCTGAGATGACTGGTGTGGCAATGCTCCTGAATGTGCAATGAAGGCCTAAGCCACTTCCAGTGTAGAACTGCTGACAAGTGGGGCTGACTCTGCCGCAGGTGATGTGTCCCTGGCCAGGTCCCACCCTCAGAAACACATCTTGGGACTCCATCTTGTGCCAGGAGGTAAAGTCCTTATGGTCCTGTGCATCAGAGACTCACCTGAACAAGGTCTCCCTCCCAAGCAGGCCCTTATTAAAAAAAAAATCAAGCATCTCTTTCTTTTTTTATTGAAGGAGCCATGAAGTTGTCAGTGAAACTGTGTCCAAATCTGAACTTTCCCCAGAGACAGGAGCAAGCCTTGGCATGCCCACTCACCTGTCCTTACTGACAGTATCACCAGCCGGCCTGGCGCCAGTTGTAGCCACAGGCTCTGTGGAGGGCTTCGAGGCGCCAAAGGAGTTGGGGGTACTGGAATCCAGTGGCAGTAGCTGTGGATTGCTATGAGAGGAGAGCATGGTGCCCGCCAGGGAGCCTGAGAGTGGGATGCTGTTAAAGAATGCCGTGGAGAAGTCCCTGTTGTCAAGAACAAAAATCAGCCTGGGAAATCAGACACCACATCAAGTACTTTCTGTGTTTGAAGTAATTTTTTTCTGGGTCCATAGATGAAGTATTTTTGTGGAAGAAAATATGCGAAGTTACAGAAAAGTAAAAAGAAAACTAGACTTATGTCATACACTATGTGTAATTGAACCCAAGATGAACTGGTACTTTATGTACCACTAAGAGAGAAAAAATTACTACCAAATATAATTGTTAGATGGCACTGATTTTAAAATGTACCCTGATTTCAGAGATACTAAAATGTGCAAACATGTGTCTCAGAACTCAGGAAATGCAGCATACAGAGCAAAACTTCCTTTTGTTATGGGCTGTATGGATATACCATAATTTACCTAACCAGCCTCTACTGAGGAATGCCAGGGCTTTTTCCCAGCTTTTCCTTTAACAGACACTGCTGTAACAGGAGGCAAGATACTGCAGTGCTAAGGCTAAGGGCCCTGGGCCAATCCAGCCAGGTCTCACTCCTTTGCCATACACAAGCTCTGGGATCTTAGGCACTTCAACCACTCTGTGCTTCAGGTTCCTATCTGCAAAACAGAAAGTGACAGGCCCCTCCCCATGACGTCAGGACTGTGGTCAGTGTAGCATATACTTAGAACACATAGTAGCTGCTCAAAGATGCTCCCTATCATAATCATCCTTGCACTAGTTGTTTTACATATTACATAGGATAAATTCCTAGAAGTGGAATTGCAGCAGCAGATGGAATGTTCACTAATGAGTTCTGATTAATAGTTCTAAAGTGCCTTCCTTGGAGGTTTAAATTCCAGCTGCGTATGAGTGCTTATTTCCCCAAACCCTCACCAACAGTCTTACCAAATTTTTTGATACTTGACAATCTGGTAAAAAACAGTAACTTACTATAATTTTAATTTGCAATTATTTTGATGTGTGATTGAAATTTTTTCATATAGAAGCATCTGATTTCCTTTTTTGGTGAACTGTTTATATCCTTTGTATATTGTTCTATCTGGTACTGGTCTTTATTATTGATTATAAGACCTATTTATAGAACTAAAATATTCCTTATATGAGGAATTAGTATTTTCCCTAGGATTTTTTTTCTTTTAAGATTTTATTTTTATTTATTTTTTAAAGATTTTATTTATTTATTTGACAGACAGAGATCACAAGTAGGCAGAGAGGCAGGCAGAGAGAGGGGGAAACAGGCTCTCCACTGAGCAGAGAGCTCGATGCGGGGCTCAATCCCAGGACCCTGGGATCATGACCTGAGCCGAAGGCAGAGGCTTAACCCACTGGCGCCCCTAAGATTTTATATTTTTAAATCATCTCTACAACCATTGTAGAGCTTGGCTCACAATCCCTAGATTAAGAGCTGCATGATCTTCTGACTTAGCCAACCAGGTGTCCCCAAGATGCTGTGTTTTGACTTTTCATGGTGCAATTTTCCTTGTCCCCAAAATGTTATTTTTGTGTGATCTAAGTTTTATGTCATTTAAAAAAATCTCTGAGATCCTAAAAATATTCTCTTAGGGAATCTTCTAAAATTTTAAACAACAAAAAAGCTAAATACTAAAAAAAAAAAAAAATCTATGGGGCACCTGGGTGGCTCATTGGGTTAAAGCCTCTGCTTACGGCTCAGGTCATGATCCCCGGGTCCTGGGATCGAGCCCCACATCGGGCTCTCTGCTCCGCAGAGAGCCTGCTTCCTCCTCTCTCTCCCTGCCTGCCTCTCTTGCCTACTTGTAATCTCTGTCTGTCAAATAAATAAATAAAATCTTAAAAAAAAAAAATCTATGAGCTGTTCAGAAAGTATCTAATTTAAAGTTGTGAGGTAGGGATCCAACTTTGCTTCTAGAGGGTAGGTAGTCCTCTCATTTATTAGATTAGCTGATGCTTCATCACTGATGCAAAATGCTACCTTTAAAATTCCCATAAATATTTGGGCTTACTTGTGGGTTTTCCATTGTATTTCACTGCTCTAGTCATGTGTTAGTATCTATTTTATTATAGTTCATAAGTCTTAATTTCTGGTGGAGCTAGTCTTCACCATATTTTTCCATTGATTTAGAATCAGCCTAATTCTGAAAACTCCTGTTAGTTATTTGTATGGGCTCATGTTGAGAGAGATCATCTTATGATGTTGAGTCATCCTACGGAATAAATGGTATGCATTTTCAGTTATTTCTTTGAATTTTCTTTTAGTTCTCTCAGTATTGAATTTTTTTCTTCACAAAGAGCTACATTTCTTGCTACACTCTAGGTACTGCATTTGTGAAAGTGATTTCTCCTTTTATATCTTCTAAAGGTATAGATCTTCTTGATCAGTTGCATCCAGTCATTTTATTGTCCTATTTTACTATCTATGACAGTTTTCCCAGTTGCCTCTTTTGCACATCATACCGTCTTTAAACAATGACACATTTTACCATCTTCTTTTCAATTTATTCTTTCTCCTGACGACAGTATGAGCTAGGACCTCCAGAACAACGTTAAAGTATAGTCAACAAGAAAGGACACTTACTTGTTTAGTTTCTGAATTTACTTTAAAATAAAGTAGTTTTTAATCAAATTAAGGAAATATCCATCTATTCATACTTAACTAAATTTTAAATCAGAACATTAGTAAAAATGTCTCCTAGGCATTTGTGGAGATGATCACATATATCCTTTGATCTTTTGACACATAGAATCAAATTAAGTTTCCCAAAATTTGAACTGCCTTGCTTCCCTGAAATAAACCTTACTATGTCATAGTGTATTAGCAATGTAACACACTATAAGTTTCTGTTACTATTTTCTTTAGCATTTTTGAACTGCCATTCAGAAATGAGATTGATCAGGCACTTATTATGTTCTATCTTTGTCATGTTTTTGATGTAAATATTATGTTCATTTCAAAAAAGGTTTTGGAAGTTTTCCTTTTTCTGTGCACTGGAGTATTTTTAAGAGTATTACAATGATCTGTCCCTCTAATCATCAGAATGATTAGAATGAAAACTTTATTAGAATTTCCCTGTGATACCTTCTTAGCCTGATGGCTTTTGGTAGGTTAGCTCTGTGACGGCGTCCTTTATTTCTTCTATAATAATTTAGTTGTATAGATTTTCTTGTGTTTATAATTTTATTTCCTCAAAATCATCTATTCTCAAATTTATTTGCACAGAATTCAGTAAAGAAGTCTTTCAAACTTTTGATTCATTCTTTATCTGTGATTATTTCCATTTAAAATACTTTTCTTGCTTGATTAGCTAAACTAATCATTACCTGTTCTGTTGCTACTTGTTTTAACATGGGAATCAAGAGGGCAACAAAGCCTTTAAGACCAAAAGAATCAAGTTCTGGTGTCAGCAATATATGCCCTGTAGCAGAAAGTTGGTTTCAGGCCAGATAGAATGCCACCTACCACCTTTGACTCCTCATCAAGTAAGGCCTGAAAGGATCCATAGAAGAAAAGTGCCATCATCACCACCACCTCCAGGACACTCACTCCCACAAGCCCTTCAGTGTTCAAAGCACAGTCACACACCTGTCTGATTTTGTCTTAATAAAAAGTAAGCATATGGCATTACCCACTAGTAGGTTAACAATGGGAAAAAAGCTTGATCAAAGGAAAACCACTCTCTGGGAGGAGTCAGGAAACCTGGTACTGGCTCCATCTGGTCAGGTCTCTGCCCTCCAGGGCCTCAGAACCTGCACACCCTTAACATGAGGAAGTCATATCAGCATACCATATGACTGAAGGTCTTTTCAGACTTCAAGGAAGATCTAGGACAGCTCTCAGACGAACAACTGCAAAGTGCAGAGGACTAGTATATATGTGATGTCCTGAGCAGACTGGTTAAATAGAAAACCAGAATGAATCACCTTAACAGTGGGGGTCTATTTCTTTCATGCAGGACCTTATTATCCTTTGAATCAATATACATTGTTTTGGGGAGAATGACCAATATAAAAGCAAGCCTGACTACAGATGTTGAGACAAGAGCAAATGGTGACTGGGTCCACTTCCCCCTTCTTTGCCCCCTCCAGGGAAATGTGCCTTAGAGCCCTATTCTCTGTCCAGCAATTCCACTTCTGGGAAGTATCCTGAGGTGACAGTCATGGGTGTGGTCAAAGATTCATTTACAATCACAAAACACTGGACAAAAACTGTAAGTCCATAGTTAAGGGGCTGGTCAAGTAAATCATGGTGCATTCACAGCCTGGGAATCTGGACAATCAGCAAGCCAATGCTTCAGAGGACTATTTATTAAAAAGGATGCAAGATCAAGATACAGGAACAAGTGGGGAAAAAAGACCAGAGATACAGATGCCAAAATGTTAACAGTGATTATTATATCTCAAAACTGGATTACGGGTAATGTTTATGTCCTTCTTTGGGTTTTTACTATTCAACAGTGTATACGGAAGGCTATAAAAGGGAAAAATGAAACAGAAAAAAATCAGTCCAACTTCTCTCCCTGGTGTCTTCAATGCCCCACCAACAATGAGGCAGAGCTGCCCATATGGACACACTGGCCCTTTGAAGGCACCTTCGCCCTCTGACTTATCACAGGCTCCTCCCTGCCCACCTTTTGATGAGTCAAATGTGCCTAAGGGCTCTGGAGGAAGCATAGGGCTTTGAGGCTGGTGGGAAGCTGGGCTCAACTCCCCCATTTCCAGACTCGCCCAAGAGCCCGTGAAGACCCTGATTATGAAAGTGTTAACTGCTGAAAGGAGAGAGGAAGACCTCCCCAGATAAGGCCACAGAAAGCTCGGTGAGTGAACAAGTACCCGGTGTCCAGCTGTGCTATGCAGAGAGGCGTGATTCTTCTGCGACCATCTGCTGTCCGAGTCTCAACTTGTTTCTTCAAAAGATTCTGGCAAAGGAGAGTGACATATGAATAGAAAAGTTTCTGCTAAGTATCTCCACATATCAAAAAATAAGGCTTCCAAGGAAATGAATTTTAACTTCTCTTTCTATGGCCTTTCTGGTTCAACTAAACTAAGCCGCTGAATAAAAAACCAAGTATTTTTGTCAGGTATGTGTTCAACTTCCTGCACAGTAAACCAGCAAGGACAGAAAGCTCCCAGTCGAGCTGGCTGCAGCACTTTGCTCTCCATCACCACAACTGCAGGCCTGGCCAGGCTTCCTGGGCAGTGAGCAGGCCCCTCCAGCCCAGCAGCCATGGGGCTCACTGAAGGGATGAAAGAAACCTGCATCTGTAAGTCACTCTTGTCTCTAAGCTGTGATCTGCAGACCTTCTCTCATCAGAGTCATTTCTTCCACTGAAGGCTCATAAAATCAAAGGTTCCCAGTCACACATTGTGTCTCAACTACCTAGGGAGGTTTGTTACCCTGCACAAGCTCACAGAGATGGTTTAAGCTCCCCAAGGGATCCTGACATTTCCTGCTCTGTTCCTGCCCCATGTTCACCCCCACTCCACAGTGAGACATGGGCTTCCAGAGAAAGAAGGGGGGAAACCATAGACATCTCCTCGGGACAGAACCTGAAACTTACCGTTCTCATGATCGAGAATTTCCTAGAAAGGCTAAAAGTGAGGTTTGGAAGTTCCCGCAAGAGATGACCTCCTCTAGAGCTCCTTGGGACAAAGGAGCTTTTGACAAAGTGCCTTAGGCTCCATTATTACCTCATGTAGCTGATGGCAATAGGGCTAAGTAGCCCCAAGCTGGCTAACCCCTAGGTCTTGTTCTAGGCACAGCATACACTTGCCTCCCCACCACCTGCATCTGTGCTCTGTTCAATGGACTGCATGCGCCCCTTCCCCGTCCCTGGGTCTAGACCCACGTCATCAGTGATATGGGGCCGAGACCTCACCTTCCTAATGTCTTCCAGACTTTCCCCGTTGACGACGCCAGCAACTGAGGCAGCTGAGCTCGTCTCTCTGGCCGAGGAACTCTTCTGGTCCAGCTGCTGTTGCTGCTGCCTGCGTTGGTATTTGAGCATCTCTGGGTTCTCAATGACGGCTGTGGAGAGCTGGGCCTCAGTCATGATGGCCAAGCTCTTGCCATACGTGGACTGGTGAATGCGGCTCTAGGGGAAGCAGAGAGAAGTGCAATAGACTAGTTGTGGGCAGCAAAGTGGTGGCTAGTGCCCACCAGTCGGTGAGCTGCATGTTAGGTCTCCTGATTCTGAGACTGGAAAGGGTCCTGGGCAGTGGTCCCAGGGCCCTGGGTGCCAGCTTGCCCTTGCCACTCACCCTATTCTGCCTATAGCTGACTAGATTGCTCTGGAGAAGTCTTAAACCCTCTCTAGATGTTTAGAGCCTCCCTGTATCTACAGCCAGGGATGAAAATGAATGAGTAACTGATCAAAAAACTGCCGCGTAGTCTGGTGCAGAATGAATGGCAATGAACATTTGCTGAATTTAAAGTAAGACACTCAGGGGCACCTGGGTGGCTCAGTCATTAAGCGTCTGCCTTCAGCTCAGGTCATGAACCCAGGGTCCTGGGATCGAGCCCCACATCGGGCTCCCTGCTCAGAGGGAAGCCTGCTTCTCCGTCTGCCACTCCCCCTGCTTGTATTCCTTCTCTCGCTATCTCTGTCAAATAAATAAAATTAAAAAAAAAAAATAAAGTAAGACACTCAAACTGTTAATGTGAGGTTCTTAAATCACTCCAAGGACCCCAAACACTTTTTGTGAATCAAATGCTAAAATTCAGAGCCTCCTTCAGTGTTCTTGTCTGCAGTCATCAGCCCCATGTGGTTGAAGTTGCCGTGGGGCTGCTAACAGTGTCTTAGAGTAAGGGAAGGCCTGGCACAACAGACCTAGGGAAATCTTTCTCAGCCCTTGCTGTCAGCCAACATGTCCTGACCCTTCTGAGCAGGGCCCCTCCCTCCACCATCCCAGGTCTCAATCCTATGTGACAACAAGCCAGATAGGACCCCATGTGGGCAGGGACAACCAGTGTGATGAGAAGCAGATTCATACAAGGATGTGTTAATGACCAGTGGAGGCCAACAGGACATATGCTTCATAACAGAAGATACGGGGCAGGGGAAGATGATGCCCTGGGACTCATTTCTGCAAGGCCTGGTATGCTGTATGTGGCCAAGAACCTCCCTCCCTTGCTACCTGTCCCTTCTTCCCTCAATCCCTCCCCTGGAACCTAGAGGCAGAATTCAGAGTTTGGCAGATGTTTACCTATGTTTCTTTTTCTTTTTTTTAAAAAAGATTTTATTTATTTGACAGAGAGAGAGATAGATCACAAGTAGGCAGAGAGGTAGGCAGAGGGAGAGGGGGAAGCAGGCTCCCTGCTTAGCAGAGAGACATATGCGGGACTTGATCCTAGGACCCTGAGATCATGACCTGAGCCGAAGGTGGAGGCTTAACCCACTGAGCCACCCAGGCGCCCTACCTATGTTTCTTAAACATGGGGTCCCTGCCTGCCATCTGGGAAATGGTAAGCTAGACAGTATTATTTTGTAGGACTCCCCTCGACTAGCCAGGACTCAACAAAGAGAAGGGGAGTGTACAGTGATCCCAGGATACCCAACGACAGGGTAGAAAGAAGACCTGAGGCCACTGAGACGCTCATCCCTTCACTGACCAGTGACTTCTGGGGAGCCAGGCCATTTTAGGCATGTCAACAAGGCAGACCTCTACCCCCCAAGGGGTTTACATCATAGTGGGAGGTCCACACAGTAGCTTATGAGGGAGCCTCTACCAGTAATTGAACTTTGAAGGGGAGAGCCACCCACCTGCTTTGGGCTTTTATAAGGCTTCTTTCAGACAAACGAATACTTTCCACTAAGTGTCATCAAAGACCCATCTATAGAAATGTCTGTTTTCTAAATCCATTAAGCAGGGCCTGTCCCAAAGTCCCTGAAGAGCACATTGGCCTCCCTGTCCTGGGCAAAGCACAGAGGGGAGGAGGCCTATGGGCGTGAGTCACGGTTCTGTTCTCAAATCTTAGGGTCATGTATGGTCTCTGCAAAGAGCCACACTATTTTCTAAGGCTTAGTTACCTCATTGATAAAATGATCCCTTCCTTGAAGGTTTTTGTGTAACTCATACAAAATAATACATGCAAAATGCATGGCCCAGAGTCTGGAATGCAGTAAGTGCTAAGAAATGACCAATATTACTGTTATAGTTGATACTCCTTGGCAACTATGTCTCTACAAGACAATGGGGAAAGTGACATGAGCAGGGACCCTTGGGTGTCACTCCTGCTATCTCCCAGGGTGAAAACTTTTCAGTGTGGAGCTAATTTTAAGCTCAAGAAAAGATGCCCAACTTATTCTTAGTTCTATAACTGATTTCTGACATGAATAAGAGTCTCATCTTTAATCTATTCTGTAAAGAAGATAAGCATTATGAACTATAAAAGACAAATACCCAACAATATTTTAAGAAACAATGTGTCTGTGTATATCCTAAGAGGGGGGTCCAACTGAAGGGGCTTCTCAGAGCTATTTCTGTGGCCCGAGAGCAAGTGCAGCACTCAGGCCACTAGCTGAAGGTATAATGTTCTCTTACCTTCTCCTCCTCACTCAAGGGGTCTCCGAGCTCATCTTGGGAGAAATCTAAGAATGCCACAGAGCCATCCATGGAGCACACCAAGATGCCCAGCCCGTTCAGAGTCCTGAAAGAGACGGCCATTAGCAGCCTGGAGAGCAAGTGCCTATGGGGCTTACCCACACCTCCAAGGGTGGACCGGGAGGATGACATGCAGGACTTTATGCAGATGCTAGACACCCTTCATTACCTTCTGTGGCATTCCCTGGTAGGGTGAGGACAGGGGAGACAATCATGCCCTAGCAGGTTCTGGTATCTTTTAGTTCTAATTCTAAGCATATGTGCAAAGTATACTTCATCTTCTTTTGTAAGAATTTCATTTTTATTTGTTTTTGAAACCACTTTTGAAAAAACATTAAGTATACATCTAGATGAGGTTGTTGAAAAGCAAAAAATATGTCTCCACACTTGTGCTAATCTGGTTCATGCAATGACAAAGTGAAGTGAAACCAGAATCATAGCATTCTCTGCTTCCCAAGTACCAGTTTGCCTAAGAAGTATTTTCTACAGGCAAATGCCAACAAAGCAAGGAGCACAGCAGCATACACTCTCCCAATGGCAGGGGCAGGTTGCCCTTTTCTGAATCATATGCAAACAGCACCCCAGGGTCCGGCTGCCACACCTTGGAGGGTTGAGGGGTGGGGAGAGTCCCTGGCTGCCTGATCCTAATCACATCCAGAAGCCTCATGTTCCAACATGTGACTTCTCTTTTCCTAGCCTGTACATTTTAAAAAGAATCCATCTTACCAGGAAATATCCATGATGGATTTGTCAAATAGTTCATGGATGACAACCAAAGGCCGTTTCAGACACGTGAGCTAGAAAAAAAGAAGGAGAGGTTAATGAAATGAATGAACACTGCTTTCTGTCCACTCAGCTTATCAACAGTCCTAGAAGCCTTGGTCTGAGTTTTTGTTGACACATAGGGCATACTGGACTCTATTCAAACAGCGACCAGCAAGATCCCAAGCCGTGGAAACCAAAACTTGCCAAAATAGACATTTCAGTATGGCCCCTGTCTGAAGGGCTCATTGTGGTCTGCCAGGGGAGATGGATTTATACATAGACAACTAAGAATGGAGAAGGCGGTTCTAAAAAGGCCATTACCTGGGCAGAGGTCTATAAGCAGGGGTAGGATGTCAAGGCCTAGGCAGAAAATGAGGCAGCAAAAGTAGCACCCAGGAGAGGAAAAGAGCCATGGAGAGAAGCCAAGACATCTCGGCCCAAGGAGTTCTGGTACGTATTAATGCAAAGCTCACTGTAACTGGCTACATACATCACATGGGCTCATTCTAAAAAGTGTGTGCGGATAGTCCACCAACACCAAAACAGTTTAAGTTGCCTTGAATCCAGATCCACAGTTAACCACTATAACACTTGAGTTATTTTCTCTTGGTCTATCTTGTGCAAATATTTTATTCTTTGGCAGATGACTGTGCTTGCTTTTCATTTAATACATAATTAGTATGTCTTCAAACACCGTAAAAACCTCTCTTTGATGACTACACAACATTCACCACATGCATACTTGTATCTAGTCACTCAAAGGCTGAGCTGTGTGTCATCTCCACATCCCTACAGCTCACATGCTAATGTCTGACCACCCTGCTAACAGGTCTAGGAGCCACAGAGTGGTGGGCTGGAACGGGACACCTTCTGCATGGCTCCCATCAGGTGCTGCTTTTGTGGGGGAAGAGCTGCTGCAGCTACCCTAGTCCTGAGGATAGGAAATCTGAGCAACCTGGAATCCACAAGAAGAATCTTGCCCCTCCCCTAATTCCACTTTCAGAAAAAAATATTCCTGTCTCTTCTCTCGAAAATGTGTCTACAGACCACTCAGAAATCTGGAACCCATGTGAACAATTGACCTCAGCATTCTAAGAAAATGGGATCAAGGGGGCGCCTGGGTGGCTCAGTGGGTTAAAGTCTCTGCCTTCGGCTCAGGTCATGATCCCAGGGTTCTGGGATCGAGCCCCGCATCGGGCTCTCTGCTCCGCAGGGAGCCTGCTTCCTTTCTTCTCTCTTTGCCTGCCTCTCTGCCTACCTGTGATTTCTGTCTGTCAAATAAATAAATAAAATCTTTAAAAAAGAAAAGAAAATGGGATCAGGAATGTTTTGGTCAAAGGCTAGCAGGAGCCCAGGAAGAACATGCCTGGAAGTGCCTATGATAGCACTAAGGTTCAGGTTCTGAAATGTCATGTGAATAAGGGCCTGAAAAAAGAACCATAGTGTACACAGAAATCCATTTCTGTGTGAGAAACAACTGTAATAAAGGCAGCCTGAGGACAACCTTCAGCTCCACAACTACAAGTCCATTCTGCTTATGGGGAAATTAGTTAGGAACAAACTACTGATTGCTAAATCCAACAACAAACACAAATCTCAACAACATTATATCAAGTGAAAGCAACACAACTGCACAACTCGTTGATGTGACAGCACTAGAGTGGTTGCCTTGGCCAAGGGGGGTTGGGAAGTGGGGTCTTGACTGGGGGCAAGTGGGGGCAGGGATGAGGGGTTACGGGTTCGTGGTTAGACTGTATATATGTATGTCATACATGTATGACAATGCACTGAGGTGTATACTTTAGGTGAATGCATTTGCTGTAGGTTATTTTTTAAAATTTATTTATTTATTTGGCTGTAGGTTTTACATATAGATAGAAAGGTTTTCCAAAAGGAAGCAAACACAACACACCAACTGAGGGTATTTCCAGAGTCTGGACACAGAGTTGCTCAGACTGGGGCACAGGGTGGCCTTTCCTACCCTATAAGCCCTAATAAGCCCAAGCCTATTCTTCAGTCCTCCCTTCTTCTTGGGGTAACCAGGGGACCTGACCCCAGGTATAGGGTGAAAGTACATACTGAGGACCACTAAAAGTGGCTCTTCCAGGCCTCTGGGCTCCGCCTCCTTCAACAGCCCCTTCTCATTCCCCCTGCAGGAGCCACAAAAGCTCTTTGGGGAGGGTTGGGGGGTTGAGGGGTTGGGAGGAGGGAGTTGGGGCTCACCCAGACGGAGAGAGAACGGTCCTTGCTGCCAACAGCACAGCAGCAATATGGGCAGCTGGGCTTTGCAGAACTCCCATTCTTCTGCTTCTTTTTGAAGATTTTTGGGTTGAATTTCTAAAGTCAAATAACAAATGTTAAAATAATTAATTAAGCATCAAGCATACACCCCTTGCCAGGTTCAGAAATATACCACAATACCAGCCCGTCTGCCGGAAACCCACAATGACATTCTCTCAGCCCTAGGCACTCAGCATGCTTTACTTCATCTTCATCACTACCCAGGAGGCGTTTTGCTGAGGTTGAAATGGAGTTTCAGGGAGGCCAGGAAATGTGGGCCAAGTTACCCAATAAGTAAGTGGTGGGACAAGGATTTGAAGCTGGCTCCACCAACTCTTCATTTCTGGGCCTGCAGCCAGGTTGATGGCATGGGAGCTACTGAAATCGGCTCTCTGAATTCCTCCTGGCCTGAGAAAGGCCAGTTCCAGGACCTGGCTTTAGGTACAAAGTCTTGACAGAGGTCGGTGGGATTGTCAGATATCTATCCCATTAATCCTTTCCCCTTCACTGTAGGTGATGCTCAGAGTCAAAACTATCTAGCAGATACTGATTAGCCCTGAATAATCTTACTTGGCCAGGGACGACAGCTAAGTCATGCTAAAGTCTGTACCAGGGGCTATCCTCAGTGTAACCTGGGTGCTGCTTTTGGCAAGCACACCAAGAGCTCCTGCCACATTCCTGGATTGAAAGGGACAGGAACTCTAGACTCAGAACTGGAGTCCCCAAGCCAGGACAACTGAGGAGAAGGGTGGCTCCCTGGAGCCCGGTATCCGCTGGCCTGGCTCATAGGGGTTCTAATTCCAGAGGGCAGGCATAAAGACCAGACAACATAGAACTTGGAGGTGTGTACCATGGTCTTGAGTCTCACCCTGAGTTGCCTGAGAGGCATCAGTACCATGATCTCACAGAGCCACTCTTACAGTGCCTATAAGGACCACCTGACAGTCATGTGGAAGCATTGTGCTATGCTGAAGCAGTGATTTTCAAACATTTTCATAACAAGGACCTGGGCTCAAACAAAGTCCTACATGGGTTCCAATACAAAAAAAAAATTAAAGAAGCAATATTTTATTTGTATAAAACATATATATTCTAAGTCACAACATATAATATTTATTATTATTATTTTAAAGATTTATTTATTTGAGAGAGAAAAAAAGAGAGTGAGCCAGTGTGTGAGGGGAAGGGGCAGGGGGAGAGGGAGAGAATCTCCAGCAGACTTCCCATTGATCGCAGAGCCTAATGAGGGGCTTGATCCCACGACCCATGAGATCACGACTTGAACTGAAATCACAAGTCAGATGCTTAACTGACTGAGCCACCCAGGCAGCACTATAATATTTATTATTAATTTAAACAATTGGAAAGATTAGCCCACTTTAAGTAACACGAAAAACTGAGATCAGGGTCCTGGCTGATTCTTCACCTTTTCTTTCTTTCTTTTTTTAAAAGATTTTATTTATTTATTTGACAGAGAGACACAGTGAGAGAGAGAACACAAGCAGGGGGAGTGCGAGAGGGAGAAGCAGGCTTCCGGCTGAGCAGAGAGCCCGATGTGGGGCTCAATCCCGGGACCCTGGGATCATGACCTGAGCCAAAGGCAAATGCTTAACGACTGAGCCACCCAGGTGCCCCTGATCCTTCACTTTTGTCAACCCTAGCCCACCAACCTATTTACTTTGTTTTGGTTGCCCAGTGCTGAGAAAATCCTCATTAAAAGTAGCCCGTATCTTCTGATACCCTTCACTCTCCATATCAAGATTGGGCAGGGCAGCTCCAGATTCGTGATCCACAGCATGGCCTCACAGCTACGCCTGGGCACGGCTGGGGTATTGGCACACGTGCTTAGCAGGCACATGCTACTGGAGCATTTGTCAGGACCACCATGCTTGAGTACACAGGACCTGACCCAAATATGGAAAAAGGCTAGTGTGGAGCTACAATGTTCCCAATCAAAGACTGATTTTGGTGAAACTCATTAAAATATGTGAGTATGTATTCTGTTTTGTAAAATGTGTTTAAAAATTATGAAACACAACTAATTAAAATGAAACAAGAATGTGGCATGTGCTGACTCTCAGAGCCCACCACCTAAGCCCCACATGTGAGCCAGCCTCGGGGCAAGACAGCACCCAGGTGGAGGCTAAGTACACTCACCACAACAGTCACAGCTTTCCGGTGCCCGACAAAGTCCATGTTGGTCTTCCAGCCCTCTCGTTCAATGATCTGGGCAGTGGGCCCAGAGTTGTTCATGGCGTGGGCAGACACCAGGTAGTGCCCATCAGGTGACCAGCTGAGCCTCAACACATGGGTTGTCCCTCCACACTGAAAGAAACATGTGCACTTGGAAGGAGCTCAAGACCAACCGTGTGACCAAAACTCTGTCCTCAAGAATAGAGTCGAATTCTGATTTATAAATGTATGATGGTGGAGCATGTACACCAGCTTTTAGCTATGCTAACAGCTCTAACGCTCTAGTCCCTCCAGGTGTCTGACAAAAAAGGCTCTGTTAGGTGAGACTGGGAGCTGCAGCACCCTATACTCCCCTATGGGAGCTGAGCACAACACAGTGGCATCTAGACGATCAATAGCCACCTCTTCTGTCAGTTCTGTTTGGGCCAAATTTATCTGGCCACTGACCTCTTTCTTCTGCCTAGCATGTTACCCTTACCACATGAGATCTGCAGAGCATTCACTTCAGTGGAGAAAGAGCTCTGTGGACCTTCAGGAACCCGTCCCTGTGATGCACTCAGTGACCATGAGCTGCTACATGCTTTCTCCAGCCTGCCTCAGCTGAAGACTGGTGGTGCTACTAACTAGCAAATGAGAAGAGCTTCGTAAAGCCCATATAAACCATTAAATCCATGGCAGAAAGATACTGTTCCCCTGACTTGGACTAGGCCTGAAGCAAGGCATCCCTCCACATTATTATTCCTGCAAAGTGAGATGATATGGGCCAGAAAAACAGCCCTCTAAAGCTCAAGGTCAGTCCAGGGCAGCCTGAACGACTTAGGAATTAAGATCTTGGCCTCAGAGAAGGTTAGGATCATGCATGGCCTTGAGTGCAGTGACACAGCTGCCTCAAGCCCACTCAGGCCCACCCGAGGCTAAGGAGTCCCACCAGCTCCCAAATGGGATTCCAAACACTCCTGCCTATCTCCATAGCTGCCCCAGGAACCCTGCTAGTGGGATCCTGCTGCCTGGTTGCTGGAGGCCTGAGGAGGAGCTCCAGAAGGCATTAGGGCCCATGTCCTCTGTACATGGAGGGCATATACTCCTAAGGAGGGCAGGACTAAGCAGGGTGAATTACCATGGTCATGTGGTGCTGTTGGTTTGGGGAAAACTGCATACATGATTTCCACCTTCCTTCTGCAACCAGCCTTGACTTATGGGCAAATGTCTAGACCTCCTGCAAAACTTTGCTCATAGTCCTTCCTCTGATGCAATCAGTACTCCTCGGCTGTTTCTGTGCATTCTGGACAACTCCATCACCATACTCACAATGGATATGAAAGTCTATCTTTCCCACCAGGTTCTAAGCTTCAAGGGAGAGACTCCATCTCAGTCCAATTTGATTTCCTTTATCCAGTACTACCCTTCTTACAGCAGGCACTTAAAAAATATCTAACAAATAAGACCCTGAACTCTGATTCCACATGAAACAAGAACTCAAATAAAAGGTAGTAAAATACTACCCAAGTCACTGCTGTCTGACATTCAGACATTCTGCATGCGGCACTGCTTCACTACTCAAGAGAGAAGTAGGCTGGCCTGCAGAGTACAAGTCAGTGAGTAAAGCCACAGGACAGTCAGGAAAAAATAAAAGAGAAGGCCTCCTCTACCTGTGTGGCACAATGCTATGGAGGCATCACTAAAGTTCTCTTCAGCTTTTCCTCACTTCAAAGTTGGACATTTCATACTGTCTGAGAAATGAAAGATTTTCATCATCTGACTCTTTGGGCCACAGTGCCCACTGCAGAGAACCTTGTTGGTTCAACCACAATGTATGGACCCCAGCCAACTTCTCGTCTGCACGGAGGCCAGGGAGGCCACTGAACAGAACTCCCTGAGCTGTCTTCTTACCTCATCAAAAGGCTTGGTGATGCTGGTCTCCAACTGCCAGTCCAGCGTTCTCCACACCTTTAGGCTACGGTCATCAGCTTGAGAGGCAATGTATTTACCAACAGGGTCCCAAGTCAACCCCTTTACCAAGCCAGAATGGCCTCTCAGCGTAGCTAGAATTTCTATGGAGGAAAAGAGGAGATTGGGAAAGCATTAGCTAAGGGAAAATGATGAGTCTATACAGAAACATGAGCTGCAATCCATGGGCTATGGAACGGCTAGCCAAGAGAAGGGATCTCAGGAGTCCATCTTGGCCAGCTCACATCCCTGGGCACAAGCAAAGAGCCCCCTAATCTGATCCCTATCAAGCCAAAAGCAACTTGAAAGAAAGACTATACCCAGGAGCAGGCATTGTGATTTCTCTTTAACCAAGCTAATACTGAGCCTGCATAAGCCCCCTAAAGGGCAGGCAAGCAGGGATCCAGGTTTGGCCAGAGTTAAATTCTGCCCCTTTGACTTGTCTGTGGTTGGCAGCTCTGCCAGTGGTTTCTCCATCTGGAGGCCATGCCCACCTGTGCTGTAACATTGATATTTGTGATTTGAACCTTCCTGGCAGCTAAAAGCAGGCCTAACAGCTCAGGGGATGGAGCACTGTGATGAAAGTTCTTTGTAAGTCATCACGGACAAAGGTGTATGAGATAGCATGTCCTAGAGATCTGTAAACTAAATGCCACCCCAACTCTCAATCTGGCCCTCTGTGACCACAATGAAAATGCCCCCCCACCCCCCCTGCCCCACATCTTGGTGGCTTATAGAGAGAAAATGACTTGGGCCAAGTTCACAGAGGATGTTTTTAGCCCATGAACAAAACATATTCTAGATACCAAAGAGGAATAAAAGTATCTTACTAGTTATCAACTATAGTGATATGCCAGGTTATGCCATCTGTTTTGACTTTACACATATTAATAAGAAATACCAATATTTTGCAAAACTGGATTTGTTAACCTATCTCTGTTTAAGAGCTTCAGAGAGAAGATGGCAACTGAGTGGAGGCCAGAGCCCAGTGGGGCGGGGAGGGTGGGGAGGCATGCCCTCAAGAGCATGTGTGTAGTGGGGAATGCCAAGTGCCAAGCACATGCAACGCCACCCTATCACCCTTGTGATCTGTGGCACATCCACGCTAGCCCTGTTACTATTTTTCTCTAACATAAGCCTCTTTTAAAACCTTAAACAAATGTCACTGATGAAGAGAAAAAGAACTGAGTTGCTGACGAGACGCACGAATCCCCATTCACCGCGACATACTTGTCACTGCCAGCCTTAGGAGACAAGAGAGCCCACCCTGCTCCAGATGATCAGCCCATTTATGCTGCCACCCAATCAGAGGTCCAGACCTGGGAACTTCACAGCATTCCAGATGACGACAGTGTTATCCACGCTGCATGAGGCCAGCCACGCGTCATGGGGAGACCATGCTACATCCATCACATCTGGAAGACAGAGGGCTGGTGGTGAGCCTCTCTTATCTGGTGTACAGACTCAGCGAGGGGGGCACTCGGCAACACCCGTCTGCCAGGTTGGCCGGCAGCCCCTAGCTTCTCATGTTTGAGGAAACTTGACTTGCAATCATCATAACTAAACTCCTTCTTAAAAACCAGTCTGTAAAACTTCCCCACTAAGGTTTATGAACTGGTCATGACATTTGAGGCATCTGAGTGACCTCCCTCACCCCTCACAAAGGAGGTAACTGAGGACATGGCTGACAACTTGGGGCCATGTATAAGAACCCTGGCTCTAACACCTGCTGGGTCTGTGGCCTCAGGCTCACTAAGCTTGCTTCTCTGATCCCAACTGGGCCTTTCTGAGAGCCCTTTGAGCTCTACAGGCACCACACCTGGCATAATGGCTAGCACAGAGTCAGAGTACAATAACTGCCCAATAAGTGGGAGGCCATCTTCAGGCCCTTCTCCTCACAAATTGGATCTCATCTCCAAGACCCCACCAGAATATCCCTTCCCTAGAGAACCCTTAAACACAATCACTCATGTTAATTCTTTGTGACTGTTTTCTTATCTATAAAATGCAGATTAAAAAAAAAACACAACCCTATGCTCAAAGGGTTATTATGAGGATTAAATGTGGGAAATTGCTGTAGCACGGTGCCAGGCACACACCAAGGCATCGATAAAGGTCAGCTGTGACGGTGACGATGACCGGGCCCAT
Organism: Mellivora capensis; assembly: GCA_004024625.1. NCBI lineage: Eukaryota > Metazoa > Chordata > Mammalia > Carnivora > Mustelidae > Mellivora > Mellivora capensis. The sequence goes on along the minus strand of PISX010000222.1, from coordinate 262,258 downwards.
CTCGCCGTGCAGGTGTGATTTTTCTAACCTCTGTGCCTGGTGCAGTGCTAGGTGTACAGAAGAATGGCTGGTGAGGTGAAGAAACAGAAACACAGCAGCAAGTTAATAGCTATCTAGTCCTCTCCTCATAGGATTTTTAAAAAGGTGTAAACAAAATACTCAAAACTTCTATTTTGTTTTTTTTTCTATTTTTTACAGTCTTCAGGGACAGCTTGATGAATTTTTTCCACAAGGTACTGCAATTTGTATTTCACACTGCATATGCCCCAGTGTGCTGCATTTAGTATCCTCACAGCCTATGTGATCCTAAGGGCTCCTCTTGTTTAGTTCTACATTCTATGTCTTTGAGAGTATTCACTACCATAAACAGACCTGATTCAACTATTGACTATCAACTAATGAACTATTAACTGAGTCCCAGATTTCATGCTAATGAGCACATGGGTGTATGCCATTCTCCACACTCTGGTTTATTTCTTGTGCCTGGCAGCCCAAAGTGGACTCTGGGCAGAATGCCTGAAGACTTCCCTAAGTCTGGACTCTCTTAACCATGTAGACAGCTTTCCAGAAACCTCTATGACTTTACACTTTCATAAGCAGAAATGTCCATTTCAAAATTCTCTTATTATCTTGAGGATTACGATTTTCCCTTCTAACTTATTAAGTACATTTCTTATATTTTAGCTTTACTTTATTAATAAAAGTGAAGATTTTTTCTATCTGTCTAGAGTTGTCTTCTTGGGCTATTTTGCTCCCATCTTCTGTCTGTTGGGAGGCCTTTTGTGCAGCGGGCCTAACAAACACCAATGCAATGCCTACAAAAATGAAGAATAAAAACCTCCTCGAAGAGCTTAGAGGCCAAGAGGGGCAGACATGTAAACATCAGAATTTCACCGTAGTACACGAGTCCTAGAGCCGAGAATTGGTGAGCTGGGAGGGAATTTCAGAAGGGAGATGTGATTTTCCTAGCAATTTCCATGGACTACTGATAATACAGGCATTAGCTGCAAATTCTAACAGTTTATCTTCCTATACTGTAAGAGATTGATATAGTAAAATCTGTGATTCTCCTTTGTGATGTCTTTTATTGTCTGTTAACCTTAAAAATCATTCCCTCTGGTAGTGGTCTGATGAATATTCAGTTCTGTTTTCTTCTGCTTTAATTATTTAGAATGTTTCTCTCTTTAATACATGGAATTTATTTCAGTACATGCTGTATTTAGGGAGGCTCTACCTTACTCTTTCCTCATCTACAAACCATATAATGGTATTGTATCACAAGTGGGGAACACTTCTTTCTTCCCATAACTGATAATTGGTGCCTCCTTCACAATAATACACCAAGGTCCTAGGTACCTGTAGTCTACTTCAATGTTGTTAGTTTTGCCCCCAAACTCATGACATTTTAATCATTGCAGCTTTGAATGATTTCTTCTGTAACCTTCCTTACTCTTCCAAGTGCCCTTTGGAGTCGCTGCTGAGTTACAAAGTAAAGCCACTTATGGACAAATTTTCCACTAATTTTCCTCCTTTAACCCCAGTTTTGGAGCTTCTGTCTTCAGACCATACCATTCCCACTCTTTCTCTTTGCACATCCACATACATCTGAGACTCTCCTGCATTTGAAGTGTTTTCTGGTCACTGTCATTTCGGATACTCTCATCATCATTCTTAGTGATTCTAGGAGGATGATCTGTTTAATACCCAAGGCTCCTGGATCCTTAAACTCTGCTTCCTCCTCCAGTAACCTTGGCTTCTGCTACCTCAGGCATTCATTCCCAGTCTTGCCCAGAGATTCTCCCAAACAACACACTATAATTCCTCCCTGGTTTGAATGCCAACCTTCCCATACTCCTACCATCAACTCGTGCTTCCGGCTCCCTTTCAACTCCAACAGAGCTTCCAGGTGCTATGGGCCTTCTGCTGTCTCCCTATTTGGCTTAGAGTCTACCATACCCTCCACTCTTCTGTGTTTTCACAGGTGCCCAAAACCCAGCCTGGTTCAGTCTAGCTCTGTCCTCCCTAGGGTCTTTCTTGAGGACCCTCTAATGAGGCTTCCACTGAATTGCACTAGCCTGAACAGCACTAGCCAAGGCCATGGATGGCCTCCATGTCATCAAGTCCAATGGTCAGTATCCTCAGTCCTCACCTGACCTCAAGACAACACTGGATGCACTGCTGGATTGCTTCTCCTTCAAACGTTCTCTCTATCTTAATTGGCCTCCTCTCCATCTCAGCCACTTTTCACTGACTGGTCCTTATCACCTCTCAATCACTCCATCACCCCAGCCTCCACCCTTGGCCTCCAGTCCCACATACACTTTTCCCCTATACTCAACTCTCACATATCAAAATGCCTATGCAGCAGGGCTACTTACACCCCTGCTAGGCAATGCAAACTGAACATGCCCCAAAGTCAGTTCCTAAACATTTCCCTCAGCAAATATGTCTGTTCCACCTACACACCTGCCATTAGGTAATGGCAACTGCATTCTTGACACCCTCCAGACCAGTCTGGTAAACTGTCCTGATTTCCTTTGCTTATCTCACACCCCATATCCCATCCACCAGGAACTCTCCATCTGACCATCGATCACTCCTCCTGACCTCCACTGCTATGACCCAGGTCCACTGAGATTACGCCAGCAGCCTCCTCAGTGATCTCTCCAGTGCTGCCTGTAGTCCATGCAGCTGCCACAGGCCTCCTCACTCCTCTACTCAAAATCCTACTGAGCCTTCCCATCTCACTCAGAGAAGAGCCCCTCACAGTGACCATGTCCTAGCTATTCCTTTAGCCTGGAAGTCTCTTTGGATGTGTACTCAGTTGTCCCCTCACCTCCACCTGGTCTCCTGTTGGATGTCACCTTCTCAGTGAGGCCTCCTGGAAAACCCATCTCATTTTGCTTCTCGGCACTTATCTTCTAGTTGCTGATGTGACTAGCTGTCTGTCTCTCTTATAAGAATGTAAACTTCCTGAGGGTAGAACAGCACCCAGAACATGGCAAGTGCTCAATAAATATTTGTTAAATGAATTTGGGGAAAAAAATAGTGTCTTTGTTTTTTTCGATCTTTCCACTTATGAAGTGGCCATTTTAGCTCTCTCAAAAAAGATTTGTGTTTTAAGATTTAAAGATTTCACACATTTCTTGGTAAAAGTATTCCTGAGTATTTACAGTTTTTCTTCCTGCTGTATAAGAGTTCTCTTTGTATCATTAGATATTCTAATTGGCTATTACCAGTGAAAGGAAAATAACTTAAAAGTTTTCTTATCTGAGACCAACTCAATGACTCATTGTTAGCTCTAGGTCTTTTCAATGCTTTTTTTTAAGTTCTAATAGCTGCGTGCTACAATACTTGCCATTGATTTGAAAAAGACATTTCATGTTAAGGAAATAGCTTCCTGTGGCTATTTAAAAAATATTTTTTATTACAAATTGATGCTAAATTATCTAATATCCCTTTCAGAACACCTCCTTAGATGACTGTTTTTGTTTTTGTTTTTTAAAGTAGGCTCCATGTTCAACTTGGGGCTTGAACTCAGGACCCTGAGACTGAGTCATATGCTCTACCAACTGAGCCAACCAGGCACTCCAAGAGTGTTTTCTCATTTAACCTCCTAGTATGTTGTCCTAGTAATACACAAAATTCTTCCATTAAAAATCATATTTTGTCAAAATGAATTAGTGTTTTCAAAAGTTATCAAATTCACAAGCATTATGTTTCTGATTTTTCTTTTTTTCATATTCGTCTAAGCTTTTGTTTTACTAGTTTTTTGGAAACCCAGGGTGATAGCTTCCTTTGAAGAATAAATATTTCTAGGGGCGCCTGAGTGACTCGGTTGGTTAGGGGTCTGCCTTCAACTCAGGTCATGATCTCAGAGTCCTGGGATCGAATCCTGCATCAGGCTTCCTGCATCAGGGAGCCTGTATTTCCCTCTGCTTCCCACTCCTCCTGCTTGTGCTTTCTCTCTCTCTGTCTCTCTCTCCCCCCAACAAACAAATAAATAAAATCTTAAGAAGAATAAAGTACCTAAAAAATTCTTAAAAAAAAAAAAAAAAGAATAAATATTTCTACAACCTGGAATAATTTTTCTTAAAAACTTGAAAAAAAAAAAAACTGCATCAACAAATCAAAAAATAACTTAGGATCAGGAAGCATTTATGAGGACTCCAATTTTTTCATTGGTTACTACTTTAAGTTTTCCTAACCTTATGGTATCAATTCTGAAAAATTTGTATTTTCTAGAAAATTTTACTTATCTTAGCATTTTTTTTTTTTTTTAGTTTAATAAATATTATGTTGTACTCCATGGTAACGTCTTCCTCTAGGTTAAATGTTTTTCTAGCCCCATTACCTCTAATTTCTTCTAGGTTTTTTTCTTCCTACCCTCACTCCCCAATTAAATATGCCAAAGTATATGTTTTTCACACTCTGCTTTCAAAGACCCAGTGCTTTCTATTTATTTATTTATTTTTGCTTTTTCACTGATTTTTCTTCTTTAAGAGTTCTGCCCATAACTGCTATCAGGACCACTGAACAAGGAATGGGTGTCCCTGCTGAAAGTGGGCAACCCTACTTGTCTGGTAAAGAAGAACCCTGGGATGGTGGGTATGGAGAGAAGTTGAAGTTATGGTTCAGCCCAAGTCTCAGGGTGGGGAACCCAACAAAGGGCTCACTGAGGCCCCACCCCACACTTGAACACCTGCATAGACACTTGTCCAAGTTCCAGAGGAGTCCAATTAGACTCTGCTTTGAGTAACTGTGAATAAGCAAGGTTAAGTTACACATTTTTATGGTTATCAACAAGTATACAATACTACTCTGCCAGCTTTCAAAAATGTGGAATTAATCTATGGTCACTAAGAGGTGGGTCTGTTCACCTTTAAAGTGTATGTAAAGTATTTGCAGAGCATATACTGTCAGTGGATTACAGCTGATGCCTTCCAAACCACTCACTCTTGCCCCATCTTCTCCCAGAGCTCCAGGCTCAATTCCAAATCTTATGACATTCTTCCCTGCCCCCACTCCCCAGACTCAGCACATCCCACACTGAATTGGTGTCCATCCTCATAAGCCCATTATCGATACAGTCTGAGAGAGGACACCACCGGCTATGCAGGCACCAGCTAGGAATCTCCTTCATCCCTCCCCTGCTTTGTCCTAAGAATTTCCCAAGTCAGTCTCCCCCCTCCATCCCAATTACCCCAGGCCTGGTTCAGGCCCTTACAGTTTTCATCTGAACCACTGAAACAAGGTCCTTTTCTATATACCTATCAGAATGATCTCCCTCTTATACCTCAAATCTTTTAAAGGCTCCCTATCTCTTCCACAATAAAGGCCACCTTCATTAATAGGGAACACAAACCTTCTATGACCTGGCCCCTGACACTTAGCTAGCTCCACTCTGTACTGCTCCCTGCCTTGTATGTAAAGATCCAGCTGTGGTGAAATGCTGCTAACCCACCATGTGCACCAGGCCTTTCTGGCTTCTGCTCTCCCCATCTGGGAAATGCTTCAGGCCATTCTTGGGCTAGACCACAGGCTTTCCAAGGTATAGTCACTCTAGCACCCTGGCATCTGAATGTACAGCACATGGCTTTTGACTACTCTTGAATGACATTCCTCTTCTTCAGTTCAAATTTGTAAATGTGTCCCTTTCCATTTCAAGTCCATTAAACACTTTTCAAATATACTCAAGGTCAGGTAAAAAACTTTTCATTGGGCCCCTTTTCATGTGTTCTGGTTTCTGTGGAATAAATAAAGTGTGCTTACGGACTTAGTGATCCATTGATGAAGGTACTGATTCAGTTCACCAGGATAAACAGCAGAACGTGGGGAGTTCTACATTGAAGATATAAACATATACCCAATGAGGGCAGGAGTGGGGGCACTGAATGCAGCTAGAGGCAGGCAGTGGGGACAGTGACTGCACAGACCTTGAGGGACAGGCAGGGTGTGACCGAAGGTGATGGGGAGGGATGGCTCAGACGCAAGGCTGCTATAAGGACCAAAACAGTCCACCAGGCCATGGAGGTGCTGCTGCTGACTGCAGACAGCTGCCAGGGCTGCCCATCCCAAAAGGCAGCCCCACTCACCGCCTGAGTGACTCCGGAGGATAGAGACACATCGCCACTGCTCCACATTGGCAAGCTTACCACTAGAGCCGAACACGGTGCTGGGGCCGATGTACCTGTGTGAAAGAGGAGTCAGAAAGGCACTCCAAGCATACTCGAGGCACGGCACAGAGATGTCACTGCAGCATGGCTTATCATGGCAGACAGAACAAAGCAAAACCAGACAATGGCTAGAAAGCATCATATTGTTGAACAAAAGGGACTGATTAGGTAAGTTATGTTCCATGCACTTAATGAAATACTAAATAGCCATCACAAATCTTGTGGTAAGAGACTATCCACTGTATGGGGAAATGTTCACCAAATATAATTAAATGAAAGAAGCAGGCCACAGGACATCCTATACAATATGAAGATACCACTATGTAAAGAAAAAAATACATGTAATATCATCTATGCATGGAAAATGGATCAGAAAGACACACATGAAAAATACCAAAATATTAATCATGGCTTTCTTTGGATGGTGATTTTCACATACTTTTTCAGATTCCCAAATTATCTACTAAATTCATTATTTATATTGACTAAAGCAGTAAAGCCAACAGTCTTTTTAAAGCTCTCTTGCAAAGCAGTCAAAGCCCGGGTACTAACTGCTTGCCATGCAAGCAGTCAGGTAGGTCCCCATGGAGGTGGTGCTGACACCACTGGCGCACAGAGCCTCTGTTAACGCACTGCTCCCACAGAACTCTACCAACTCACAGAAGGAGCTCACTGAGTGGGCCAAAGGAGATAGCACGCCTCTGCCCTCATGGCCACGGCCAAAGGGCCACTCTGGCTAAGCAGTGGGGTAGGGTCTGGTTCCCTAGTCTGACTAGCTCCCAGAGTCACCTGGGGAGCTGGTTATGGAACAGAGTCCCAGGACCCACCCTGAGACACTCTGCCTAGGTTTAAAGAAAAAGTTTTCTATGTGATGGTTAGTTCATTATGGGTACAGAGCAGGCACTTTCAAAGGGGGCTCCTTAGAGTCCCAGGGTGGGGCTGACAGAGAATGAGGTGAGTGGCAAAGAGGGCAGGCTCCAGATACCACCCTCTCCCCACATTCCATCAGAGCACTTTGACTTTAACCTATTCTGTATGTTGGGAAATTTCATTTGAAGAGCAAAACAAACGAAGTTATCAATGTTAGCAATGGAAAGGATTACTATTCCTTTTCAGATGGAAACGCTGCAGCCCTGGGAGGGGGCGACTGAGCAGGTCTCCAGGCAGGTGGGTGGCTTCTCAAAGCCCCAGTCAGGCCCCAGCGGCTCCAGGCCTATGTGTGCTTCCTGCTACTCAGGAAGTTTGGAGCTCTAGGGACTTCAGTGCCAGAATGGGGAAAGGTGATTGTGATTAAGACCAGCAAAGAAGCTTCTAAAAATAAAATGTGAAGAAAGGAAAATGATGCTTACGTAGCCCGCTTCCACACCATAATCAGTTTGTCATCTCCCCCAGAAGCTAAATACATCCCACTGTTTGACCACCGCACACAGTTCACACATGCTGGGAAGAAAAAAAAATAGGGTGATGAAAATCCAATAGTCATGCCCATTTGCTTTATGCAGAGTCTGGCAAGATGCAAAGGGTTTATAAAACCTATTCTCTCTCAACTATTCAAGGTATCCACTGTGGGTGAGTCCCAGAAGAACAATCCAAATTAAATACTATCCTACTTTTACTGTAATAACAAATGATCAGGACAGAGTTTGGCAAGGGGAAGTCTACATAACCTGAGAAGTGTTAGTGCTGGATGAAACAATCAACAAGAGGTGGATTTCCATGAAAACTTGTAACTAAATCTCTATTTCAAAAGGGCTATCTCATGATGAGATGTGTTCCTGAGCAGGGAGAATTCTTGAAATGAGGGCATGTACTAAAAAGGCTGAAATGCCCTTCCCAAAACTTTCAGGGGAGCAGCTTGTTAGAGCATAAAACTCTGACTTCATCCCATCTGTGGCCTTTTAAAATTTGGATTTTCCAAACATGTCAGCACTACAGGCTGACTGGTTCTGCACTTATAAATTAAGACCAGCAGAAATGCCTCCTAGGCCCCTGATGGGTGAGAGTGTCTGGGAGCACTCACAGCTCGGCCTTTGGGAACCCTGCAATACAAGGGACACTATGCAAGTTGTAGCCCACACATGGCCTGCAAGTGACTTGTGCTCCAAGTCAGAGGGCACTGAGGCACGTTGGGAGAGCAAGAACACACAGAGCTAAGGAAGGGGACATAGCTGTTAATGGAGCATCCCAGGGAAGGCAGCTAGGTTGGAAACCAGAGCCAGATACAGTCACCCTGATGCTCAGAAGGAGGAAACTAAGGCACTAAATATAGGAAAGGAAACCACAACACTGTCCGACCATCAAAAGGATCCTGGCAGAAGGCTCAGAGTGACACTGTGGCAATCTGAGACATTTTGGTGAGTTGTCTTTAATATACCCTTCCCCAGAACCCTACTGCTTCCAGGTTGCTGGCCCCAAAGCCCCATGGAATCAGGCAGTAACGACTCATGAGCAGGAAATCACCAGAGGTACCTGCAGACTGTCCAAAGATGGTTCTGTGGGCGGGCCGAGTCTTCTGCCGAATAACTCACCCAGGTGTGCAGCCAACATCTGTGCCTTCAGACAGCAGGCCGAGGGGAGTTACCGCCGCACGGGGCCTTATCTTTCTAATTACAAACACATGTGCTAACCTTGGGCACTCTGCCAACACGCAAAGCCTGCAAAGGGCCACTCTGTAATACCTAAGTGATTGTCCATCTGGCAAAGCATCTTGGGAATATTTTCATCCTTCTCGTCATCCTCCTGGAGGACTGGAGACATATTCCAGATCACAACCTTCCCAGAATCCTGTCCTGGAATGAAGGAGCAGAAAAAATTCAATGTGCAAGAAGTAGAAATTTGATATTAACTCTGAGACACAGTCTTCACTTAGCTTTCATAAATCATAATGGACTAGATTGGAGGAGGTTAATTTGCATCATTAATTTAAGTTACAGAAAAGAAATGAAGAAAGATTAGGTGTTGAAGGGAGTCAAAAAGCATATGGATTTAGTAGTAGGGGGAAGCCAACCTGACTGAAAAGAACTCTGGACTAGAAATCAGGAGGGTACTGAGCTCTAGTCTGTCCTCTAAAACAGATCCCTCAGGAGCCCCTAGAAGGTCCTCATCCCTGCCCACAAACCAGACTCCTCATCTGTAAGTTGAAGAGCTGGAAAAACTGATGTCCCAGGACCCTTTCAGGTGTGTGCACGGGAACCCTAGCAACCAAGGGCAACAGCACATTCCTGCCAGTACTTTGATCCCTTTTCAGGTGCTGCCTGGAGTCGAGGGAGGCTCCTAGAGCTGACTGGATGCTTTGAGACCCACGTCTGAATAAAATGTGCCCTCAGCGGGTTAAAGCCTCTGCCTTCGGCTCGGGTCATGATCCCAGGGTCCCGGGATCGAGCCTCACATCGGGCTCTCTGCTCGGCGGGGAGCCTGCTTCCTCCTCTCTCTCTGCCTGCCTCTCTGCCTGCTTCTGATCTCTGTCTGTCAAAATAATAAATAAAATCTTAAAAAAAAAAAAAAGTGCCCTGAATACAGGAAAAAAGGCTCATTATCTTCTTATCTGCCCTTTGCTGTCACCTACAGATGGGAGATCAACCAAAAGAGGGCATTTAGGGATCCTGGATCATAAGGTGATATAAAACCCAGCTAAAAAATTTATCTATGGGGGCACCTGGGTGGCTCAGTGGGTTAAAGCCTCTGCCTTTGGCTCAGTTCATGATCCCAGGGTCCTGGGATGGAGCCCCGCATTGGGCTCTCTGCTTGGCAGGGAGCCTGCTTCCTTTCCTCTCTCTCTGCCTGCCTTTCTGCCTACTTGTGATCTCTGTCTGTCAAATAAATAAAATAAAAATCTTTAAAAAAATTATCTATGCATTTTGGCAATGATCTTTCTTTTCTTTTCTTTTGCAATGATTTTTCTTTCTAAGCTTCCCACCTACTGATAACCGATGAAAGTCTGGCCCCTCATTTAACTATTACAGAGGAAGAAACACCAATAAATGCCTACAAATGGACATGTCAGAATTATCATAAGGCATACCTGAAACTGCCTATTGGCCAGTATATAAAAATATTTCCTCAACAGCTCTTCTTGACCATACTACATACTGAGAAGGGTAGGAAGGTATGTCTCTTCTTATGGATGAGGAAAAAAACCCTGTCCCCCAGCTTAGTCCAGTAGTCATAGATGACGTCAGTGGGTACCTTCCAGGTGCAGTCCGTAATGTGCTGGAAGGAGATCAAGGGTCCCCTGCATACCCCTGCAGCAGGAAGCTCATAGACAACCCACCCTGTAGCACCTGGCCCAAGGGCCTGGAACTCACAGAAGCACTCTTCAGGTGCTGTCCAGGAAGGCCTTGGCCAGAGGAAGCCGCTGCTCTACCGTGAAGCTGTTGGGAGCTGAGATCTGTGGGAATGCCACCTTGTTCCACCATATATACATCTTGGTGTCCTGGCCTGAAAAATGACTATCTTTCCAAGCAGCACTGTTACTGTGACACTCTAACACTGATGAAGCACGCTAATAATACTATGGACCGTAATTTCAAATGGCGCAGGCATTTTTACTTGCCCACAGCATACTTCTTCTCTAACTTAGCTGAATTCCTCTGAGCCCAGAAAAGGCCTCATAACTACATGACTAACTTCGTAGTTTTAGTTTAACCACGTCTTCCCCTTTTTCAGATGAGAAAGTACTGCCAGAATGAAGATAAGGACCCAACCTTGGCCTCAGGGGCTGGGGATCTATCCATGGGACCACCTGCCACTTGCCACCTTCAATAAGCTGGGATTTGGGGGTGCAAAATGATTTGAATATTAACCCAATGAATAGGAATTAGAAAGATAACCCACTACCGAAATATTTATATGGAGCAAGCACACTAGAGCCAAAAAAAAAAAAAAAAAAAAGGGTTTTGAGATAACAGATTATAATTGTACATTTTAAATGGAGTCATATCCATACTGAAAAAAGAAAGTATTCTATCTTCAGCTCAGTGGGCAACCAGGAGAAGCAGAGCAAGGTGTCAGGACCGTGTGTGCTCCTTCTGTTACTCTGTGAACGTACCTTGTCCTCCAGTTGCGAACTTGGTCCCATCAGGGTGAATATCAACTGAAAAAATTGGCTTTCCTGGAAACAAAGGAAAAAAAATACACACACACAACATCTATCTTGGCTTGTATTCACTGGAGAATAGCAACAAAGTCAAAATTCTTGAAACAGTGGTTATTTGAGCAATATCTCTAATCGCTGCACCTGGGAAAAAATAATAGGCTGCCGATAAATTCCTTCTAAGAGTGGAATGATCTAACGGTTTTAGTTAAAGTAGAAACTGCTGGAAGACTCTTCAAGTGACATTAAATAGCTGAGTCTCAAAGGGGAACAAAGCATTCTGTCATTAGAACTGAGTCCATAGATTGCTTGAGCGTTTGCACAGAGGTCCAACAGACAGTAGCTGGCCACATTCTGGGGACACACATTTGTTAAAGCTATGAGCTGTTTATGACAGCAGCTCTGAGTTACGGAGCTACATCTTCAGCTACCTCTCCATCCCATGGACCTGCACTTGGCTTGCAGCCTAGACACAAGAACCCTGGCCTTTCTGCCTTGCTGACAGCTGGGTAGGACCAGTAGCTGACCAAGAGCATAGTTATCACTTCCCTCATCTTTCTGCTTCCAAAAGCCATCCTATATATTTGTGTTGCATTGAAGTCTGTGGAGAGTCAGCTTTCTTGGCCTCTCCTATGGCTGAACTTCCTTCATAGGATGTGCTCTGTTCAACTGGATGCTCAGTCCCTCCAGGGGGAAGAACTGTAGCTACTAGCTCCTGGAGTCCCCATTGGGTGCAGACCTACACCAAGGGCCCATGAAGCTGTGTGGCTAACTTGGTGGACCAGACTGGTAAGGCGTCATGACAGCTTGAAACTCAGCAGACTGAAGTGTTGCTGGGGCCTGGTCCCTGTGGCATTTGCCGGGCTAATCATTCTGCTTCCATGCTGAGTGGCATGTCAATTGTTGTCAAGTTTATCACCATATCCTCAGCTTCTAGCAAAGGCCTGATGAGTGGTGGCTCAGTAACATTTATTCAGTGACAAATCAGATGCATGACAATAGACTGAACGTCAGCAATCGCTAATACAGACAAGGTGCTGTTGCCAAGGAGTCTCTTGGTTGAGGATGCTCTGTCTCCGTTACCTGAGGAGTTGGTACGCACACCAAAAGGAGGGCTACCAGCTCTAGAATCACACGATGGCAAGTGGAGACAGGGCAGGGTGGGGCAGGGGCAGGCAGTGGCGCCTAACAGCTGAAAGTCTTGCCAGGGTTACTGTCCAAATATGGAAAATCAAATATTGGTACCCCAAAAGGCAATGGCCAGCGTGGGCCTCAAGGAATAGACAGCTCACTTTATCTTCTTCCACAGAGCCATACCCCTAACAGGCAAACCGAGCCTGAGCTTCCACAGACAAGGAGAAATGTGCTCTCCTTCCTGTCATTACACAGTAGGGTGAAACAGCTGTGTAAGGACACTAGCAAGCAGGTGTCCCAAATGCAAGGGCCCTATTTTGTCTCAGAGAACAAGCAGAAACCCAAGTAAAGTTGGGAACTGCATCACATACTATTTTATCTCTACTACTTACTGAAATTCAAAACAACAAAGGCTGCTACAGCAGGACCCTGCCATGCTGGCAGCTCTAGCCAGGTTCCCCAGACCCTCAGTCACCTCCAGGTCCACACCTAAGAGCCAGAGCTCTATAGTGACAGGTCAAGTTTAGCCAAGCTGCTACTGATTGCCTTCCTGGAGCACAAACATATGGGAAATTCAGCCCTGGTCTGCCCTGAGCGTTCACTTCAAGGATTCCCAAGACAAGCCCCAACATAGCTTGACACTCTATATAGCTTGGAAGGAGCCAGAACCAGCAGTGGAGCGCACTTACAAGGACCCAAGGAGAGAGCTATTGCTATTCTTCCACAGTCCAGATGAGCAGACCCTAATTAGCCCCATCTTCGCCTTCGCCAGAAAACTATGTAGAGAAGGTAAAAAGAAGATAGGGACTGAGAATATGGGTAAGAAAGACTGAAGTGTTAACAGTGGTGTTCCTGTGCCTATGCACTCAGACCTACACTGGCACACCACGCCCTTGCTGGGTCAGGTGGTTGTCTCATGTGTTAAGCCAGAGAGCCTGACACACTGCTGCTGAGAATGTGCCATACTTTCCCAGAGAGTGAGGACCTAGGAGGGAAGCAGTAGCAAGAAGGTGGGTTTCTTGACCATCTGGGCATGACAAGTGCCTGACAGGGAAGCCTCAAGAAAAAAGAAAGGACAATTAGGGCTATGGGTCCAGCCTTGAGCTGTGCAGACATTGGTGTCTAGTGCTGAGAATGAGTTGGGCCAGTCCCCGTAGGTGCCAGCCAGCTACTCCTTCCGGGAGAGGCAGAGCCACAGTGGGGTAAGCCCTGTGGAGCTCTCCTTCCCAGTCCATGACACACTCTACTAAGCATCTGATGTGGCCCTTCAAGCCATGCAGGCAGCACAGTCCAGGGTATTCTCTAAATCTCACACCACCCGGTGAAATGGATCGTTCTGACATCCTCATTTGACAGAGGGGGAAACTGAGGCACAAAACTTAGGAAAGTTGCCCAAGGTCATGCAGCTTGAGGGGGCACACTGGATGCTCAGCTTTAAGTATGTAATGTGCTGCCCCTCCAGATGAAGCTGGGAAGGGACATGCCTGGACATGCTGGGAGGCCTTTGATGACACTGCCTGGAGGGAAGTGATTCAAAGCCCACAGGTGAAAGGTGAAGCAGGGAGTCAGAGGGAGAGTGAGAGCTATGCACACATGTGCAACTGGTCCTGATGACTGGACGTGGCCTTGGACTTGCTATACTGAGCTTCAATCACCCTGGACACCTCAGTCCCAAGGCCTGGGGAGACTGCTACCTGGCTAGGCTCTGGTGAAACACATCTCTCAGGACTCCTGCCCTTGCATACTTCCCTTTCCTTGAATTTGGACTGGCTTTGTGATCTGTTTTAACTAAGAGAATGTGACTGAAGTGACGCTGCTCCAGTTCTGAGATTAAGAAACAGGACCCAGGGTGAACTGTTCTGGCCCCAAACTGCTCCAGCCATCCTAGCAGATTCAGTGCAGAACTAAGATGAGCTGTCCCTGCTGAGCCTGGACGGGTTTCACAAACACAAACAAATAATAAAATAGCTATTGTTTTAAGCCAGCAAGGTTAGGGGTAGTTTGTTATGCTAATTCATTCAGTTTCCTGCCTAGGGCAACCGGAGCTACATATTTGTCATTTTCACCAGAAAAGTTCTAGCTGACTCAGCTAGAGTCTTGAGAAGGCCATCCATCAGTGGGGAGCATGAACCTGGCCACAGGAAGGCTTTTCAGTTCCTTAAGTCTGTGAGACATTGTATTATATGCCCCCTCAAGCAGCACATCAAAATGACTTACATGCAAGTCAGAAACAAACCTAACTCCCCAAGAGCACCCATAGCAGAGCCTAGGTAAGCAGAGGGCTTTCGCTGCACAGGTACCCATCACAGCCCAAGTCTTCCCCACCACACCCACTCATAGCATCCATGGGATGTTTTCTCATCCATCCACCTTTGTGGTTGTTTATGAGCCTGCTATGGGACTAAGCAGAGGAAAGGTAAAGCCATTAAAGGTTCAGCCCTGCCCTCAGGAAGCTCCCAGGCATGGGTGTCTTCACAGGTGGAAAGCTGGAAAGCTACCTAACTCAGCCTGGGCTTTCTACAGAAATCACAACTGAAGTGGGTCCCAAAGTCTGAGAAGGAGTCAGCCAGAAGAGTAGGGAAGGGAATTTCAGGCAGAGGGGACATGGCATAGAATACAGAATAATTCTGACAAGCTGCTGCAGAATGTGGGGAGAGGAGGCTTGGAGGATGGGTAGCACCTAGCAAGACACCGCTGAGGAACACAGACCTTCCTCTACAGCTACCTCTGAAGCAAGGGAATGCTAAGGTCAGATCCACATTTCAGCTCCACATAGCTGCGTGGAGCATGGGCTTTTGTTAAGACCAGAGGGGGCCTCAAGGCTCCAGCGGAAGGCAGAAACAAGGGCTGGGAACAGGCCTGGGTGTGAACAATGAACAGGCCTGGGTAGAATTCTTAGCCATGCCACTCAACAACTATGCAGCCTTGAGTAAGTTACTGAACGCCTCCAAATACCAGTTTTCCAATCTGAATGGTGTGGAAGTCACAGCCACCCTTACAAGTACTTTCTTAGAGAGATTAAGATGCTGTGCCATATTGCTTCGAAGAGGCACACATTTCACATGTGAACATTTCTGAGATCACAAGTGCTTTGGTGAAAGGTGTGACTGGGGTAATGGGCACCATGTTTCCTTCTGTAGAGATGTGCCACAGAGTTGATGAAATATGGTAGTATACCTACACAAAGCCACCAGCATGGTATTGGCTCCCTACTTCTTTTCAGCACTAGACTTCAGTCTACGGAATACAGTGGTTCACATACCCAAAGCAGGAACAGACCTCCTTTTTCTAAAGGGCTCTTTGAGGCAGAGTAGAGGAAAAGGATCTATGGCCTGACTTGTTAGAGAACTTCTCCTGTGGCACAATGTTAAAGATGAATTCCTGTTTCCTGCATTCCACCTTTCTTTGTACGAAAACAAAGACAAGGGGTGCCTAGGTGGCTCAAGTCATGATCTCAGGGTCCTGGGATCGAGGCCTGCATCAGGCTTCCTGCTCAGTGGGGAGCCTGCTTCTCTCTCTCCCTCTGACCCTTCCTCTGCTTCTGCTCTCTCTCTGTCAAATAAATAAGTAAAATCTTAATTAAACAGAGACAAAAGAGAAATTAATCCAATCCCTGGGCCCTAGAGCCACCAGCCAATTTCACATCCTCTGAATGACAGTGGCATGTTTTCCCTGCACACCTACCAAAGCCCATTCTCCTTGGGGATCTGCTTCCAGGTGACCCCTCTTGGACACCTTCTTGCACCCCTCCTCAGACCACAGAGAGCACCCTCCTGTCACTCTCTCCCCAGAACCATGATAGTTGGCCACGTTCCCTGCCTGGGGGTTGCTGATCTGACAACTGCAGCATGAATGCTCTCCCTCTGGCAGGAATAAAAAGTAAGGTACAGAAGCTGAATTTTGACAGGGCGTGGTCAGACAGCATCCTCCTCCCTGGCATCTGGGGAAAAGACTCCTGGAGGAGGCCCAAATGTGGAACTTAGTCTGAACAGAGAGCACTGGCCAAAGAGAAGCAGGGAGGGCCCAAACAAGAATGGCCACTCTCAGTGGTCTTCAGATCTTTGGTTTGTGCTCCTGTCTTTGAGTCTTTATGCTCTGAAAACTCACTGGGCAGATGCAACTGGAACATCTGTGAGTTCATACTGCTGGAATGGAAGCTTTTCCCTTCCAAAGGGGAAGCTGGGCCCTTTGCCTACTGTACATTGTTCCTGGAAACGCTTATCCTATACAGCCCATTAATACCTGGTTTTAACAAATGTTGGTGAATTTGTAACAAAAAATGAAACATGGGAAAATGTTTGAAACATTTATTAAGTGAAAAAAATTACAAAAGAATATTAAAGTATAAGGTGGGTGCAAAGGACATGATCTTATATGCAGAAAACCTTGAAGAGTCCACAGGATAAATTTAGTAAAATTAAATGACACAAAAATCAGCAAACATTGGTTGCATTTCTGTACATCAAGTGAAAAATCTAAAAAAGAAACCAAGAAAACAATTCCATTTAAAATAGAATAAAAAAATACTTAGAAATAATAAATGTAACCAAGAGGGCTAAAGACTTGTACACTGAAGACTAGAAAACAGTGCTGAAAGAAATTAAAGACACAAATAAAAGGAAAAGATCTTGTCTTCATAAACTGGAAAACTTAATACTGTTAAGATGTCCACAATATCCAAAGCTCTACAGATTTAATGCAATCCCTATCAAAACTGCAGTGATAGGGGTGCTTGGCTGGCTCAGTCGGTAACAAGCGCACAAATCTTGATCTCAGGGTTCTGAATTCCAGCACTGTGTTGGGGGTAGAATTGACTTGAAACAAAACCAAACAAAACAAAAACCAGCAATGACATTTTTTGCAGAAATAGAAAAACCCATCCTATAAATTCTTATGGAATCTCATGGGACCCTGAATAGCTAAAAGAATCTTGGAAAATAACAAAGTTGAAGTCTTACACTTCCTGATCTCAAAACTAACTACAAAACTACAGTAATCAAAACAGTGTGTACTGGCATAAGATAGACCATATAGACCAGCATAGCAGAATAGAGAGCACAGAAATAAACCCTTGCACATGTGGTCAAGTGATTTCTGACAAGGGCGCCAAGACCAGTCCATGGGAAAAGGACATTTCGTCAACAAATGGTGCTGGAAAAAATGAACATCCGCATGCAAAAGAATGAAGCTAGAGCATTATGCCATATAAGGATTTAACTCAAAATGGATCAAGGATGCAAACGTAAAACCTAACATTATAAAACTCAAGAGAACATGGGGGAAAGTTTAATGACACTGGATTTAGCAATGGTTTCTTAGACATGATACCAAAGACACAGGCATTAAGAGGAAAAAATAGACAAAATGTACGTCTTAAAAATTAAAAACTTGGGACACCTGGGTGGCTCAGTTGGTTAAGCGGCTGCCTTCGGCTCAGGTCATGATCCCAGCGTCCTGGGATCGAGTCCCACATCGGGCTCCTTGCTCAGCAGGGAGCCTGCTTCTCCCTCTGCCTCTGCCTGCCACTCTGTCTGCCTGTGCTCGCTCACTCTCTCTCCCTCTCTCTCTGACAAATAAATAAATAAATAAATAAATAAAAATTAAAAAAAAAATTAAGAACTTTTGTCCATCAAAGGGCACTACCAACAGAATAAAAAGGCAACCCATAAAAAAGAAGAAAATATTTGTAAATCATATATTGATGAGATTTTAATATTCAGAAACATAGAGAACTCCTAAAACTCAATGACAGAAAACAGGAAAAAACCCATTCAAAAACAGGCAAAGGACTTGAACAGACATTTCTCCAAAGAAGATATACAAATGGCCAACAAGCTTATAAAAAGATGCTCAACATCATTAGCTACCACAAAAATGCAAATCTAAACCAGAATGAGATTATCACCTTACATCTGTTAGGTCGGCTACCATTAGAGAGAGAGAGAGTAACAAGTGCTGGTAAGGATGTGGAGAAAAAGGAATCTTGTGCACCACTGGTGGGAGGGTAAAAATGTCACAGCTGTTATCAAAAACAGTATGGGCATTCCTTAAAAAATGAAAAACAGAATTACCCGTGGTCCAGCAATTCCACTTCCAAGTATATATCCAAAAGAACTGAAAGCAGGGTCTTGAAGAGATATTGTACATCCGTGTTATAGCAGCATTAGTCACAACAGCCAAGAGTAGAAGCAATTTAAGTGTCCACTGACGGATGCATGGATAAGCAAACTGTGGTATATATATAATATATACAACAGAATAAAATTCAGCCTTGAAAAGGAAAGAGATTCTGATGCATTCTACAACATGGATGAATCCTGAAAATGTTGTAATTAACATAAGCTAGTCACAAATAATACATGATGCCACTTAAATGAGGTCTGTAGAGCAGTCAAATTTATAAAGACAGAAAGTAGACTGGTGGTTGCCAGGAGCTGGGGGTAGGGAGAATGAAGAGTTGTTGCTTAAGGTGTACATAGTTTAGTTTTACAAAATGACTAAGTTCTGGAGATTGGTTCCACAATAGTGAGTTCTCAGTACACTGATACACTCATAACACTACTGATTTATACACTTGAGAGATGGTTCAGTTGGTAAATTTTGCATATTTATGTATTTTAACATAACTTAAAAAACGTAAAAACTTAAAAGAATGCTAACTAAAACCAAACCTAACCAATCTATATATATCTATATAACTCTACTCACCTACCAACCTACCTACCTACCGACCTATCTATAAGGTACAGAGGCGTGGAAGGGTTATAAAAGGATTAATTAGAACTGCTCAATGTCTTGACTACGGTGGTGGATACACGAACCTATACAAGTGAAAAATTGCATAGAACTAAACACCAGTGGGGGCACCTGTGTGGCTCAGTCAGTTAAGCCACTGACTCTTGATTTTGGCTTAGGTCCCGATCTTAGGATCCTCCGATCGAGCCCTGTGTCAGGCTCCGTGCTCAGCATGAGACCACTGCTCCTTCTCCTGCTCTCCCAAATAAATAAAATCTAAAACCAACCAACCAAACAAAAAACCCCAAAACCCAAACAAACCCTAAACACCTACCCAAATACAAATGAGTATAAATACAAGTGGAGAAGTCTGAGTAAGACAGGTGGATTGTTTCAGTATCAATGTCAATGTGATATTTTGTTGCTGTTTTATAAAATGTTACCAGTGGGAGAAACTAGGAAAAGAATACAAAGAATCTCTTAGTATTGTTTCATTCCACAATGTGGTAATCTACAACTATCTCAATAATAAATAAATAACTACACACACATACATGGTCTAACTATGTCTCTGTATCGTAATATAAAATAAAAGCAAATATCAAAACATCAGTGGCTGTCTATAAAACTGACTCCTTATGCAGGCGATAAAGTGCAAATCTACCATCTCTCTGGAGAGACTTGCACCTAAGCACTCTAACGTGCAGCTTGCTTCTCTATCCAGCCATCTGCAGACATTTCACCTTCAATTTCTTCACAACAGAACTCCTGATCTTCTGGCCTAAACCTGCTCTACCCATCATCTCCCCATCAGCAAAGATCAGATGGGGGACAGGGGAAGCCAAGAGGCCCAACATGAAAGCCCCACTCCCCATGACTTTTCTGGCCTCATTTTCTGCCTCCTCCCCCAAACAATGGCCCCATGCCCTGGCCTCCCCTCTGTTCCTAGACTGCACAAGAGTGTTTCTATCCTGTGCCTTGCACTGGTTCCTTCCCAGATACACATTCCTTTCTCACCTCCTTTCAGTCTTTGCTCAAATGTCGCCCTCTCACTGAGGCCCGCCCTAACAACCCTACCTGAAAGTACTAATTCCTCAACTTGGCACAATCAATCCCAATTCTCATCTACTTTTTTCTTAGCAATTCTTACACACTGTATAATTTCCTTTATTGCATGTCTGTCTACCCCAACCACCAGAATATAAACTCCAGGAGCTCAGGAATTTTTGCCTGTTTTAGTCACAGAGTCACCGTGGTACCTAGAGCTGTGGCTTTAGGCACTCAATAAATATTTATTATTAATGGCTGGAGAAAGACTGCAGCAGAGACCCAAAAATTCAAAACACCTTCAGTGTCACTAGGATCCCAATCTTTGAAAGGCAGGCTCCTCATCTCCTGAAGTAAGGACTCAGATGTCACCAAACACCTGCAAGTGGGAGGCATGGCCCTGGCCTGCTCACAAAGCCATCTGCTGCTGTTATCTCTACCACTTTCAACCACAAAAACTTCTCCCATCTCCTTAAGCAAGCCCTACCAGGATGACATCTCATAGATATAAGGTGGCTGAGAGATTCAAAATACAGCACAGGAAGGAAGCTCTAGCAATCATGCAACCATTTTGTTTTGTTTTGCTCTGTGTGTGTGTGTGTGTGTGTGTGTGTGTGTGTGTGTGTGTATGTGCATGTATGTGCTGCCACAAACTAAAGTGCAAAGCCACAAACTAAAGAAAGTCACAAGTGTATCATTTATGAATCTTAATCACTTCTCTCGCAGCATTTGCCAATGTGT
Source organism: Mellivora capensis (assembly GCA_004024625.1). Lineage (NCBI taxonomy): Eukaryota > Metazoa > Chordata > Mammalia > Carnivora > Mustelidae > Mellivora > Mellivora capensis. The sequence continues at coordinate 241,333 of PISX010000222.1, read as the reverse complement.
AACCTAGAAAGTTTTGGTAACAGTCACTATTTCTTCATACTTTTTTTAAAAAAAGATTTTATTTATTTATTTGTCAGAGGGAGAGAGAAAGAGAGGGAGAGAGAGAGCACAAGCAGGCAGAGTGGCAGACAGAGGCAGAGAGAGAAGCAGGCTCCCCGCTGAGCAAAGAGCCCAATGTGGGACTTGATCCCAGGACCCTGGGATCATGACTTGAGCCGAAGGCAACAGCTTAAATGACTGAGCCACCCTGGCGTCTCTTCCCCTTTACTTTTACAGAACAGAGATATTCTTTAAAAGTTATCTGCAAAATGGATTTCTCCAAACATCATCATCTCTTCTATACAGCTCCACTCGAAAATTAAGAGCAATTAAAAACATTTCTATGGGGGCAGGGAATCTGTTAGCTGTTTAACAATTAAGAAAATAACACTACAGTTAATAATACTGTGTCCCATACTTGAAAGTTGCTAAGAGAGTGAATTTTAAAAGCTTTCCTCTCAAGAAAAAAAAAAATCTGTAACTATGTACAGTGACAGATGTTAACTAGACTTACTATGGTGATTATTTTGTGATATATACGAATATGGAATCATTATGTTGTACACCTGAAACATTAATGCTATATATTATACCTCAATTTAAAAAAGTGTGGGTGGAGAAAATAACCTAGAGTCTTATTTAAGTAGAAAATACAAAGCCACATTTTACCTATTCCAATTATATGTGCAATGCGAAGTCTGAAGGGAGGCTATACAATAAAAACACTGAACGTGCTACGGTATTAGGGATTTGGCTAAGGTCTTAAAGAATGTAGATACTTTTACATTGTAATATGTACAGTAAACAAAATGTGTGTGTGTTTTTAAAAGCACCAAGTTATCCATTTATTTTTTTCCAAATGGTCACAAAGACCATATAAAGAAAGTTTTAGCATTTTCTAATTTTCCCTAAATTGAACAGGTATTCCTATGAGAAATAATTTTAAGTTCCTAATCACAAAATGCTTCATTGTCCAGATCCACTCCATTGGACACCATTAGACAGATGTATCCTAGTATAATTATATATGGAAATTGTCTCTGGCCAAAATGTAGGTGTTTGTCCTATTCCTTAACAGTAGCTCTAGAATAGAGTTCTAGTGTTTTCAAAAGGGAAAAGGTGAAGAAGCCATTTACCAAACGGGACCTTGGGGGAAGCCCTGTGTGGTGGCCTCATTTAGGCAACTTCGTCTAATTGAATCCTGGCTCTTCTGCTCCGTCTACTCTACTCTCTTACTGATCTCAGGGGACAACAACCCTGCCCTTCACCTGGGAGCCACCCCATCTTACACCCCACATTCTACGCTGGTGACTCTACCTTCACAGTATGTCTATAACTCACACTTCCTAGAGAGGTGTGAACGTTTGTATTTTGAGTTGGGAATGAATAAGAGAGTGTATCTGTTTGCTGAAATTCATTAAATTGTATACAAACTGTGCATTTTGCTATGTAAATTATACTTAAATATGTCTAATTTACATATTTTTATGTAATTATAACATACAATTATTGTATAAAATAACATATGTAAGTTATATCTAAAAAATAATATGTGTACACTCACGTAGAGTCCAGTCATTTCTCATCAGCACTATTACCTCCATCACCACCCTGGTCCAAACCACATCATCTCTTACCTGGATCACTGTGACTGCCTTTTAATGGGTCTCCCAGCTCTCTCCCTTGCCCCCAAACCCATCCTAGTCCCAGTGCAGAAGTCAGGAAGATCTTTAGCAGTCACATCAGAACACCGTTACTCCTCTGCTCACGTGGCACTAGGAACAGAAGTCCAGCAGCCAAAAGGTCCTCCCAGTCCGTCCACAGCTCTCTCCAGCCTCACTTCTTAGTGCTCTTGCCCATCTGCTGCTCCAGCCTCACTCCAATCACAAGACACTGGTACTATTCCTCAAACCCGCCAGGCAAGTTCTGGCTGTTCTCTCTGTCTGTAATGCTCCTCCCTCAGACAGCTGCCTTCCTCACCTCCACCATGCCTGTCATGGATGCTGTAGTACCAGGCCAGGTCCCCTCCCTCCAGGAATGAAGCTCCTGCCCCCAACTGTGGGAGTGTTGACAGCCTGTGTAAACTTCCAGCTGAGGTCTTCTCCACAGAGGACCTACCCTTAGTGGAAGAACTGTTTTGACTAAGTTCAGGTCCCCTCCCCAGGACAGCCTGCACCCAATGATTGTAGATGTGGCATTAGAAAGCCCTGGTTCTTCACCCCAATTCTGGACAGCTCATAAGGACTAGCTGCAGAGCCCTGACAGGTTGGGCAGCAGCTTCTGTTGCACTACACTACAGCTCAACTTCTTCCTGTCCAGCCCTGCTTCCAGCACTCCCCAATAAATCTTCCTTCCTCCATCTCCCTGTCCGCTTGGACAGGACACCTCCAGCAGACAGCTCTCCCAGTCTTACTGGCTAGAATGCATCACATGCTGCTCCTCAAAAGATCCTGCTATGCTACTCCGTTCACTGCTACATTTCCAGCACTCAGCCCCTGGCACACAATCTGTACTCATTATTTGTTGAATGGATGAATTCACTTGGTGCCTCTCTGTGCAGGGCCCTCTGATCTGACGGATGATGCAGCAGACCTGGAGTCCATTCTTTTGATGGTCTATTCCTGGCCCTCAAATGAGGCTCACTGCCTCTTCTATCTGTTGCTCATTATGGTGGCTCTGACCAGGGCAACGTTCCTGTGACTTGGTCTGTCCTAGGTGGGTTAATATAAAAAACAACAAGTTTTGACCTGAATGGGTTTTCCTTTTGCCAGAGGTGTTCTAAAACACTTGCTGTTTGTTTCATCTACTCCTTTTCCTAAAATGCTCCCAACCCTCCCCAGGCCTTTGCTTCAGACACTTCCACAGTGGCAGCACCTTCTCTACTCCCACAATCCACTTCCCATCAAGGCTCAGCCCCAGGCTACACCCACAAACCAGACTCTTGTCCCTAGGGCTATACTGGCTCACTTGTGTAGCCCTGGTTTCCACCTGCCCTGTATTCTAGAATGTGGTCTATAGGTCCTCTCCCACCTACACTCAAAGGGGTAGCCTTATTTACCTATGATCAGCACAGACCTTCTCTCCAAAAGTGTTCAAAGTTTTGTCCATAAATAAGTGAAAGATCCACATGTGTATTATCTAAGGCAAAATCCCACCCGTTTTTCTTCTGAATCTTCGGATGCATTCTGGTTATTTTTTAATTATTATTATTATTTTTTTACAATCAACCTACTGTCTTCAGGCCTCACTCAGTGAGAGACAGCATGGACAGAGCTCAGATTCCCTGAGCCTTCACAGGTAGCAGATGCAGCAGGTATTACTGGCTTCATTTAACAACTCAGGAAATGAGATTTAAAAAAAAAACCACAAAAAACCTTCTGTAACACATATTTGGTGAGGAGCAGAGCATGGAGATTCAAGAACATGACTATCTGACTCCCAAATAAACAGAACTAATTCTTGTCCTCAAGAAGTTTCTAATCTAGTTGGAACCACGAGACAAATAAATGAAAAGGCAAATAACGATAAAGATGTTCTTACATACAGCAGGGTTTCTCAACCTCAGCACCACTGGCCTTTTGGGCCAGATGATTCTTTATTGTAAGGGAATGTCCCATGTGCTTCAGTGTTCAGCAGCAGTCCTGCCCTCTACCTACTAGCTGCCAGTAGTGCCCCCCTTTAGTTGTGAAAACAAAATGTGTTTCCAGACATTGGCCTGTTTGAGAACCCTTGATGTAGACACACTGCAAGGCTTATCTTAATGACCACTACAATAATAAAATATCACTATTAGGATCCTCCCAGCCTGTTCTCAGAGATAGGTCTGCAGTGCCCCTCTAGCAGCTGTGCAGGGCCTTTCCATACCCACTGCTGACTTCATTATTCTACCACCCTGCCTGCATTTCCCCTTCAAGTGTACTTATTTATTTTCATCGGTGTATGTCTCAGAACGATGTCTTGAAATCCTTTCTGGAAGGACACAGGGTAGGGGAAAATATAATCCAATTACAGAGCAGGAGGAAAAACATATATCATAAAGCAAATGTGATTAACTGAAAAATTACCCCAGTACTGAAAATTTGCCAAATGCCTTTATACAACAATGCCATCAAAGTGTGAGCCAGAGGCCAAGGAAGGACAAGAATTCTTTCAGTTCTGTCTCTTTTGGTTAGGATGGGCTACCCTGAAGCGCCTGAGCATGAACACTGCCCAGGAGTGAAGACTTCCAGAAACTCTCAGGAGCAAAGGCCCGGGGATGGGAAGAACCACGAGTCTCAATGAAGTTTTCTAAACATATAAATTACATTTTTCTACAACCAAAAACCCAATCATCCACTTTCTGACCAATATGTTGCTATAACCTAACTTAGAAAAGAACCACCAAGCCTAAAATAAAATCAAATATATAAGAAATACTGTATCCAAGAACACAGAGTAAAATAGGTGTATGTGTTAACAGTGGCTGGCACATACTTCCATATATATGATAAATATTATCAGCTCTTATTGTATATCTTTAGATAGCCTTCTTATATTTGGGTACAGGGTGAAAACACAGGAACAAATCTTTATATTTCCTCAACTTTACTAGAAGTGGAATCACAAGCCTAAGAATTTACAGCTAATACATGATAGCATCTTGAATCCAGTTTGACTCCATGTTCAAGGGTCATTTCACTGTGATACAACAACTTCAAAATTTGTTAACTTACGGGATCACCTTAGAGCAGTGATTCCCAACTGGGGCTGATTCTGGCCACTGGGGCTCTGCTACATTTGGTTCACTGGTATATTTCCAGCACTCAGCCCCTGGCACACAATCTGTACTCATTATTTGTTGAATGGATGAATTCACTGAGTGCCCCTCTATGCAGGACCCTCTGATGGACGATGCAGCAGACCTGGAGTCCATTACTATGATGGTCTATTTGGTTGTCACAGCTGGGTGTGTGTGTGTGGGTGGTGGTACTGGTATCCCGATGGGTTAAGGCCAGGGATGCTAACATCCTACAACACACAGTATGGTCCCCACAACAATTAGGTGGTTCAAAATGTCAATAGTGCTAAGGTTGAGAAACCCTACCTTAGAGGAGAGCTCTTACCACTATTATTAGCCAGGAAAATGGAGGCCGAAAGTATGCTTACATCCCAACAGATATTTCTTCCTCTGCCTTTACCTGTTTTATTCTAGCTGTTCTCTACACCATGGCTGAATGGACACTCTACCACAGGGAAAATACTGGGCTCTCTGCTCCTTCCCTCTTTGGACTCCCAGACACCAGAAAAAGTATGTTCAAGCTACATAACGAGTCAGGAGATATGAATGCAGAGTCAGGAAGCCAGGAAGTGCAATGATGCACTCTCCACAGCACCATGGTCTTTTGGGTTTGTTAGTCCAAAGTAAGCATGATTTTACTGGCCACCACCCACAACTCTGGTTTCTGGCTAAGCAGCCCCTGCTCCCAGCAGCTCGCACTATTTACCAGTCTTTAAAAGACCACTCAGTAGTGATCCAGATTATTATCATGTCCTTCAGGACAGTGGTAATTCACCCTGACAGTACTTCTGAACACTTGAAGAGACAGAGACTGATTTCAGGACATTTTAAAAGAAAGGAAAGTTAACTCCTATCCTGCCAGAGTTTCAATTTCTTTTATTACTACCTGAGATTTCTAAAGCACTTTATAGCCTGGGGAGCATTTTTGTGTCTACCTTTGCAACCAAAGATCACAACTGTACTGTGAAGAAACCAGAGCAAATTATTATCCTATTCCATTCTAGGACCATGGAGGGAGAGACTGCAGCAACAAGAGGCCAGGGCCCAGTACTCTGTCCACTCTGCCAGGTTGGGATGTTTGGCTGCTGGCCTGGTTGCAGACACTCGCTCATTTGTACCTAGATAACTGCTTAAGTATCTTGACACACTTAATGCTTACATAGCATAAAACTTGTGTCCTACAAAGGAGCTTATCACAAAGTTAGAAATTGTATGGCAAGAGATAGAAGAAAGACTAAAGAAGGATAGATTATACACAAAAATTGATCTATGGGGTGATCTTGGGGTCCTGGGATCAAGACTCTTCTTGGGCTCTGTGCTCAGCAGGGAGTCTGCTGGAGGATCCTCTCTCTCTCCGGCTGCCCACCTACTCCAGCTTGCCCTCTCTCACTCCTGCTCTAAAATAAATAAGTAAATCTTTTAAAAAATTATCCAGGGACACCTGGGTGGCTCAGTGGGTTAAACCTCTGCCTTCGGCTCAGGTCATGATCTCAGGGTCCTGGGATGGAGCCGCATCAGGCTCTCTGCTCAGCAGGGAATCTGCTTCCTCCTCTCTCTCTGCCTGCCTCTCTGCCTACTTGTGATCTCTCTCTCTGTCAAATAAATAAATAAATAAAATCTTTTAAAAACAAACAAATAAATAAATAATCCAGACAAAGCATTTTAAAACAAAAATTCCTTTAGATCTTCACTTACAGAGCAAAAATTTTCCCTTCCTGACTCACGAGCACCATAATTTATAATCACTGAACATTTGCCCAATTCTCCAGGGAAAGATCTACAAACTAACTACACATCAGGGAATGCTCTTGGAGATCAGCACTTGGAAAAATCCAACTAAAGTTCACCACTTTTGCTTTCATGCACAGTATGTCTAGTTGTGTCTTTGTAAATGACAGAAACCTCAGCTTACCTGCTGCAACCAATATTTACCATATACCCTTTGTGTGAAGGTACTGCTGAATGTGGTAGGGAATACAGAGGGGAATGTGGCAGCCCCTGCCCTGAGAGAGCATATGGAAAGTACACACACAGGGACTGGGCACATCTAGTGGAATAAAACAAGAGGAATGTCAACAACAACAAAAAAGGTGACCTCATCTGGACCCTGAGAAATGAGAGAGATGTCATATAAGAAGACAGAAGAAGAAAATACTTCTGACTGAAAGAACATAGATATTCAGTTCAGTTGTGGTAGTGGACAGCATCACGGGATTAAGTTCAAAACTAAAAAGCTCCACATGTATAAAAAAGGGACCTTACTTGCTCTCAAAGAAAACACTAGCTCCCTCTAGTCGCCTTGCAAAGCAGATATGAGGAACAAGACAGAATCAGGGTGACCCTTTTCCTGTCAGCACAGACAGGCTGGAATCAGGGATACAGGACCTAGGCTGGAGGAGTGCTCCTTGGGCTTCAGTGCTGTCAGCAAGAGGATGGGGGTCCCTCCCCCCTCACCTCTCCCAGGAACAAAGACCAACTCCTGCAGCACTTGTGCCAACAGAGTACAATTATGTCAAACTGCTCTACCAGTTTTGGGGGCTTATCTGCACTCAACCAGAGGACTAGGAGAGTCTGTTCCCCCAGGGTGCGCTTTGGGACCACCGCCACAGGGTTAAGGAAGGCCCTATCCTAGATCACCCCTTGCCCTACAGGCTCCAACCCAAGCCACCCTGATGTCTCAGCTCAGCATAAACGTGGTTCGTTCGGCTGGGGGACCCTGGGGACCAAGCCATAGTCCCCCAAATGGGGGCACTGTCACCAGATTCAGGCCTCTGGCAGGAGCAGTAACAGTCCCACCAGCTGGGCAGAGACATGCAGATTGCAGGTGTTCACCCCGCCACTGAAAAGCCACAGAGGTGACTGGGCCCCAGTTTCACACACTGGACCATCTGAGCACATCCTGGCTGCTGTAGACGAGTGGCAGGAGCTGGCTGGCGCCCAGGGCCGCTCCCCGGAGGCAGGCCGCGGCTCCTCCACGGACCACGGGTGGGCGACCGAGGGCTCAGTGCAAGTGCCAGGAATGAAGGCGGATTCGCTGAGGACAAGCGGAGCACGTGTCCGTGCTCGCCGGCTTCCTCGGGCGGAGGACAAAGTCCGCTCCCGCCGACCCCGCAGTTTGGGCACCGGGCGCGTTGGGGGCGAGGAGGGCAGGGCCTGCTCACTGCTCCGACCCGGCTCCAAACCCCGCCTCGACCTTTCGCGAACCCTGCGCGCACTCACCATTGTGGTTGACCCAGGTCGGCTTCAGGAGCTTCATTGTTCGGCCGCCGCCGCCGCCGCCGGGCTGAGGCGAGAGCCGTGTTCCTCAGCGCGCCCGGGCCATGGAGCCACCGCCGCTGCTTCCTCCCGCGCCGCCCTCCGGCCGCCGCCCGCCCCGCGCCCTCAGCGCCGCCGCGCCATTGCCGGCCCGCGCCCCCCTCCGCCGCCACAGCCGCCCCCCGCGCTCGGCCGCCGCCGCCGCCGCCACAGCCGCATCCCCTGCGCCGCTCCTCCTCCGGCGGCTCCCGGGCAACGCCGGAAGTCACGGCGCGCACCTGCCAAATAGCCCCGGCGGGAAACCGCTCCCCACGCGGACGGGGCCGCCCGGGCTTCTTCGCGGGCAGGGGCAGGGCAGTGTGACCCGACTTGGAGCCCGCCCGGGGCGCGGTCGCCGACAAGGGGCTCGACTATGAGGGCGGCTGGCGAGCTGGGCCTCGAGTTGCAGCCCGGGCCGGCGAAGCCAGGAAGGGTCGGGATGGCGTGAACGGCCCTCTCACCAGCTCTACCTCGCTGGTGCCGAGTCCGACTAATTAGCTAGCTTCCGTCATTCATCAATACGCGTTTGCTGGGCATCTCGCGAGCGCCAGGCCACGTGCCGGAGCCGGGATGCTGTGGCCATTCGGACGAATGCCGGGAGGGAGCTAGCCCTGAGGGCTGGGACGGGGGGGGGGTGATCGCGGGGGAGACCGAGATGAGTGCGTTTAGGGAGATCGGGACCATTTACAGAGACGTAGGCACTTGTACCCGGAAAGACGCCCTCTCGGCCACTCTGGCTGCACTGCGGGGTCTCAACCCTTGCAGGGACACAAGCCGACTAGCTAGAGCAACCGCTGATGGAGCTGTACTCTCAGCAGGAAAGAGCTCGCAGCGACCAGCAGATACGGAAGGGAGGACGCAGAGCTAGGTGCAAGGAGCTAGGGGCGTGCCCGCGCTCCGCCGGGGCGTGCGAGGCGGGGCCACGTCGAAGGCGGTCCAGGTTCAGCCCAGCCCTCAGTAGCCGGAACGCGGGAACGCGGAGCGACTGGAAGGCCGGAACTTTGAGAGGGGCACTGCGGACCTCACCGCCAAGGGGCGCGCGCCCGGAAGCAGCGGGTTGACTGCCTGAGAGGCGATGGCACTCGCGGCGCTCGGGGTTTCCGCTCGCGCTCTGCGCTCACGGAGTTGGTGAGTGCGGACCCCGGCAGGGTCGGTCGTGGGGTCCCTCGCCTGTGCTCTCTCGCCGACCGCCCTTGACCATTTTATCTCAGGGAGGAGCTAGCTGATCGCGCCTCTTCCTGTAGATGAAAATCCAAGGCCCCTGGCGAGCAGGGACTCTGCCCAAGTGCTCTCTGGTGTGAACTGGGGATTTTGGCAAGATTCCCACGTTGACTTGTCACATCCAGCAGTTACCAGGGCCCCAGGTTTTAAGGGTAGCATAATTTTTTGCTCTCTTCCTGTTTAGTGAGGAGAATCAGATATTTATATATCTTTTTGTCTTTTTCAGGCTCCTGGGAACTTGGCAGACACAGATTAGAAATACCCACCAGCGAGCTTCTTTCTTGTCCTTCTGGGAACTAATTCCCATGAGGTAAACTACCCTGGGCCCGACCCTTTGGGGGTGTCTGCAGGAGACTGATGTGCATATGAACAGAACAAGACTACAGGACATTTGGTTTGCAAAATTACTTGCCTGCAAAAAATCTTGGTTAAATTTACTATTTTTTAAGATTTTGTTTATTTGAGAGAGAGAGACACAGCGAGAGAGGGAACACAAGCAGGGGGAGTTAGAGAGGGAGAGGGGCTTCCCCTGACCAGGGAGCCTAATGCTGGGCTCAATCCCAGGACCCTGGGATCATGACCTGAGCTGAAGGCAGACGCTTAACGACTGAGCCACCTAGGTGCCCCTCTTGGCTAAATATAGGTAGATGCTTTTCTGTTTTTCAGCATTCTGTATGTGGAATACTGCTGCCTGTAATCAGAAAACAAAAATTAAATATAAAAATGGTTTAAATAGAAATTAGTTTTAAAGGGATTGTTGTCCGTTTTAAAAGACACAGCATAGATATCTGATTTCCCAGAGAGGTCTAGGGAGGCATGAGGATTAGCTTTTCCACCTAGGAGTCTGGATGCTTTCTAGGGACTTGATTCACAAGGCTCAGTCTTAATGCTACAGGATTTACTTATTTTCTTTCCTAAGATTTTATTTATTTGTTTGAGAGAGCGAGTGAGCCCAAACCGGGGGAGGGACTGAGGAAGAGGGAGAAGGAGACACCCTACTGAGCAGGGAGGGTCCCCTGGCTCGCTGTGAGGCTGGAGCCCAGAACCCTGGGATCATGACCTGAGTGGAAGGCGGACGGCTAACCTACTGAGCCACCCAGAGGACCCAGAGGATTTATTTATTTATTTATTTTTAATATTTTATTTATTTATTTGACAGAGATCACAAGGAGGCAGAGAGGCAGGCAGAGAGAGGGGGAAGCAGGCTCCCTGCTGAGCAGAGAGCCCGATGTGGGGCTCGATCCCAGGATCCTGAGATCATGACCTGAGCTGAAGGCAGAGGCTTAACCCACTGAGCCACCCAGGCGCCCCTGATTTATTTATTTTTAATAGTATATTATCCCCATAGGAGATCTGTTCCTGAGTGTACATTAGACTTTTGTGAATGCTCTAGGATGGGAAATTTGTTAAGAAATCCCAAAAAATAAAGAGAGACCTACCAGTCACTTTTATTACTCAAATAACTTTTATAAATCACAAATCCAGGGGTGCCTGGGTGGCTCAGTTGGTCAAGGATCTGTCTTCAGCTCAGGTCGTGGTCCTAGGGTCCTGGGATTGAGCCCTGCGTTGCATTGGGCTCCTTGCTCAGAGGGGAGTCTGCTTGTCTTTCTCCCTCCCCCTTGCTCATGCTGTCTCTCTCACTCTCTATCTCAAATAAATAAAATCTTTTTTTAAAAAATCACAAACCCATTTAAAATGTGAGTAATGATTTTCTAATTCATCAGTTTGGTATTTTTAGTTTCCATTGCAATTCCAAGACACACCCAAACCCAACATGAAAGATGAGTACTTATTTTTAATTTATACCCTGATGGCCCATGAAGTTTTTCTAGCCCTTCCTGGGTTGCCAGTGCCCACGCAGTTCTGACAAGGACCCTGGATTGGAGGCTGTCCCCTTTCACATTCAGCTCATGAGGTTAGACTCACGTATAGTTCCTTCCCCAATGGAGAGCATACTACAAGTTCTGGGCACCTCACCTAGCACCATGTCTCTCAGCAGGTTTGCGAGACTGAAGAGGAAAATGTCTAATGTTTGCTTTATCCATTAGAGCAGAACCTCTGCGAAAGAAGAAAAAGGTAGATCCTAAAAAAGACCAAGCAGTAAAGGACCGTCTGAAAAAGAGGATCAGACGACTGGAGAAAGCTAGCCAGGAGCTAATTCCCATTGAAGATTTTATTACACCTGTGAAGCTCTTGGATAAAGCAAGGTAAGAGTTCTCTAGGGTCGAGGTTCTCAGGACAGAGTTCCATCATCTTCAGGTAGTTGTATCTGCATTTCACACCCATGAGGTGAGGGGGCGTGGGCTGACTAGGTCCCAGTCTGAGTCCTCTTCTCCTTGACTGTGTTTTGTGGAAGGTGGCGAAAGCATTCCTAGGTGGTGCTCCTGAATGGCTGACGTGGGAAGGAACTCAGAATAACTGTTTGACAAGCCAGTTCATGTTGTTGCTTTTTTGCAAGCTGAGTTTTAGCTGTGAATGATAACTTGAGCCTTGGATCTGCAGCCCTTGCCTCATCTTGATGGTAGAAACCCCTTAGCCTCTAGCTTTATGGTACAAATGCTCACAGTTGGGATGTGTTGTGTACAGGCCTGGCAGGGTTGCTGCCTTGTAAAAAGCATGTACCATTTATAAAGTAACAGCTTGCCATACAGGTGGGGCAGAGAAGGTGCTTTTTTGGTATTCTGTGGCTGATCTGGGCTCTTGTCTCCTTGGGACTTGGGTGTCCATTTCATGATATCACTTAACATTTCCACACTCACCAAAGGTTGTCTCAGCCTGGGGTAAGGGAAGGGCTGCCAGTCTTCTTAGAGCCTCACTGTTTCTTGTATCCATGTAAAGCAAATGGCACTGGCTTCCAGCACCAGTTGCATCCGCTACCACATCACCATTCCGTTATTTAATTTATCCCTTACTTCCATGTTTTCCCCTAAGTCCCATCTCTGTCTGGCAGTGGGGATGTTTTGGTCATAGGCACCCAGCCTACTTGGCCAGTGAGATCGTTGCTTCCCAGCTTTACACCTTTGGATTTGTGTGTTCCCAGACAGCGGCCTCCTGTGGAGCTTCCCTTTGAGGAGAGTGAGCGGAGAGCTCTGCTTCTGAAGAAGTGGTCCCTGTACAAGCAGCAAGAGCACGAGAAGGAGAGGGATGCCATCAGGACCATGCTTAAGTCCCAGCAGGAAGCTCTGCAGGAGCTGCAACTCATGTCCCCAGAGCTACATGAGGAGGCCACCAAGCGGGATCTCAGTTTGTTCCCCTTTGAAAGAGAAGGACCAGATTACACACCACCAGTCTCCAACTACCAGCCCCCTGAAGGCAGGTACCATGATGTCACCAAGGTATACACACAGGTGGAGTTTAAGAGGTAGAGCTGCAGGCACCTGCCTGCAGAACACTCTGCCCTTTAGAGCTCGGAGGACGAGGGCTCAAGCTTGATTGTCACAGAACCAGGCATGCTGTGAATAAATACGTTTAATCAACTGTCTCTGTCTTATGCTTGAGTCAAAATTAATTGACCTGAAGACTGATGGAGGTGAGAGATGGTGGCCTTGTCTCGTACTGGGGAGAGAATGATCAAGACATTTACCGCTGCTCCCTAGTAAAAAAAGAAGATTCCAGTTGTGTGGGGCAGACACCACCAGCAAGAGGCAGCTAGGTACCTCAAGAGCAGGAGAAGGATGTGCAGACTGTATGTTGTGCGTTGTCTGTGTACCTGTGCAGACAGGAGAGGCTGGGCCTTCCCACTGGGGAAATGGAACATGGGACCTTCCCCACATCTCTGGCAGGGCCAGCTTTGGGTTTTAAGCTGGGGAGGGAAGTGGAAAAGAGTGGAGCAAGTCTGGCACCCACTACTTAAAGTTGCTGTGCTCCCTAGGAGGGTGTAGCACCTGACTCTTGATTCAAGTGTTAGTCTGTAATAGTGAATGTGTTAGTGTGCCGGGGCTGTAAGAGCAAAGTACCACAGACCAGGGGCTTAAACCACAGAAATTTGTTTCTCATAGCTCTTGAGGCCAGAATTCCCAAGATCAAGGTGTTGGCAGGACTGGTTTTTCCTGAAGCTGTTCTCCTTTGCTTGCAGAGAGCTACCTTCTCCCTGGGTATTCGTAGGGTCCTCCCTCTCTGCCTGTCTCATGTAATAAGGATACTAGTCAGATTGGATTACGGCCCAGTATTATGACCTCCTTTTAAATTAATTACCTCCTTAAGTACCCTATCTCTAAATAGTCCCATTCAGAGGTCCTAGTGGTTAGAGCTTCAACACAGGAATTTGGTGGCAGGGGGTGGGGGGTGGGGAACACAATTCAGCCAGAAATAGTGAAGGTCCAGTGAGCAAATAGAGCCGCTTCTCCTAGTGACTTGCATTGCTACCTCAGAAAGGGTTTGGGTTTTTCACCGCCTTAGTGCAGATAAACCAAGAAAACATTTCATTTGAGGAAGAATTCAGATTGTTTTCTTCTGGAATGGGGTTCACTTTTGGTTTAAAAACTTACTAAACATTTTTACTGGATTGAAACACTGCCTAAGGACTCTAAGTAGGTTAGTTCTATCTTTGAGACAAACACTGAATATGCTTGAGACATATTCTGAGACAAACACCTCACTGCTCCCTTAAGGTCCACACCACTGCCACCTTTTGTCTATTCCACTGCAGCAGCTGACTGATTCCTCCATGTGGCCACTCCCCGCTCCCCCAGCCCACCCTCCCTGACCCCCTCCCCTGACTCCTCTGCACAGCAACCAGAGGGCTCTGTAAACAACAAGCCAGGGCAGGCATTTGGCTACTCACCACCCATGATCACACTTTACAGACCCTCATCCCCCTTCCCCGCATCAGCACATGGCACTCAGTTCCTTGTGGACTGTGGGCTGCTTCCCCTATAAGGCTCAGGCCTCTTCATCCAGGTCTGGACTTAGATGCTGAGGCCTTCCCCACCTCCCTGTTGGTTTTTTTGTTTTGTTTTGTTTTGAGTTTTATTTATTTGTCAGAGCACAAGCAGAGGGAGTGGCAGGCAGGAGAAGCAGGCTCCCTGCTGAGCAAGGAGCCCAATGTAGAACTCAATCTCAGGACCCTGGAATCAGGACCTGAGCTGAAGGCAGATGCTTAACTGACTGAGCCACCCAGGCGCCCCTGCAGGTGCTTTGTTGTAGTGCTTTTCAAACAATAGGTTTCATCCATTAGGTTATATAATCAATTCATGGGGTCAGGGCCAGCAGTTAAAACCTTTTATTTTGAAGTAGTTACAGATTTACAGGAAGCTGGAAATAAAGGAGGGGCTGTGTGTGGTTCTCCCAGCCTCCCTAAGTGTTAACATCTTACACACCACATACGGTGTGTAAGAAAGAGACTGACATAGGCAGAGCCCAGAATGCATTCAGGTTTCCCACTGTGTCTGCACTCATCTGTGTGTATGTCTAGCATTGCACAATTCCATCACACATGCAGCTCTGTAGGAGTCAAGGTTCCATTACCACAGGATCTCCTTATGTACCCTAGCCACATCCATAACCTCCTTCCATCCCTAACCCTTGGCACCATTAGCCATTCTCCATCCCTATTATTACATCATCTCACCAATGTTACATAAATGCAACTATGTCATATGCACCCATTTAAGATTTTTTTAGCTTGGTATAATTTACTTGAGCTTCATCCAAGCTGCTGCACATACAGCAGTTTCTTTTCAGTGGCACAGAACTGCAAATGTCAGTGTATCACACCTTGTACAGATAAGGACTGTTTTGTGAGGCTTATTTCAACCATATATGCGGTATATAAAGTATGTACCAGATCATAAAACTTGTTACAGGTTTCATGCAAAAAATTTGAGAGCTGCTCTATCTTCTCACTGCCCATTTTCTTCACAGCACTTACCATTATTTTAGACTTATTTAATGATGTTTAAATGTTTATGTCAGGCCCCTAAACTCAACTGGAACTCTTTGAAGGCAGCTTGCCCATTTCAAGAGTGCAATCCCAGAGCGGAAGGCCCCACCGGACAGTGTAGCAGGTGCTCAGATGTTGGGAGTTGAAAGTTAAAACAGGAGCAGATGTAGGAACATTCTGTGCAGCAATGAGGAAGTAAGACTTCCTCACAGAGAAAGCATTCAGTGGCGGGCAGCCTCCAGCCCTAAATAAGCACACAGAGAATGTGGATCCCTTGTGAGCCCTCAGGACTGCTGTGCTGGCTGCCACTGCAGCAACCCCACCTCAGCCAGGAACCCCAAGGGATCATATGCAGATTGCAAAATTCCAATGTCCCTTCTTGTGTTTCAGAGTGAAGAGAATGCCTGTAGCTCCCCAGCAGCCTTCCCACTCTCCTCCTTGGCTGGAAATGCTCCAGAAAGTAGCCACAGACACAAGGCAGATACCCTGGCTGACTCAGATATCAAGACACCCACCCTGAGATAGGCTCTTCTTTATACTCATGCCTCTGCTCCTGGGCTCCTATGTGCACACCCCCCACCACTCACAGGTACATGAGGTCACAGGGAAGGACCGTTGGGGGCCTGTGTGCAAATGCCCCACCACTCAAAGGGTACACACACACACACAGGGAGAGGCTACTGGGGACCTATGTGTAACCCCCCCCCACACACACACACATACCCTGGTACACAGAGTCACAGGGAAGGATCACTGGGGACTTGTGTGCACACATCCCTACTGCTCATAGGTATATACACAGGGAGAGGTTATTGGGGCCCTATATGCAGATCCCCCAAAACTTACAGGTATGTGCAGTCACAGGGACTCACAGGATGACAGGGCAAAATCTAATTTTTAATTTGTGCCTTTCTGAAATGATGGGATTATTTTGCACCCCAAAATGAGTTACAAGATGTCTGACCCACTGCCTGTGGCCAGGTTGGGGCCCAGTCCTGAGGGGGGTACTAAAGTGGCAGCTTGGCCAGGAAGAAGCAGAGAGGTTGCAGAGCACGCAGCCAGCCTCGCCCTCGGCACCATGCCACGGGGCCTGCTCTGCAGCCACGAGATGCTAAATCATTTCGTTACTGATAAAAAGACCTCTTCAAAAACTTGAGTTCTTGTTGGCTCACATGCATATATTTTAAAAACACCTACAGGGGTATAAGTATACAAAATTCCCATACACTCTAAGCACAATAATGTCAGATGCTAAATCTAACAATCTCAACTATTAATTGTGGATTTAATTTTCGGTCTGTTTAAAATCACATGTGTGAAATGGCATTTGAGATAATCTACATTCTCTAAAACCGACCAAGGGAAATTTTAAAGGAAGGAAACTAAAATTCCACGCACCCCGGGCTTGGGTTTCTTGAGCCAAGAGTCTATGATCCCGTTTAATGCGAGACTGTGTATTCTGTAGCTATTCGTTTCTTAAAAACCAAGAGGCCTATCTCCTACGAAGAGCAATGCCGCAGATGAACTTAGTGAGTGGGCTAATAACTCCGTGTAAGCACCAGAGGCTGGCAATGCACACTGTCACCAAGCCAAGACCAGGAAAGGTGTTCCCCACAGCACGACCATTTAGTTACCTCATTAGGAGCCCCCCCCCCCAACGTGTCCACTTGGGTCAGGTCTACTGCTCAAGAGTTTACCTGAGAATGCTGTTGTCCCTGGGAGTGGAGCATGAACTGGCCTGACCTGGCTGCTCACTGGGATCTGTGGTGGTGTTTGGCATCCTGGGAGCTGTGCGGTGGGCGACACTGTCTGCCAGAGCAAGGCAGCAGCGGGGGTGGGCAAGGAGGGCTGGAGAACCCGGGCTCTGTGTTCTAAGCCGAGTGGAAAATTCAGGGACCCACTAGACTGAGCAGGTCACTGTCCTTAGGGTCCTGCGACAGCCCCACTTGAAACAGATGAGAGGAAGCCGTTCCGGAGTGTTCATCACTGGTCTTTTTCCTCCTGTGGTAGAGGGAGGTGCCAGTCTGCAGGAGGGCTCTGCCTCAGGGCCCACACCAGGGCGTGTTTCCGTGTAGCCTGGACTCTTGCACGCTCGCTGTCACAGAGGGACCGCTGTGCAAAGGAGACCCCCGATCACTTCCGGCTCACGTCGCCCCTGTAACTCCCTTCTCCTCAGCCCCCTTCCGAACAAGCTGGAAAAACGAAGCATAAGGCACATACTACTCCAGAACTTGGCTGCTTCTACCTAATAAACCTTGGCAATTATTCAGTACTAAAACACAAAGATCTAGATCATTCCTTCTCCTAAGCTACTGTGAAAACTATTGTACAGATCACCATCATTTGAGTAAAGTTTAAAATGTCCTTTTCTGGGCCTCAGGACTTGATGCCTTCAGTTTGACCTAATCAGATTTACCTGCTGAGACCAGCATGAGGTCAAGCTGAGAGGAGAGACAAGAGTCTGAAAGAGTGGCCTCAGTGGGGAGGATGAGGTAAGAGACATATGCCTAGGGAACTCTGGACAGGGGAGGAGGAATCCAGACAAAAGACAATAGGTACCACTCAACCAGCGGGCTTTTCTCTGCTATTCTCTTCCCAAAATAAACATGAGGCAGTACATTATAACCATGAAAGGTGCACTTTCATGCACCTTTAGGTGCAGGCACCATAGGTGCCAAGCACTATGCTAGCCTTTTTACAGATATTTCACCTTCTCTATCTCATTGTCTGTCTTTGCCCAAGCTCTACTGTCTTAAACAGAATGTTTTTGTTCTTACTTAAAAAGCAATCAGAAATGCAAAGGATATGAAAAACTCCCAGACCTCTGTCCCTGTGGTGAAACTAACAGCTTCCCCAACACAATTTTAGACCCAAATTTTAGTGCTAATAGTGTTTCCCTAAAGATGAAATAATCTACTGTCTAGTGTACTTCCATGGTTTATCACTAGTTATACTACGGGTACCTTTCCCTGCCCAGATAGACTGCGATCTATTTTTTTAACGGCTAAGCTGTACCCCACTGTGTGGAGGAAGTTACTTGATTACACGTCTACTAGCAGCATTTAGGATGCTTTCAGTGTTTGTACTATCATAGTGATGCAGCAGGTATTTTGAACTTTTTTAAAAAAGATTTTATTTATTTATTTGACAGAGAGAGCACACAAGTAGGGGGAGCATCAAGCAGAGGGAGAGGGAGAAGCAGACAGCCCTACGTAGGGCTTGATCCCAGGACCCTGGGATCATGACCTGAGCTAACGGCAGACACTTAGCTGACTGAGCCCCCCAGGCACCCCAGATATTTTGAAGTTTTAACTGCACTGTTACCCAGTTACTTCCCAAGGACGGACTTCCAGAAGTAAAATAAGGAGGTCAAAAGGTATCCTTTTGACAGATAATCAAGATAAGTCAACACTCCACCAACACTGCACAAGGGCCCCTGACTCTCCAAACCCTTATCAACACTTCTGAGATTTCATTGGGCAGAAATCACTTGTCATTTGACCTTGTATACCAGGTCATTTAATTTTCTTTTTGAATGAATTCCTTCTTTGTGCCCTTTGTCCATTTTATAAAAAGATTTAAAAAAAAAAACACCTTACTTATTTGGGGGGGGGGAGAGAAAGCAGGAGCAGGGGGAGGGGCAGAGCCTGCTCAGCAGGGAGTCTGACACGGAGCTCCATCTCAGGACCCTGGGATCATGACCTGAGCTGAAGGCAGATGCTTAACCGACTGAGCCATCCAGGCACCCCTTCTCCCCACTTTTCTATCCTGAAATCATCCCCATTTTTGTGATAAGAAAAGCTCTTGCTGAGCTCTCCCTAAAAAAGTTATTAATTTCTTGCCATATAGACTACAAGCTATCTTTCCCAATTCTTTGATTTCCACTTATACTAGACCTGTCATCATTTTCTTTTATACAGAAGCTTGGTTTCCACATCTGTTTGTCTGTTTCAATAATCACATACATTTAACCATGCTGAAGCAGCTGCCAGCCCTGCTGGATCTTCTTCCCCCTTCACCATGAGCACTGCACCCTCAAGCTTCTCTTCATGTCCCTATCCAAAATAGTTCCAAGGCACCACTACCTATTCTAGACTGAAATGAAAGTGCCAGAAGGGCAGGGGCTCTGTTCTCATCACTCCTCTATCTTTAAGAGCTCCCAACATGATAAATATTTGCTGAATGAATAGAAAACTAGAACCACCTCCTCACTGGTCTCTTTGGCCCTCCATAATACACTCTCCCACCCTGGTAGTCAGACTGATAAATATCTATGCCTCTGTGTGTGTGTGTGTGTGTGTGTGTGTGTGTATATATATATATATATATATATATATATATTTTTTTTTTTTTTTTTTTTTAAGAGAGGGAAGGGGAGGGGAGGGGTGACGGGAGAGAGAGAGAGAGAAAGAGAGGGAGAGAGAGAAAAAACCAAGCACGCTTCCTGACCAGCGCGGGGACCGATTCCACAATCCAGAGATCACAATCTGAGCCTAAATCAAGAGTCTGTCACCCAACCAACTGAGCCACTCAGGCACTCCCTGCCCCCACCCCCCTTTTTAAGTAGGCTCCATGCCTAACCTGGTGTCCAGTGCTGGGCGTAAACTCCTGACTCCAAGATCAATACATTAGCTGATGTCAACAATCAGACGCTTAACCAACTGAGCTACCCAGGGCCCTCAGACTGATCTTTTCAAGATATAAATCAGATCATGCTTCCCATGATCTATAAACTCATCTTTAAGGCCCACCAGGTCCCTGGTACCTCTCTAGCCTCATCCCCTACCCCTCTACAGCCCACCGTCCTTCTGCTCCAAGCACCTGATCCTTCTTTGTGCTCCTCAGATGCACCCCGCCCTGGGCTGGGTGAAGGCTGTTAAGGCTGGTTCCCGGTCGTTCAGGTCTCAGCAATATCAACTCCTCTGCAGGCCGGCTGAGGACACTAACGCTGTTAGGGGATCCCTCCTCTCTCTCCAAACCACTCTACATTCTCTTCCTTTCTTTGTTCTTCAGTGTCTGAAACCCCCGTTGATATACTAATATTTGTTATTTCTCAAAAGAAAGGAAGCACAACCAAAGGGGGGACCCAGACAGTACTCCTCTCCAGCGTCCCCGGGCCTGGAACGTGGGGAGGGTGTGGTCAGTGCACTCGGACGCCGGGGCAATGTACCCCCACAGCCCAGCGCCACCCCCAGCTCCCCAGTGCACCTGGGCCTCCGCGCTCCGGCGCTCCTCCCACTCCCGGCAGCTGGCCAGGTCGCGCCGCCACTGCTCGCAGGCCGGCCGTTCGCCGTGGACGTAGTAGTGGTGCAGGAAGTGTCTGGCGCTGCGGCAGAGCTTCCACTCCGCGCGGTAGACTTCGCAGGGGCGTGGCGGCTGCAGCGAGAAGCACGCCTGAGCCAGAGGCCGCTGCACTACCCGCCTAGGGACCTCCATCCCGCCCCTTCCTTGGGAGAAGCCTCGGGTAATCCCAAGGAGGTCCCTCCCTGCACGTCCCGGGCGCCCCTAGCACTCACCCGCCAGCCTCCACCGTCCGCCATGTCCGGGCGACTGCGGAACCCCGCCTCTGAGCTCGCTAGCCAATGAAGATTGAAGACAAGCCGTACCACGTGATAGACGGATAGGAACCAATGAACTCTGCGCTGTGACACTGGACTCCTCCCCCACCTCCTTGACACGCGCCAATAAACAAGACTTCTGGGATGAGCCGCCAATAACAGCCGGGGGGCGGTGACGAGCAGAGGAGGTGTTCAGGATGGCTAAGGGGCGGAGCGGGCGGGGGCTTGCCGCCGGGTAGAAAGCCCGGCGTTGCGCTGGCTGCGAGGCCAGGTGGAAGGGATGACAGTGGCCCTTCCTCTGGTGCCTGGCGGGCCTCCCGGGATGCACAGCCACCTTGTTAGCTATTTCTGAAACCACGCGGTCCACGCCGGTTTTCAGCAGTTTTATTAAATCTCAAAAGATAGGGTTCGTTTTCATAAGCACATACTGAGCATCGGCTCGGTGTGGCAAAGCTGTCAAGTCTGTGGAGGCAGCGGACTCGGTGAGGGTGGCCCGCTGTGACCTGTTGGGAGTTGGGGTTCTAGGGCGCCGGATGATCTCCCGAGGGAACGCA
The DNA here is from genome assembly GCA_004024625.1 of Mellivora capensis. Classification (NCBI taxonomy): domain Eukaryota; kingdom Metazoa; phylum Chordata; class Mammalia; order Carnivora; family Mustelidae; genus Mellivora; species Mellivora capensis. The sequence goes on along the minus strand of PISX010000222.1, from coordinate 220,009 downwards.
GGCTGGTAGTGGAGGCGAGCGAAGGGTGTTCTGAGCACAGTGGTGAGGGGGTCAAAGGCATGGGGGCTGTGTGTGACACGGAGTAGAGGGGAGAACCTTGCTAAGTGTGGGACGCCTTGCATGTCTGATTAGGATTGAAGGCTTTACCCTGAGGCGTGGGAAGACATGGAACCTTTATAAAAAGGAGGTGACAAGAGGCAATAAAAGCAAAGAGGCTGGTGATCTGCGGAGGAGCCCTGCAGTACCTACACAGGGGTTCTCCAACTTCTACAAACTTAATCCTCCGCAGGGGAGGCCCTTACAACGCGGTTGCTAGGCCCACCCCAGTATCCAGACTGGGTCAGACTCCCTGAAGGTAGGCCAGAAAGCTGAAATTTAACCAGGGGTCCTGCCAAGCTGGCTCACAGACCAAGCTTGAAGACAGAGAAGGCTGCAGGCCAGGGTGCAGCAGTAATGACCAGGATTTTTGCTCTGGGTGACCCCTCCCCTCTGTTACCAGAAGCTCACAAACAAGGTCCACCCCTGGCCCAGGCAGGAAAGTGTGGCTGAAGCAAAGGACCAGGAGTGTTTTCATTGCTTACACATAAGATTTTGCTTAGGGAAGACAAAAACCTAAGGCCAATCAGTGTCTTACTGTAAAATTCATTATGCATCAAATGACACATTAGCCAATGTGATCCTGCAAATGGAGGCTGCCTACTCACCAAGAGGGTTTTCTACCTCAGCTAGTGAAACAGAGACCCCTTAAGGGGAGGGTCAGGGAAGTCACAGCAGTGCTTCATGCCTGTTGAAACCTTGTCCATCATCAGTGGTGACCCTTTCAGCCATAGCCCAGCCCTCATCTTCATGACAATCACCTATGCTCTTGATCTGATGACATGTGGGTGGACCCTGGGCCACCATCCTGAAGGGAACATCCTCTCTTGAGTGTTGAGGGAGTTCTATCCAGAGATGGACCCCTCTACCTTCAAGCAGGAGTCCTCCTACAAAAGGAGACCCTGTTCGGGCTGACCATCCCCAACAGAGGGGTCAGAGAGCCTTCTCTCTCCATACATTCTCCAGAAGTCTCCCAGACGGGCTCTTTTCTAATGGCCAGATGGAACAAGGGACACCTGCAAGCAAGTCTTCCTCCAACTCCTGGTTGGTGGCCCAACCAACCCATGTTGATACCTAATCAAACATTTAGAGGCAATCCAGGTTTAATCATTGCCTGTTTTTATTTGAAATTCTTGATGTAAAATTCTTTTCAAGGAACAAAAGAGATTAAATTAACATGTCAAAAGAGCTCACATTATAGAAAGTGACCCGAGACCAAATTAATGCTAATAAAAAAGGTAGGCCAGCAGAACCTGGATAATTTAATACATTAAAACTGGGAGTGGGGGGTAGGGAAGGAGAAAGAGGACTGTATCTTTAGCACTTATCCTAATATTCATATTTGTGTTTCATCATGAAGCTGTTTTACTGTAGAACAGATTCATTAAGGAGCTAATTATTTCCATATGAAATCAAATTACAAGATGAAATGTATTCAGATCAGGAATCCGCCTTCTGAAGAATGGTTCTTTGAGAGGGGCGGAATATCACGATTTAAAATAAAAATAGAAACACCCTTCCTCATACAATTGCAGCCAGAGTAATGGGATAACCACTATTTATAGAGCACGTATCTATTTAAGCCACTTTTTTTCTAAGCCAAAGGCAATGCTCTAAGCTATCGACCTGGAAAAACAAAGAATAAGTGAAAAAAAGAAACAACACCTCAAGTTAGAGCAGTTCAATCCCCTCCATTGACTTCCATCAGGAATTAGGGAACTCTGCTTTGGCTAAGGCAGTGGGAGCAACCCCTCAAGGGCTGAAAGCAAGAAGGGGCGAGGAGGAGGCTGCCTGCCAGACCTCAGAGTGAGGTTTCTCCTTCCCCAAATCATCCACCGAGTCTGACTGTTCCACTTCCAGGTCACACGCAGTAATTCTTAGGTAACTCTAAACAAAACCTAAAGTGACAGAGCATCTTCTGCAACAGTCTCATCCCCATCAGAGCCAGTAACTAAAAGCCATTATGTTGCAATTGATTATTTTATTTTCCAGGCAGCCAAGAGTCCCAACTTATGGCTTTCTTCCCTTTTTACGCAACGACTGTCCTTCTCCAGAGAAAGCGACGAATCTGCCTCCAGCTTCATCCTGAGTGTGAAGATAAAATACTATTTTCAGAAACTCTTTGGAGGCTTAGAATAAACACTTGATTTTGTTGACTCATGTGCCAGCCACCCATGTCCCTTACTTCCCCGTTATTCATAATACTTTGAATAATGGCTTTGAAATAGAAATCATAATCTACTGAATTGAGAAACGAAACCAGAGAATTACAACTATGCCTCGACCACATCCTTTATTCTCAGGTTGAATGTACCTCCTTCTGCAGAAGCACCACGTTTTCAAAATGTAAAAAATGCAAAACACACCCCCAAAAGAAAAATCGATAACTCCACCACTCAAAAATATTTTCGGCCACTCTACTATATATGCTTATGTAAATTATTCCCATACTTCCCCAGTCTCAAGTCGATGAATTCCTTTTCTAGTACGCTCTAAAGGCTACAGAGAATTCCATCATCTGGGAGAGGCAGGCTTTTACCACTGGATATTACTTCCAGGTTGGGGTATTTTAAACTGCTGTGGTGAGCAGCTTCATGTGTTTGCACACAACTCTGATTTTTTTCTTGGAAGTGTTATTCTACCATAAAAGGCCTGCACAATTAAGTTTTTTCTTTCTTTTTTTTTGGGGGGGGGTGTTGCACGTATTTTTAAGGCTCTCAATAATGTGGTCACTAACCGGCCCTCAGAAACATTCTATTATGCTTTTTTCCCACCAACAGCAACAAGGCCTGTTTTTTTGCAACTGAGAATAGCCGGTACCTTTAAGGAGCTTACACTGCTAGTCAGTGAGAAGCATTCTCCATGGAAGGAGAGGATTTTGTACTCCCTGATACACAGCCCTGCACCTGCCCTGTCCCTCCCCCATGCAGGAGTGCATTGCTGGCAGGGCCTGCACACGGCTTTATGTGGTGGCGACCATGTACATCTGAGTCATAGCTGAGCCATTCAGTCTTCCTTTCCTGCAGAGCCTTGTTTGTCCCACTGTCCGATTTCTCTCTTCTGCATACATTCCATCACAGCAGGCATCCTGCTGGTTGTGTCTGTTTGAAGGTTTATCTCTGTGGGGACAAAAGCCTGCCCTGCCTGACTGGCCATCCTCTTGGTGCTGCAAACGGCTTCAGGGCTCCCTGTTTCCTGGATCTAGGTCTTCCTTATTTCTACTTTATGCCCTCATTTTAGTAGGGTACATCCTCCAAACGCTTCCTGAGAAAGGGTGCTTCAGGAATATCCTTTTGTGAGATCCTACATGGCCGAAAATCACTTTTTCTCCTCTCATTTTCCCTGACAGGTTGACTAGTGTTACCTAGCTAGGGCTGCCGTAACAGAATACCACAGACTGGGTGGCTGAGACAAGAGACATTTAGTTTTTCATAGTTCTGGAGAATAGAAGCCTAAGATCAAGGTGCTGACAGGGCTGGTTTCTGCTGAGGCCTTGCTCTTTGGCTTGCAGATGGCTACCTTCTTGTGATGTTCTCGCATGGTCTTTCCTCTGCACATCCAACTTTCCTCTTTTTATAGGAAGAGTCAGACTGGGTTAGGGGCCACTCTACTGGCCTCATTTTTTTTTTTTTTTTTAAAGATTTTATTTATTTATTTGACAGAGAGAGCTCACAAGTAGACAGAGAGGCAGACAGAGAGAGAGTCAGACTGGGTAAGGGGCCACTCTACTGGCCTCATTTTTTTTTTATTATTTTTTAAAAGATTTTATTTATTTATTTGACAGAGAGAGCTCACAAGTAGACAGAGAGGCAGGCAGAGAGAGAGGGGGAAGCATGATGTGGGGCTCAATCCCAGGACCCTGGGACCATGACCTGAGCCGAAGGCAGAGGCTTTAACCCACTGAGCCACCCAGGCGCCCTACTGGCCTCATTTTAACTTAATTGCCTCTGTAAAGGCCTTATCTTCAAATACAGATCACATACTGAGGTGCTGGGGGTTGAGAGCTTCAACAAAGGATTTGGGGAAACATAATCCAGCCTGTAAGAGCTGGGTACAGAATGTTTTGGAGAAGTTTCCTCTCAGAATTTTGGAGAAGCTACTCCATTATCTCCTAGATTCCTGTATCCTGCACTAAAATGATGCTGTTCTTTTTTTTAAAGATTTTATTTATTTATTTGACAGACAGAGATCACAAGTAGGCAGAGAGGCAGGCAGAGAGAGAGGAGGAAGCAGGCTCCCCGCCGAGCAGAGAGCCCAATTTGGGGCTCGATCCCAGAACCCTGGGATCATGACCTGAGCTGAAGGCAGAGGCTTTAACCCACTGAGCCACCCAGGCACCCCTAAATGATGCTGTTCTTAATCAGTGGTATAACCTCTTTTCTCCGTCTGGAAGATTTAGATCTTTGCCTTGATAGGGGGCTATTTTCATTCATGATGCTGGATACTCAGAAGGTCCTCCTGGCTGCAAACTCATGCCCTTGCATTGGGGGAAATTATTTTCCTGATGGTTCCTGACCCTTTGGTTTCTCTAATCTCTTTTCAGAACTCTTCAGAAAGTAAAAACTTTCTCGGGGCGCCTGGGTGGCTCAGTGGGTTAAAGCCTCTGCCTTAAGCTCAGGGCATGATCCCAGGGTCCTGGGATCGAGCCCCAAATCGGGCTCTGCTCAGCAGGGAGCCTGCTTCCTCCTCTCTCTCTCTCTCTGCCTGCCTCTCTGCCTACTTGTGATCTCTGTCAGTCGAATAAATAAATAAAAAAATAAAAAATAAAAAAGTTGTGCTAAAAAAAAAAAAAAAGGAAGTAAAAACTTTCTGACTGCAGTCTGCACACTGGGGGAAGCTGGCTGGGACATTCCTCAGGGGTCGCCAGACTGTCCAGAGAAAGCTCCTCCAACTGCAATGAGCAACCCTGACAGCCAGCATGGGAGGCAAGCAAGGGAAGGACATTGAGGGCAACAACAATTCAGGATACAAACTGTCACTCATTCTTTTAATTCTGTCCTGCTATCCACTATGTTGATGGCCCCAATCTAGGGACCTGCCATAATGCCTCTTCCAGAAGATGAGCCTCCAGCCTTCTCCTGGGGTCAGGCAGGTACAGCCCCACGGTGGGGAGGGGTGCTGCAGTTCTAAGTTCTTTGTGACACACATTCCGTTTTTAGCCCCCCATTTCCAGAGGTACCTTTCAGGCTCTACTATCTAAACCAATCAGCCTTTTGGCTTTCTCCACAGGAAGCTCAGGATGCAGCTTCTAATGGCCTGTGGTCTGTTACCTCTTGTCCTTCTGTTCTGGGGCTTTCAAAGTTTTGTACCAGTTGCCTCCTCTTCTCATCAATGTCTTTATTACCTTATTACCTTGTGCCACAGCTTTAGTGGGGGTTCAGGATGGGGTAGAGCTAAGCGTGTGCCTTCAATCCCATTGTCAGCTGTGCATTCCTTCTGGACTGGACTTATGGATTAAACAGCTCCAGCTATGCCTGCCAGCCTTGGCTTCCCTTCCCCTCATCTCCCACAGTCAGGTCACAAGTCAGCCTGCAGGAAGCCTCTGCTGAGGCCTCTAGGCCTGAGGTAGCAAGCCCCAGCCTGTAGCTGGCAAAGGCCTGGAAAGGCACTCAAGGTGGAATCAGAGGCTGAGGTCTCATTGAGGACCACACTTGTTCCCCTGAGCCTGGAAGTTCCCCAATCACCCCCCAGGTAGAGGGGAAGAGTTCAGTGGACAAGAGGCTGGTGATGGCCCAGCAGGCAGGAGCTAGCCAGTGACTGGTCCTGTTTAGCAGCCCACCCTGAATAGGCTCAGAGAACATCTGCCCTCTAGCCTACTCTAGATTCCCAAGAGACTGAGCCTTTGAGAAGAAGAACCAGGAGAGTGGTGGATCTAAAGTGTTGGTGTTCTAGAAATACACAGCACAATGGCCATGGCTGCTGGGTGGTGTGGGGCATCTGCAGTAGGGTGTGCTGGGTTTTCTGAGTTGGTTTCCAACACTCGGAAGAAATGCCGAGTTGGGAACGTACCCTTTGCCAACACCTGCCCCAATCTGCAGCCTTCCCTTCCTGTAACAGGCAACTTCTGGGCCAGGGGAGGCCATGTCTAGAGGGTGGTGGCACAGAGGCGGCCATGTAGTAGTCAGGAGCTTGTCTCTGTGGCCTGGGTACCCTCACCTCCACACACCTTCATGCTCAAATCTGTAAAAATGTGGACAGTCACAGCAGCCACCTCAAGGGACGGTGCTGGGGATTAAACAGTTAAGTACAAAGCACCAGCATGGGGCCTGGCACTTGGGTCAGAGCTCTGTGAGCTGGTATGACGCTGATCACCACTACCAGGTGTCACCAGAGCTATGGCCTGTGCACACCCCTAACACAGCCTCAACAGGACAATCAGGATACCAGGGAGAGGGGAGCCCCAGGCACGGGGCGGGGGGGGGTGGTTGGGGCGGATATGACAGAAACGGCCTCATTCAGAATGGGAAGAACTCTCCAGTCATCGCTAACAAACCAAACTTCTCATTACCAGTGAAATAAACTCACCTCTTCAACCTTTTTGACCAGTGGACGTGAATTTCTGATGAAAGTGATCTTACCCAGTTTAAATTCATAATTGGGAATTCCTCTGTGAAGGAGAGGAAGGAAAAAAATGGAAAAATGTTAGTTGTGGGAGAAAAGAATTGAAGTTCGTTCCTGACCATCGAGAGAAAATCAATCAGAAAGAGGCAAGCGTCATCCTGGCAACTCACTCTGGGCTATAGCACTGTGCCCATTCTGGCCTTGGCCAGCCCTCTGGTGCTCCCCAGCTTCCTTTCTGAAGTAACCAGAAGGCAACTGGGGCAGAGGCCTGTGGACCTGATGCATGGCCTGCTGTGGAGGCTTGGGGGGCCCTTACCATCTCTGTCCTCTAGTCTCACAGACCCTGCAAGGGCTATATTCTCATTAAACTCTTTATGTTCTCTTAAGAGACTGGGTAAAAACCCACACTTCCAGGGGAGCCTCACTGGCTCAGTGGGTTGGGCATCTGCCTTCAGCTCAGGTCACGATCCCAAGGTCCTGGGATCGAGCCCCATGTTGTGCTTTCTGTTCAGCGGGGAGCCTGTTTCTCCCTCTCCACCCAGCTTGTGTTCTCTCTCTCTCAAATAAACAAATAAAATCTTAAAAACAAAACAAAACAAAACACACCAAAAGAACCACACACCCAGCATTCTCCTTCTGCTCTAACAAGAGGTAGACAGGTGACATATGTCATCCCCACCACCTCCATGACAGCTGCCAGAGCAGGAAACCTGCTCTGAGAGTCCCTGAGCCAAATGACAAAAAACACATTAAGGCAGCTCCGGCCTCCTGTTTGAGGGAAGTTGACATAATGGGACTTGATCAATTATTGGAAGTCACAAAACAGGAAAATAGATGACTAAACAGAAACCAGAAAGACCTGAAACAGTAGGGCAAGCTGATCAGGTACCACTTGGAGGTGGGCGGAGGCTGGACCGCAGTGGGAGACGCTTGGTGGATGAGGCAGGGTACCCATCTCCCCCCAACTGAACCCCCGCCGGGAAACACGGCCTCAGGTGGCGCTCCGGCCCACTGAGGAGAGCAGGCAGGGGCCAGTCATCCACACGGCCAGCCTCCTTAGTCCAGGCTTTGTCTCCGGAGCTTGAGTGAGGCAGCCCCGGCCCAGGAATCTGGCACAGAGCCTCCCTGGAGGATGACAAAAGACCCACCTTTTGATGTCTCCAGGCTTGACTGGGGAGGGGCTGGGTTCTACACCTTTCTTCTTCCCGTCCAGTCTATTCCCAGAGCCAGAGAAGGCCTAGATGAGGGAGCAGGAGAGTGCGAAAGAGCTGGTGAGCAGGGGCACCTGGGTGGCTCAGTGGGTTAAAGCCTCTGCCTTTGGCTCAGGTCCTGGCTCCTGGGATGGAGCCCTGCATTGGGCTCTCTGCTCTGCAGGGAGCCTGCTTCCTCCTCTCTCTCTGCCTGCCTCTCTGCCTACTTGTGATCTCTGTCTGTCAAATAAATAAATAAAGTCTTAAAAAAATAATAAAAAAAAAAAAATAAGTGATCATTAAAAAAAAAAAAAAAAAGAGCTGATGAGCACACACATGCCCTGTGGCCAGAGACTGCTGCTGGGATGTGTGTGGGAGGTACTTCCCAGAACCCTTAGGGACTGAAGCCCTCACTCCCCAGCTGCTGGACTATGGTAGGCCAAGAACTTTCCACCAGCCCCTCAGGGGATTGCTGTGAGATGAACGGAGCCTACTGCTCAAACACAGCCACCCTACATGGGCGGCCAGTAGCTAAGGACAGGTTGAAGGTTCTGGCCCCAGCCTCTGTGGGACCACTCAGTTAGGGGCCCCTAGAGTCGGCTAAGGCCTCTCTTGCAGCTGCCACACACAGCTCAGCTCCACTTTCCAGGCCTAACTCCTCTGCCCGCCTCCCAATACCCTGGTGCCAGAGCCCTGGTTATCTCCACTTGCTTCCCAGGGAGCCTGGCTGGCTGCAATGCTGGAAGGTCACGCTGCAACTTCCTTTCAAAGACTCATGTTCTCAGAGATAAAGCAGAATGTGGTCCCCTCTGGTGAATCTAAGAGAAGGGTGTATGTGTGTCCTATTTTAACTTTTTGGTAGGTTAGAAATCTTCAAAAAGAAGAAAAATTGGGGCCTGCCTTATAGAATTGTTTGGAGGATTCCAGGACAAAGTGGATGTGAAGGACCATGTCACCGAGAAAGCACCAGATACGTGCGTGCACAGAAACCGCATCCCTGCGGAGGACCCCAGATGGCACGGCGGGAGCACAGAAAGTGAAACTGTGGCCTGGTACTCACACGGAAGCCCAGCTCTCCCGCATAGCCGCTGTGGTCAGCTTCGCCCTCCTGACGGGGACAGAAAGACGGGTGATGAGCCTCTCATTGCTACTGCTATCCCTGCACACCCAACAGCTGGGACATGCTGTCCCCTAGGAGCAGGGCACGTGGCCATGTCAGCATCAGCAGAGGCCAATCGCGGCGTGTCCGCTGCCACGACACTCGCGGGACGGCCTCCCACAGAAGCCCCGTCACTGAAGAGGGCAAACAGCACCAGGGCTGCGGAGGGACACTGGACAAACGACTTACAGTAGACTCCTCATGCTGGACTTGTCTTTCGGGCTCCTTGTAGCCCAGTGGGGCATCGAAGTCCACCTGTGGTCCCAAAGGGAGGAGTACAATTTTGAGATATGGGGGCACTGAGGCTTCCTTGGCGTTTGTGTTTTCACTTGAGACAACCATAGGTTCACATGCGGTAGCAGTGCGACAGGAAGCTGCCCCTGTATACTGTGCCCAGATTTCCCCAATGGTAACATTTTATAAAATCACAGAGGATCACCGCCTGGATGGCAACAGTGGCACCGTCCTGCCCTCCCATTCAGATTTCCCACTTAAGTTCTCACAGTTTTATCACGAGTATAGGTCAGTGTCTCCATTGCCACAGTTGAGACACTGGATCGTTCAGACCTCAAAGGGACCCCTCAAGTTGTCCCGTTATAACCACACCTGCCTCTCTCCCGGCCTGCTCCTGACGCCTGGCAACCACCACCATGTCTTCCATTTCTAAAGTCCTGCTGATTTCAAGAACGTAGCTAACAAATGGAACCAGAGAGAATATAACCTTTTGAGATTGTCCCCTCTTGGTCGGCAGTGTTCCCTGGAGACCCACCAGGCTGCTGCTGTGGGTACCCATAGCTGCTTCCTACACAGAAGCTGAATAAGCTTCCTTGGATTTCCAAAATATCCACGCTATGGCATGTCTGCAGTGCTGGTGAGTGCGGCCACCTCAGAACTGGCTACAGCTTTGCCACCCTCGCTTGGCCGCAGGTGGGTCACCAGGTCCACGGCCTCCTCTCAGTGTTCTGGTATCACCTTCTGCCTCTGTCACCCACACGGTCCCAGGGGCTGCATGACACCCTGGTGGGGCACTGACTGCCCATCTTCCCCCAGCCCAAGCATACTGCAGGCAGCAGAGGTACTCACGTTCATGTCACACTCAATGATAGACACGGCCTTGTCAGGCTTCGTCTCCATCACCCGCAGCTCATAGATCTGTGGGCAAAACACAACAATCAGCTGCGCGGTTTTGTGGGCTGTCCCCACTCACGTTACTGCGGCTCCCTGCCTAGCTCCTGTGGACATGCTGTTCACCTCCATGACACCCTCCCCCAGCCGCCACCTCTTGCTGTGACGAGGGGGCCGGCTGCCTGCTTGGATGCCTTCCCATCACTTAACAGAGGCTGTTCCCTATAAGTGGTTCAAATCAGGCAGGGTAGTTATGCATCAAATTGCAAAAGACACAACCTTTATCCCAGGAAGTTCACATCTAGGAATTTATTCTGAGTAAATAATTAGCTAAACAGCCCAAGAGAAAATTCCGAGACGGCTCTCTCCAATATGACTAATGATAGTGAGTGCTCAACATACCTACTGATAAATCAGTTAAATGAGTGTTATTTGTTCATATATAAAGAAATTAGCCACCAGTGGAATACTATGCAGCCAACAGGAAAATAAGTTTAAAGACCAGTCACACTGCTTTGTGTCCAAGTTGATCTCAAGTATGTAACAAACATAAAAAAGCCCTGAAGGGCAAGAGCTGAAAGTGACAGAATCTGCTTTTTCCTGCATTGTTTTTGTTTTTTTACCTAGGGTATGTCTTGCTTTCCTAAAGAACAGTCTGGAGAGTCCCACCATTAAAAAAAACCCTAAACATTAATGAAGTGAGAGGGCTTTGTGTCCCCAGCCTGTTTTCTAAAATTTCCTCATGGGGCCCCTGGGTGGCTCAGACAGTTAAGCGTCTGCCTTTGGCTCAGGTCATGATCCTAGGGTCCAGTGACTGAATCCCAGGTTGGGCTCCTTGCTCAGCAGGGAGACTGCTTCTCCCTCTGCCCCTCCCCCACTGCTTGTGCGTGCTCGCTCGCTCTCTCTGACAAGTGAATAAATAAAACCTTTTTAAAAAATAAAGTGTCCTCATTATTTATTGAAGATAAGCAGCAAGGCATGCGTGCCACTGTGTGGATATAACCCAGTTTCTCCACTCAATACCCGGGCTGACTCCACCGGTTTGGCCATCCCGTCTACACCACCACCAACACTGCCAAGATATCCATCAACGCTGAGGCCACAAGTTCTCATTTTGTTACAGTCGTGCTTTCAAACCGAAAGGTCACAGCTGATTAGTGGGCCATAAAGGCAACTGTGTCATAACCAGAGCTGGGAAAGAACAATCTTGCAAGAAGCACAACAGAAATACTAGACTACATTGCATACGGTAAAGAGAAATTCTTGTGACGTTTTTTAGTTTTTTGTGTGGTCATGCTGCCTCTAAAACAGTCATTTTATTTATTTTTAAAGATTTTATTTATTTATTTGACAGAGAGAGATCACAAGTAGGCAGAGAGGCAGGCAGGGAGAGAGAGGAGGAAGCAGGCTCCCTGCGGAGCAGAGAGCCCAATGCGGGGCTCGATCCCAGGACCCTGGGATCATGACCTGAGCTGAAGGCAGAGGCTTTAACCCACTGAACCACCCAGGCGCCCTAAAACAGTCATTTTAAACTGTTTTTAAACATTCAACACGTATGGAGAGTTTCTAGTTATTTTTATTGATTGAATATTCTCTTGGAGTGCAAATAGAGAACACTTTCATTCTTCTTTTCCTGTATTTGGGATGTCCTTGTTTCAGGCTCACATGTTAAATATTATTACTGCTTTATGTGGGATGTTTACCAAGATTTACTTCGTAGTTTATTTGTTCGGCGTTCCTTTTGGCACACTTGTCTTTCCTTCTAGGATACTGCTTACTCCTTAAGCTCATGCTTTTCAAGTTCCACAGGTAAATAAACTCTCTTGGATTTTGTTAATCTGGAAGTATTTTGATTTTGCTTTCATTCTTTAAAGATGAAGAGGCCTGGTGACAGTTCCTTTCCGTCCTCCTTTGGAGATATAGTCGATCCTTGAACAATGGGTTTGAACTGCACTGGTCCACTTACCCAGGGAGTTTTCACCGTCCAGTGCCTTAAACCCGTTTTCTCTCACTTGTGACACTTAGTAACATTTTCTTTTCTCTGGCTTACTCTACTGCAACAGCCCAGTTTATGACACACATACCCTATACTACATATGTTATTTGGCTGTTCCTGTTTATGGTAAGGCTCCCGGTCTACAGTAGGCTACTAGTAGTGAAGTTTTGGGGAGTGTGAAGTTATACAGATTTTTCACTGTGTGGGGCTGGGCGGCCTAACCCCATATTCTGCAAGGGTCAACTGTTTTCTGTTATTTTAGGCTGTAATGGCTACCGTTCTTTTTAAGTACCTTCTCTCTGCTTACCTCTCCATATCCTATTCGGTATCTCCAACTCACCCTGTGGGATATACACTATACTCCCTGTAAATGTGGGGTAAAGGCCAGCTTTAAAGCAATTTCCCTTACTGCCTCTTCACAACAGCGACACTCCTCTGTCCTCTCCTCCTGGCATTTTCACTGAGTATGTGTGACTTTCTCAGGATCCCCAGCACCCTAGTTTCCCCTGCGCTCATGGCTTTGACTCTCTGTGTAGAATTCTAAGGCCCTTCTGCAGATTTAGCTTTCATTTCATGAATTCTCTATCAGCTGTTATTTAACTCTTTGACTGGTTTTTCAAATTTGCCTAGTTATTTTTGGTAGTCTTTTGCTGATTGCTAAATTTTATGATCCCATTTACAAAAATTTCTTTGAACATTTTATACATGATAACTTGATGTTTGCATCTGAAAATGCCAATACTGGGTTGCCTGGGTGGCTCAGTTAGTTAAGTGTCTGCCTTTGGCTCGGGTCATAATCTCAGGGTCCTGGGATCGAACCCCCATGTCTGGCTCCCTGCTCAGTGGGTTCTCCCTTTCCCTCTGCCCTTTCGCCCCCTCCCAGTTCATGATCTCCCTCAGATAAATAAAATCTTCCCAAAAAACCCACAAAACCCACAAAAGACAACAAAAAACAAAAATGCCAATACTGATTTCGCTAAGGGTCTATGTCTGCTTTTCTTGTCTCTGCTTGGGCATCTGGTGGTTTTATTATGAATTCCTGTTTGCTTGCTCCGTCTACAGTAATCTTGAGGGCTTAACTAAACGGGGGCTGCTTCTCCCAGAGAGTATCTGGGTTCCTTCTCCTGGGATGAGGACAACATCCACCTCTGGATCTGTTCAAGCCCCTTTAACGGCCTTACTCTAATGTGAAAGCCTCCAGTTCAGATTGCTTACTGATGCACTGGCATGATCATCTGCACACAGGACAACACTGAGAGAGATTCTTAAAAACCTCCTATGTTCTTAGCAAGACCAACAAGGCAGTCACAATCTAGACTTTATCCTAAAGTATATTGGGTTTTATCAGAAATGCCCTTGAGAGTATCCACCCTTCCCTACTTCCAAAAGTAGAGGTCCAAACATGCATTTCATTTCTTTCTTTTTTTTTTTTTAAAGATTTTATTTATCCATTTGACAGGCAGAGATTACAAGTAGGCAAGAGAGGCAGGCAGGGAGAGAGAGGAGGAAGCAGGCTCTCCGAGGAGCAGAGAGCCCCATGTGGGGCTCCATCCCAGGACCCTGGGATCATGACCTGAGCTGAAAGCAGAGGCTTTAACCCACTGAGCCACCCAGGCACCCCCATGCATTTCATTTCTATGCCACTCACCTTCCCTCTTCGTGCAAAAATTTCAGTATTCTCCTTTATCATCAATTCGGATTATATTTAGCATTACTACCTTCATATTAAGAATGTTTACATTAAAGCGGCCCATAATTAATTATGAAAGCTTCAAGTATTCAGTTAAGGTAGAGAGCACCTAAACTGTTCCCCACTAGCTAAAGGGAACAAGATTATTTCTTAGTTTACGAGAAAACATCAAAGTGTGGTTCAAGACCCACAAAACCGAAAAATAAGGATTCTCAGCAACAGATGCCTCAAACAGAAGGAAACTGAGAACACTCTGGATCCCTACAGTGACATAGAGGAAGCAAGCGGCTAAACCACAGGCACCTGTTCTGGGTTGTGAGAGCCCGAGTCCCCGACGGGATGGGAGAGTGTGTGAAGGGCCAGGGAGCTGGCCTTGGGGAAAGCCGAGTAGGGGCTGTGGTCACTCCTGAGCACCAGGAGGTCTGCTCTGGCAGCAACTCCACGAGGGTCACCATCCACTGTCACAGCGGGTGAGGGTGTCCACATGGCTGTGCTCCATGCCTGTGGCAAGATGGGGTAGGGGCAGGTTTGCCAACTATGACAGCTCTCCTCTGCTTGTTGCCACGGATAATGGGGACGTGGATAGCGTCTTGAATTTTGTGTCGCTTATACAGGACACAAATGAAAAACGGGAGGACGAGAGACGGCATTTTACTTTATGGCAACATTGTCTAGATCTAAAGAGCTAGGAAGCACTGAAACACAGACGAACATATACGGTGTTCAGACCCAAAAGATTCATGTCCCAGGGGAGCTTCCAAGGGAAAACCAGAGCTGAAGAAAACAGGAGGAAGAGGACATGTGCTCCCATGAGAAGGAGAGGTGACCTCAGGCCACACCGTCTGTAGGCAGAGCCAGGCTCTGCTTTCCCTGTGCCGCACAGGACTTGGGGCACGTTGTAGGGCCAGCTCCTCAAATCACAAGGACGGGGACCCAGGCTGCTTTGTTTCTGTGTCCCCACAGACCAGCAAAGGGATTAGCTCAGATTATGGGTGCAGTGAAGAGCTTCCTAACAGAGACACAGTCAACACTGCTGGCATCATGGGATGCAGACACATGATTAATAACGTGAAGCTCAGGCACCTGAAAACGCAATCAATTCTCGAAACAGAGCTGATGAATGAATTACTACAGGACTCTAAACATGAACCCATGGGGACTTAAACAAGCAAAGAACAGGAAGCCATCATGATAAAAGCCAGGCATACCCTGCCTAAAAAGAACCCCCATTTAAACCCCAGAATGGACACTGTTGGTCCTCACTGGCTGTGACCCCTGCTGACCGGGACTCCAGGCCCTCCTGGCCCCATGGTGGAGACACTCACCTTCTCATTGTAGTTGATGGCAATCACGTCCCCTGTGGTCAGACAGGCAAAGTTTCTCAAGGCGTTTTCTAATCTGCAGACACACACTGTCAAGGCAACATGGCAACACAGGTACCTTAAATCTGAAACAAGTTCCATGAGAGGTTTAGATAATCACCGTCATTAATATCTACCACACAGACAGTGGGATATGACTCAGCAATCATTATGGAAGGGTAAGCTCCTAGTACGGATGAACCTCGCAAACGCCGCTGGGGGAAAGAACCTGCCACAAAGTGTTTCCTCAAGAAAGGCAGCTCTCTGAGGGACAGGAGGCAGTGGGAAGTTCCCAGGGCTGGAGGTCGGGTGAGGATGGGCAGGCAAGGGCACAGAGGACCTCTCAGAAAGATGGAAGTATTCCAGGTATACAAGTGTTCCCATTTGTCAACCCATCAAACTGTGCATTTTACTGTATGTAAACTATACCTGAACAAATTGATCTTAAAAATCCCATGGGAGCATGGAAGAAAAAAAAGACAGAGTGTATGATAAACAGGCCCCCTCAAAAATCAAAGATGTGGGGTGTCTGGGTGGCTCAGTGGGTTAAGCCTCTGCCTTCGGCTCAGGTCATAATCTCAGGGTCCTGGGATCGAGCCCCACATCGGGCTCTCTGCTCAGCAGGGAGCCTGTTTCCCCCTCTCTCCCTCTCTGCCTGCCTCTCTGCCTACTTGTGATCTCTCTCTGTCAAATAAATAAATAAAATCTTAAAAAAAAAAAAAATCAAAGATGTTCTCTTTGAGACTTTCGTTGTTTCTATCTTTTGAGCGGTAACCCAACTTTAAGGGTATGTTTAAGGAGGAAAACTAAAAAAAAGAAATTTAGGAAGGAAAAAGTAACCTATAAACTTTTTCTAATAATAATTAATAATAATGTCTTAGAAACTGAATAATCCAAATGTCCAGGCGAGGGAGTAATGCCTATTCACACGGAATATTTTTACGTCATCCTCATCAATTCAGAGGATTATTTTAAATAGAACAGTCACACATACACTGTGGCTCCAGAACCCAGCACCAGGACATGGGACAGCACGTGAGGCTCTCAGAGTCTCACGGAGCATAGAAGACTCAGTCTGACTAGAATCCCTACTCTTCCTCTCACACTGTTTCTTACTCAGGCAGCCTTCCAAGATGAGAACAGCTTGTGTAAAGGGTGTTCTGTGCATACTGTCTTTGTCCCCTTGCATAAAATGCCACGCTGTTGGGGTGCCCTACCCTAACTCCCCTGGTGGCCCTGTGAGGCGAGAGGCACTGAGCTGTTACAGCCAGCCCTCCGGGCCTCTGGAGGCGGAGCTGGCCTCTGCCTCACAGCTGTGTGTGCCCTCGGCCTCTGGGCTGAGTCTGGCTTTTACTAAGAGCGTCTCTATCCTGTCAGCCAGCCCGGGGAGCACCACACTGCCTCTCAGCTGACAAAGGGGACACTCTTTCTCTACAGGCTAAAAAGTTAACCACGAGGCTCTAGAAAGAGCCTCTGAAAACCGTGTGGTAAGTCTACATCGAAACACACATGAAAATCCAGAGAAAAACCTTAAGGGCCTGTAGTCACGGAGGCAGACACTTCTGGGCCCTGCCAGGCAGGTGAGTACATCCAAGGCGGAGCTCTGAGGTACCCGGGCAAGCAGATCTTGCCACAGGATGTCATCCTGCCTGTAAGTCCGGAAGCATTCAACAGTGCCAGTGAGCACAGCTCCCCAGACCCCCACCATGTCCAGGGCCCTGTCATAGGGTACTTGACAGGCTTGTACACAGACATGGTCAGCAGAAGACAACACAGTGCACCCACATCCAGGACGTGGCCAGCAGCAGGCTTGCTCCCGGATCTGGGGTGCGAACGGGGATGAGCAACCGGGGGAAGGCGGTGGAAAGAGACTTTTTTTTTTTTCCCCTGAACTGTCTACCTATCTGTATTGTTAAATTGTGTTTTTTCCCAAGCCTTTTAAAAACAGGCAGCGGAGTGACTGCTCTGTAACATGATGTGAATAAGCCAAGGTGGGGCCTCCAAGCCAGAGGTCTAGACTATAGAGGACTCACAGCATGCTCCTTGCCCACACCGGTTACTCCTTCCATTATCAATACACATGTCTGGCTTATGTTCATAGACTATACCAAAAACCACTAAAACCTATAATCTTTTCTTTCTTCTTGCTGACAGAAAATGTACTCTGTCAATGCTCCCCACTGGTTTGGAGTGCAAAGTGCTAACCCTGGGTAAAAGGTGAGGCTGAGAAGTGCTCATGGCTGAGCCGGGGCACCGGAGGCCCACTGAGATAGGGCCTGGAGGAAGACCAGCCAGCCTCCTTCCACCAGAGCACACTGATCTTTGTGCCATGTACCCTAGTCCACCTGGAGGAAGGGCTCCATTTTGCCCTCAAAGAAGTGTCTGGAAGAGGCCCGCCCGTAGAGCTCCTGGCACGATTGTCCAGGGCCAGGCCGGGGTGGACATGCTGGCCAAATACCCTTCTTCTCAAACCACAACTTCAATCACAAACAAATGTGTGGTCCTCAAAGCAGGCACATGGTCATCAAAGAGCTCGCTGTTTACAAACTGCCGGCACACTCCTCCTTTGTCCAGAAGAACCCTTCTTATTGCAAAAGGATACACTGCTTTGGGGTTGGTGATGTCCAGGAAGTCAGGGCTCTGAGGCTGGAATTTGGAGTACGTGGCCACTTGAAGGTTGACACTCTCCACCTGAACCAAGCCCCCTTCTTCCAACAGCAAATTCTGCATCATCTAAAGGAAGAAGAAGGCTACATGAGGCTCTTGGAAATGGCCAGTGTCAGCGCTGTCTAACCATACATACAGCAGGCCCAAGTCCGACATTCAGATGGCCTCATTCTTGGGTCGCTGGAAGAGGAGTCCGAGATGAGGACTTGAGGACAGGTAATTTAACCGTAATTTGACATCAGGAAAGAGGACAAAGCAAGCCAGGACACAAGTCAAGGACATGAAAGGAAGGCCTTGGGGTGATACCAGGAGGCTGCCGCTGGCAGTGTGGGTGTCTCTGCCAGCCTCTGAAAAATGATGGTCCACTGGAAGGGTCACCTAGAAGGGACAGCTACCAGTGCTAGGTCTCTTACAAGCAAAGTGTTTCCCCATGGAAGCTCACCGCCCCTACCCCTTGAGCTATCCCACACCCAACTTACAAGGCCTTGGGGTAAACGGCTGCAACGGGGGCAGGATAGTAATGACATCCAGTGGGCTCACCTCACATGGAATGGCCCCCTAGCTAGGGCACAGGGTAGTGACGAGCCCTCAGAGGCGTCTGCTACAGGGGGTCATATAAAACAACCTCACACCTCTATGTAATTGTCCTGTGGGGTGGTTGCTGGCTGAGGAACAAGGTGGAGAGAGAAGAACATAGGCCTGTGAGTACCTGGTGGGCAGGAAATCAAGACACCACAACCAGGCTGACACTTGGAGGTCAAGGAGGGTAGGCCAGAAATGAGAAACCCTGCATTTCTTGGAATGGTTTTTTTGCTTTTCTTATCTTAGAGTTTTGTTTTTTTTTTCCCCCAAGATTTATTTGAGAGAGAGAGAGAGAGAGAATGCGTGTGCACATATAAGTTTGAGCAGGGGTAAGGGCAAGGGGAAAGGGAGAGAGAATCTCAAGCAGGCTGTTTGTGAGCACAGAGCCTGACGTGGGGCTTAATCCTACGACCCTGAGATCATGACCTGAGGTGAAACCAAGAATTGACCTCCTAACTGACTAGGCCAGCCAGGCACCCCTTAGAGTTTCTTACAGAGAACTTCAAACATATAAAAGCAGAGAATAGGGAGGGTGTCTTGCTTGCTCAGTCAGTCAGGGCATGAGACTCTTTGATCCACGGGTTGTAAGCTCGAGCCTCACAGTGGGTTGTAGATTAAAAAAAAAAAAAGAAGAAGGCAGAACTGCATGAGCCAGCATCTACACACCCACCCCTGGCTTCAACAGTGATCAGGTCAGTTGACCTTGATTCCTCAGTCACTGCCCCACTTCCCGGCCCCATTCCACACTGGGCTGCCCTGGAGCTGGTCCCAGGCATCATATCCCCTCAAGAACACTTAACCCAGATGGCACTGTCAAACAGCACTGCTGACCACAGAGGCTCCACAGAGGTAGTTAGGAAGTGACTCTAAAGGTCCAAGGACAAGATGCACATAAGAGGAAGGAAGGCCAGGGCCAAGATGGGCAGAGGTCATGAGCAAAGCTGGAGAATGAGTAGGGCCCCGAAGATGAGCCTGCTGAGGTCTCTACACACTCTCGTTGGAAGGGTGCTCACCAGGCTGGAGAGGCAACGGACCTGGTAACTGGGACGTTTGGTGACCTTGGAGAGGGACGTTTTCCTGGGAAGTGCTGTAAGGACTGATAGTCAGTCTGTTGCAGCCCAAGCTCACAGTCCCTTAGGGATTTCCTTGGGAAATCTGCCAGTGAAGACAGAGGTTAACTGATAGCTGGAGGAAGGACACAGCCATTGGCAGCTTGAGGAGGAAGGGCAGGAGCCCGGGTCACCTGCTTGTGGTTGAATCAGCAGGCTCAGACAGGACTTTGCAGGGGAAAGTAGTTGATGGAAGACCCCGACAGCAGAGAGGAGGTTTGCTCCAGGGCTGGCCTGCTCCCTGTGTGCACAAGCCCCTGGAAGACACTGGTCACCATGGGGCACAGGCAGTATGACAGGCACCTCACAGTAGGCATCCATCCACACGCTCCCAGTGTCCTGGGTAGGACCTTGG
This sequence comes from Mellivora capensis, assembly GCA_004024625.1. Lineage (NCBI taxonomy): Eukaryota > Metazoa > Chordata > Mammalia > Carnivora > Mustelidae > Mellivora > Mellivora capensis. The sequence continues at coordinate 200,118 of PISX010000222.1, read as the reverse complement.
TGTAGGCTAATAGATGAGGCCTCAGGTGCTAGAAGAAAGTCCAGCATCTGTTCTAGGCTGACTTGCCCTGAAGAAACCTGGGAGCTCCAGGTGGGACGGAGGCCACCAAGCAGCTAACAGAAGGCCCCTGCTCACATACCCGCTGGGGGTGGAAAGATCCTCAGGCTGGCTCTGATCCCAGCAGCAGCTGGGAAACCCCAGGCCAACCATCCACTCTGGCCAAGAGCTGGAAGACCAGCCCAGATAGAAGCAGGTCCATGTTATCTAAAGAAGCCTCCCAGGGGATACAATATTCCTCAACAAAAGGGATTCGACCACTTTTCTGATCCAAAATGGTCTGAGAGCCTGGACAAGGGGCCACTCAAACCCTATGTCTGTATGGTTTTCCCCGGGTTACTGTCTCCTCTTTTACCTCTTTGTAATGGTCACAAAGGGGCTCTGAGGATCGAGAATGATCTGGGGAAGTTGTCAGTGCCCAATACTTCAGCCACCTACAGGACTCTATCTGATGAGTGGGACAAGGCCTCGTGCCCATGAGGGGCACCTGTAAAACCACAGGACAATAAGGCAAGGTTTTGAGCGGCAAATGCTGGGAGAGCAAGTGAACAGGGAAGCAAGTTGAGTCTGGGCTTTGAGGCATGAGTAAGAGCTCCTTGGGGGACTGAGGCTAGGAAAACAACATAGGAGAGGTAAGGCTGCAGGTGAGATGGGAGCATAGAGTTCCTGTTAGGGAGGGGGCTGGCCAGGCCTAGCACTCAGGAAGAACCCAGGCTCAAGAGAAAGCCTGAAGGCAAAAAAGAGAGGCTTTGTTTCTATGGCAAGGAAGTGATGTGCTCTGGAAGGACTCAGTTACAGACAAGCATGGAAGCACACGAGCGTGTACATACCCACACGTGACGGAACTGGGGAGAAATTAGTAGAAGTGGGAGCAGATGTATTAAAACCTAGAACTCGGTACTCAGACCACTTCAAAAATACTCCTGCTCTATTATTTTTACAAAAGCCTTACCCAGGAAATGGCAGGTAGAGCATGGCTGCGGTATCTGGGCTACCGGCTGATCAACTGTCAAAGAAAAGGCCACCCCCCCAGCACACAAAGCCTTGCTCTGCATCCCATCCTTGTAGTCCTGACACACGCTGGGAACTGCCCTCCTATGGGGTCCCAATCCTGAGATAGGCCCATAGATTCTCAGAGACCAGCACGCCCCACTCACCCAGTGCGGGAGGTAGCAGATGCCCTCATCTGCCACGAACTCCAGCACACCGCAGTGCGTCATGCGGTCGGAGTTCTTGTTGGTCAGTTTGAACAGCATGGGATAGGTAATGTTGAGTCGGCCTGAAAAGGAGAGAGAGGCTGAGGCATAGCTTCTGTGAGGGAGAAGTTCTATTCCCCAAATGTGTCCCTCATGGCTCCACAGGGCCTAGCTCCCCAGAGCAGGCAGACCCACAAGGCTCTCAGGCCCCTGGGTGCCTGCCCACATTCCTCCCATGCATGTCACCTGGCCCAGAGCTCAGGAACGTTTGGTCACCCAGGGACACAGTACTGGCTTACGCTTGAGGCTTTCAGAAATCCCAACTTTAAAAAGTAATATGGTAACTCATGTGTTCGTAAATAATTTAATTGCCAACCACATATTGGACAAAATCCCCACCTGCAGAGGTTTCTAGTTAGAAAGGAGGGTAGGAAAGAAACACGTGCACCGAGATGCTGCAGTGCAGTGGGAAGGGTGGCATGGGGGAGCCAGCTCTCCTGCAGTCAGTCCTCCAGGTGAGTCCTGGGCAGGCCAGCTGGGGAGGGAAGGCCAGAGAGGAAGCAGCCTGAACAAAGGCATGGAAGGAAGGGGAGGCCAGCCAATTTGTGAATGGCTGGCCATCAGGTGAGACCGGGGCACAGGGACAGGGTGAGTGTGGTCAGGAGGAAAGGGAGGCTGGGCCAGTCACTAGGCTGGGTGGGAGCATTCGTCAAGGTGGGCTCTCAGCAAGGTCATGACACAGTACGTCCCCTCACTCTAGTGGTCCCGAGACCAGGCTGCACGGACAGCCAGAGGCAGGCAAACCCAGGAGGGCAGGAGGTGCAGGCAGTGTGAAGCAGGAGACCCAAAATAGTCAGGGATCTGGGGATGGGTCTGGCACAGACTGATACAGTGACAAGTAACAAGTGTTTGCTACGTTCCAGGCTCTCACTTACTCTTTCCAGACCAGTGAGGTAAGAATGACCGTTACTCCTTTTATCTATGGGGAACTAACATGCCCAGTCAGCAAGAAGCCCAGGAGCGACAGCACTGGGATTCAACCCAGGCTGCCGGCCCAGGTCTGAGGCTTAACCACCGAAGCTCACTTTAGCCTGTCAGCTTAAGCAGATGTGGCCACAAAAACTCCATTCAGTGGCAGGAGGTATGGCAGACTCCGTCTGGGATCTCCCTGAAAATTATGGTGATGCAGATCAAGTAAGAAGCTTGGGCAGGAAGCCAGAGATGGGGGAGAAGAGCCTCCAGAAGTGGCAGCAGTGGGCGTGGGTGTTCTTGCTCCATCACCAAGGGTGACTTGGAGGCTGGAGTACAGTGGCGAAGGGCCCAGAGGCCAGGGCTTCTGTCCCCAGTGCACCTGTCAGCTGAGGAGTCGTGAAGCAGAACAGTGGTCAGTCAGGGTTGTGAAGCATATCAGGCTCCAGCCAAGGAGCCAAGATTCTTGTGGTTGGAAGAAATCCCTGTGCTCCTCAGTCTGGCGGTTTTTATACCACATTTTCTGATTTAGAGAAGTGTGTTGGGGCTCCTGAGCCCTCTGCCTGTCTCACCTCCTCCAAACTGAGCAGTGATCCTTTTATAAATGAAGACTCTCTGTATAAGATTTCGTTTGGACAAAATTTCTTCCATGACTTAAGAGATCCAAACGCTGATCTAAGCCCCCTGGTCCCAATCCGAGTCTCTTCTCAGACACCTGTACCAACGGTCACACCTGGCACTCAGTGCCTGGCTCAGCTCAAATGGAAAGGCAGGCTCTCTGGGGGGCCTTGTTTCCATTTCTATGATGGGGCTATGAACCCCATGGGTCTGTTAACCCCCTGGCTGTGCAGAGGCCAGAATTACAGGCCTCCACCAGGTGTGGCCACTGCCGCTGCCAGCACTGGTTTAGCCCTGCCGGCTAAAGGCGACCTCCTGCCTTGACTGGTGTTACATGGGCTTGGGCTACTTATACACCTCCCACTGGGCACCCTCTCGGGAGGAGGAACTCCTGCCATACAGAAGCTTTGACAGGTGGCTGCTGTGTGTCCCTGTTTAAAGATGAGAACACTGAAGTTCAGAGGCCAAGTCACTAGTCTACAGGCCAGGTGCAAAGTCCAAGCTAGAATGGTACCAGACCCACACCCCTTCTCAATGGTGTTGCCCCCCCATCCACTATACCAGACACTGAGTGTGGACCTGCCCTCTGGTGGCCTCCACCGTCTCCTGCCTCAGATAAGAGAAATTCACACCAAAAACACCACTGAATCTCAAAAGGAACTGATTGCACCCATGGCTGGGGGGCATGAGGTCTCCATGGGTTGTTCTCACGGGATGAAGGGTTGAGGAAAGAGGAATTATAGCCACACTCGCACCCATGGGACTTTCTCACTCCTGCTATGAGAGAAAGGACCAGATGAGAGTGGCAGCTTCTGGGGCAGCAGACAATAGTTCAGTTTTTTATGTGCTTTTCAATGCAGAGGGGCAGACAGGGCTAGGAATTCAGGCCTGGAGCTGGGGGAGAGATGAGAAGTCTGCTGCACAGCACCCTCCTGGGAACCCACTGCCTCCTTTAGGAAAAAATCTAGTGAACCCAGCCAGTAGCATCAGGGTGATGCCTCAACAGGGTGGAAAAAAAGCACTGGTGCTCAAACTTTCCTTTAGTCCTGATGGGATGTGAATAAGGTGTATATGTATCTTGTGGGGGGAGTGGGAGGTTTCACAAGAGTAGAACCCCCTTCATTGGGGAGGGACTTAGAACTGAGTACTTGCTGGCCCTTGGACAGCTGGCCACCGCCTCACCAGGGCATCTGCAGGCCCAGCTCTCCGGTCCAGCGTGCACCCTCCACGGACAATTCCCAACCAGAAATGACGAAGGTCGCCTATGTCCGGACATACTGAAGAGCATGTGCCAAGTTTGTGATGTACACACTTAAACGACCTCGGTTCCCCAGCCATGGAGAAAATACTTACTGAGTTGATCGAGAGCTGAGGGCGGCATAATTACTGTGGAAAGAATATTTTAAAAACATTAAGAAAATAAAATTAAAAAGGCAGAACAAAAGCCAAAATTTAGTTTCTGGCGTATCTTTAAAACATACTATATGATACTTGTGAGGTAGCCAGCATTTCATCATGGTCCTTCATGAGGAATTTTACTCACTGTAATTCATGGTGGGGAACCCAATAGCTATTAGCCATAAATCTAATTATAATTAGGACTCTCCCTCCCACCCTAGGCCCCCCTTAGCATGTCTAGGGCAAGTAAGAGTTTCGCTTTAACTAGCTTCTGGTTACACATGCAAAACAAGGGCTACTGAAGACTATAAGCACTGCAGGTTGAGGGCAGGAAAGGTTACTATTCAAAATAAAAACGAGCACATACTCTTCCCTCCTTTCTCCACATCTGACCTGTCATTAGGCCCTGCGAGCATGGACACGGAGAAGCAGCGGTACTGTGTGGAGAAGCGGTTCTGGAAGACCCGGGGAATCGGGTGGTCAAACATGTTGAAGGAGAACTACAAGGAAGGAAAGAGACGCTGCAGTCAGAACAGAACAAAGGTACATTTCTTCACGTCGAAAGCCCAAACAAGTCAGGGCAGTTAATGCGGCGGAATGTTCTGGAAGAACAAGATGCACCAAAAAACCTGATGGAGCACAGCAGTCTGCTGGAAGCACTTATTTCCCCAGAACATAGGAATCTCAGATTGTTTCTACACATTCAGTCCTGTCCAGTCTCATCCCTCCCGTCTTGATTCCACTGCTTTTAGAAGGTTCAATCTTATTAAAATATACAGTTGGCCACGTAAGGCCTGTCATTAACCTTTCTCAGTCTCTCGCCCCTCACCCAAGGATCCAGGCCAGACCTCACATGTACCTCAGGGACTTGTTACTATGGTCCACAGTCTCCTACACCTGCCACACCTGGTTCCTCCAACTGGAACACTTTCCCTCTTCAACAATTAAAAAAAAAAATCGATTTTTTTTTAGTTTGAGTGCCCACTATCTGCTAGGCTCTGATCTAATCACTAGCAGAACATCTGTCTAGGCTGTTTGCTCATTGACAAAATAGGTACAACATCCACCCTGGAGGAGCTGGCATTTAAGACAAGAGAAACAAGTAAGAGAAAATGCCTGCCGTGTCTGGTGCTGATCAATGCCCTGAGGGCAAGACGGGATTAGGGACAGAGAGCCCCTGGGAATGCTTTTTTTTTTTTTTAAGATTTTATTTATTTCTTTGAGAGAGTGAGGGAGAGAGCAGAGCACTAGCTGGAGGAAGGAAAGAGGGAGAGGGAGGAGCAGACTTCCTGTGGAGCAGGGAGCCCAACGTGGGACTCAGACCTGAAGGCGGATGCTTAACCGACTGAGCCACCCAGGTGCCTGGGACTGCTATTTTAAGTGGGTGGTCAGGAAGGGACTCGACAGAGACTTGAATGCCAGGAGAGAGCCAGGCAAAAACAAACAAAAACAAAAACAGGGAACAGGATTCCAGACAACAGGAAGAGCAGGCATGAGGTATTTGCACTCCTTCCCCTGGCTTCCATGACCATCCTTTCCTTGCTCCAGGAACCTTCCCTGCTTTGCCCAGGGTTTGGACTAGTGCCCCTCCAAGCTGCTCTCACGTTGTTACACAAGTAAACTCAAGACATGGTGCCACCAAAAAGGTACTATCCCAGCTCTTAACATGCGGATTATGGTGAGGCTTAGAAAACATGTTATACAGCAATCTGGAGTCTTCTCAAAGTATTGTAATTACCATGATGTTCCTCCTCCCAACCCCCACTAATGTAAAATTACACAACAGGGTACATATCCAAAAGAACTGAAAGCAGGCTCTTGAAAAGATATTTGTCTCATGTTTGAATGTTCATAGCAGCACTATTCCTAATAGCTAAGAGGTGGAAACAATCCAAGTGTCCATCAACAGACGAAAGGCTAAAAAAATGTGGTCTAGGGGCACCTAGGTGGCTCAGTGGGTTAAGCCTCTGCCTTCGGCTCAGGTCATAATCTCAGGGTCCTGGGATTGAGTCCTGCATCGGGATCTCTGCACAGTGGGGAGCCTGCTTCCTCCTCTCTCTCTCTCTCTGCCTGCCTTTCTGCCTACTTGTGATCTCTGTCAAATAAATAAATAAATTCTTTAAAAAAAAATGTGGTCTACTCACACACAATGGAATATTATTCAGCCTTTGAAAGGGAGGAAAATCTTATCACATACTACAACATGGATGAAACTTGAGGACATTACGCTCAGTGAAAAAAACCAGTCCCCAAAAGACAAATACTATTTGATTTCACTTATATGAGGTCCCTAGAGTTGTCAATAGAGACAAAAAGTAAAATGTTGGGGGACAAGTGAGGGGAAATGGGGGAATTGTTGGTTAATGGGTACAGAGTTTCGGTTTTACAGGATGAAAAATTCTGGACATCCAATACACAACAATGTGAATATACTTAACATTACAGAATCTATGCTTAAAAATGGATAAAATGGTAAATTTATGTGTTTTTTACAAGTTTTAAAAAATATCTCATAATGAACAACTATTTCACTTTTTTAAAAAATATATTTTATTTATTTATTTGAGAGAGAGAGAGAGAGATCACAAGTAGTCAGAGAGGCAGGCAGAGAGAGAGGGGAGGAAGCAGGCTCCCTGCTGAGCAGAGAGCCCGATGTGGGGCTCGATCCCAGGACCCTGAGATCATGACCTGAGCTGAAGGCAGAGGCTTTAATCCACTGAGCCACCCAGGCGCCCCTGAACAACTATTTCTTGACTGGATTCCAAATACGCATTAAGTAGAGGGAAAGCCATCTACTGATAAGGTCTATTACTAGCAATTCCAAAATTAGCAAGATGAATCTGCAATCTTCCTGAAATACAAACACAGTATGTTCCTGCTTAAAATCTCAAATGGCTCTTCAATCCCTGGGAGCTTTAGCATAGTAGTTTTCAAGGGTTTATCTCTTCTTTTAAGCAGAACTCTGTTCCATAGTCTTGGCCAGAAGCGTAACAAATGTGAAGGTAGACCAGTGGGGGCTTCCTCGAGCCTTTCACTACACCACCCCATCTAAGCCATTTTTTCTCTTTGCTTTCATTCCTTCTTAAATTAGAAAACCCCCACAAAGTATTTAACACCCTTAACAACTTGCCTTCAATCCACCCATGAACCTGACCTTCTGCCCCTACCTGCTGCTCCCAACACCAAGTCCTACTTTCCTTTAGGACTTTCCTTTATAATCACAATGCCTAGCATATTGCCTAGACCTCTCAGGTATTCAACGTGTTTAAGTGGATGAACTTGAGAATGAAAGCACGATTCAACAATGACATACTTCGGATAAAACCTAATAACCATTACTTCTTTTTTGCTAAAATAAACAAGTGACATTGAGGCAATGCCGTACAATGGCAACAGGACTAATCTTGCGGCCAGACACAGTTGGCTTCAAATTTCCACTCCCACTTTCCTGACCTAAACTACTTTTTTAAACCTTGGGTGTTTTCACGCTTGAAATGATTATAATCATCCTTACCTCCAAAGGCACTGTAGGGATTAAAAGGGATGAGGAGTAATAAGGGACTATGGGTGTTAAAAACTGTGTAAAAGAAAGAGCGCCAGCAAAAACTAGCTACTACTGTTATCTCTACTGAATCGCTTAAATAGCCAAAGGCGTCATTACAACCGAGGCATGACCCAGAAGTACCGCGCTGGAGGAGAACTGGGGCAAGGGCTGAGTGTTCCCGCCCATGGGAATGGCCCCCAAGCATTCTCCCTGGGGGGTTCCCCCACTCGGCTCCTCACCCCCAGTAGCTTTTCCTTTAATTTGGTGTTACGGAAACCTGTTACATGCCTAGCACTTGTGAGACCCGTGGGTGGACCCAAACGTAGAAAATTCCTTTTCACCCTAAAAGAGTTTAAGTACAACTGAGAGGAAATTCGAACTGTGCCCGGGACCAACGAAGACGAGCCAAGGCCGTTCGTGGTCAAGGGTCCGGCTCTTGCCCGGCCGGGGTGACTCGGCATCTCCGCGGCCGCCCTGTCAGCCCTGCAGGACTCAGCCTCGGCCCCTGGCTCCAGCCGCCAGCCCCAGCTCCCAGCCCCCGCCAGGCCGCGCTCACCATGGTGGACCCCCCTGCCTCGAGGATGCCGCTTCGCCCAGAGAACGTTACGAGGAGAGCCGGCCGACCCTCTCTGCTCGCAGCAGCCGCTGCCGCCGCTTCCGCTCGGACGCCCTGGGAGGCTCACCGGAAGTGCCGGACCTGAGACCCGGGGGGAGATGAGGAGGACAGGGGTCGGCTGCAGATGAAAAGAAGCCGGGCGAAGGCGCTAGGGTCTAAAACTTCTCTGGAGCATATACTAAAATACCAATTCCGATTTTTTGTCCGCTCTAGGGTAATTTTTATCATTATTTTAAATTACATTTTTATAGTACTCCCCTCTAGGCGAATTTAGTGAGGTCCGCTCTCCTTGTCGACTACACTACCCAGAATGCACGTAGACCTCCCGGCTTTTGCTGCAGCCATCGAGGATGCTGGCGGAAGTAAGCTACACATCAGCCTTCGAACTACGCCGAGAGCTTTTTGAAGTCGTAAACTGACGACTCCGTTCTATGTATAAGTGGATTTAATTTATGGCGAGGTTTCTTTTTCCTGGAGTTCCCAGTGGGAGGCAATAAGCTTCTCTTCCCAAACTAAAGATGTCCACCAAGCGTCAGATTTGTGGGTAAATGGGAGTCAGGATTGAAGTGGGCAACGGTGCTTGCGTCCTGCCTGTGGATGACGCTCCTTTAGGAGCGTGCCTGACTTTTCCAGCCTGAATGGCGGAGTGCTAGTGCCCGCCTCCAATATGACCCAATGAGAAAGAGGGAAAGGCAGGGAACTAAGTAGCGATTGGTTGGATCCTGGGCCAATCGGACGAGTCCTGATTTGGCGGGAGTCTTGACCACCGCGGCAACTCTCAGGAGTTTCTGCACTAACTCTCGGTGTCCGGCCGCCGTGGCCATGTTCGTGTCCGATTTCCGCAAGGAGTTCTACGAGGTGGTCCAAAGCCAGGTGACCCCTTTTCTTGGACCTCATGGCCTTGTCGGGGGGAAGGGATGAGAGGGAGCGGCCATGGGAGGGCACCAGGGGCCCGTGTTCGGGTCTCTGCGTTCATCTGCGCTCTTCTCCCGACAGAGGGTCCTTCTCTTCGTGGCTTCGGACGTGGACGCTTTGTGCGCTTGCAAGATCCTCCAGGTGAGCCTTGCGTACTTTGGAAGGGAAGGGCCGGGGCGAAAGGTGAGGATGCAAGCGGGGCCCCAGGAGGAGTTGGGTGCCGGGTGGGCTGGAAGTCGGGGCTGGAAGTGAGGAGCAGAGTAGGGAACCTCTCTTCTCCCCAGCCCCCATGATGAGAGCTCAGGCTACCATAGGGGCTGGAGCAAAGGAAACCTAGGGAGGGGCACTCGTCGCTGGCAGGAATATTGGGTGGGTTAGAGAAGGATTCGGCAAAAGGCAGGAATACTAGTTAGTATTTTGCAATAACGTGGAACAAAAAAAAAATGGTTGCATTGGAGAGACCCTTAGACCCCGCGTGTCTTCGCAAATGTGGGGTTTCAGACAGAGGACTCGATGACAACTGAGGGCACCGTGGTTTCATACACAGTACCAGAAATTCAGATTCCTTCGTCTATTAGGGAAGATCATTGGTTCTGTTTTGAATATGATACAATGTTTACATGACCTTTGCTCAGGCCCTTGGGTGAGGCACTGCTTCTCAGAAGATCTAGAAATAAGATCAACTTTCCCCCCAATGTTTTCCTTTGGTAATTTTCAAAAATTAGGCAAAGTTGATAGAATGATACAGTGAACAGTCATATCCCCATAACCTAGTTTTCCCCGTTAACATTTTACCATTCTTACTTTATCACATGTCATTCATTTCTCAATCCATCTTTTTTTTTAAGCGCTTTTCAAAGTTAATTGTAGATGTCCTAAATTTAATAGGTTTGAAATTAATATCTCTCAGGCCCTGTTCCAATGTGATCACGTGCAGTATACCCTGGTTCCAGTTTCTGGGTGGCAAGAACTTGAAACTGCATTTCTTGAGCATAAAGAACAGGTATGGAAGATGTATTTTGGAATAATTAGTCTTATTTTACTCAGTTGCAGTTTCTTACTATGTAGCATTCTTTCTATGTCCATGATAGATTGCATGTATATTTAACTATCAGCTATATTAGACAATATGGAAGGAAAAAATGAGCTATACAGGGTGACTTACCCTCAAGTTGTAGAGACAAAATTGACAAAAAAAAAAGATAGTGACGGCGGACACTTTCTGCCTTTGAATTTGTGTTGCAGACATTTTCATTGTAAGGTGCTTAGAGCTTAGCAGTTAGTTTTTGATATGGCCTAGTTAAAATTATGTTACACTACACCACTAGTTTACATTCTCTCTCCAAGAAAAAGTATCCCAGCTTCCAAATGTTAATCCAGGAATATATCTTCTCCCTTTGCAATTTAAACAGTAGAAGCCAGGACTCCTGGTACCTCTGTTTGGGGCTATACTGAAAGATGGGACATTTTATTTTATTTTATTTTTAAAGATTTTTTAATTTATTTATTTGACAGACAGAGATCAGTAGGCAGAGAGAGCAGGAGGAGGAAGCAGGCTCCCCGCCCAGCAGAGAGCCCAATGCCGGGCTCAATCCCAGGACCCTGGGATCATGACCTGAGCCGAAGGCAGAGGCTTTAACCCACTGAGCCACCCAGGCGCCCCAAGATGGGACATTTTAGATTCCACAGGGTAGGGCTGTGGTAGAGAAGAGGGTCTTTGGGGTCTGTGGCCACATTTTGGACTGTCTAGCAGAGATAAATCCTTGCCTGGAGCTCCTGTCATCACAGCAGGAGCATACTGGTGCCAACTTGGTGTTTATAAGGAATGGATTCTCTATAGTGATAGGATGTAATAAGACTTAATTTAATATTATGTGCCTGTTGAGTATGGGCTGCCCAAGACTTGCTACAAATTTAGACCTGTATGACGTTGTTAGTACAGAGAGGCAGCACAGTCTGGTAGGGTGACTGAGATCTGCAGAGGCTCTGTTATGCCTTTGAAGTCTTGGTCTGTTGCTTGTCAACTTCTTGGTCCTGTGCATGAAACTGGGTCATGCTGAGCCTCCACATGCTGCTCTGCAAAGCAGAGACAGTCACAGGGCTAGCCATGGGGCCTGTATCATGGTGTCATCATGGAAATGAAATAGCATGTGGAATATGTTAAAGCACTAACACAGACCAGCGCTTGCCATTTTTGGAGCCTCTCACTGTCCAGGCCTTGCCCAGTGCCAGAGGCTTGATGTGTCTCAGAAGAAGGACTTAGGGGCCTAGTAGGCTGAAGTGAAGAACCTTCTCAAGGCACTTACTTCACAACGTCCTCTCCTTTCTCTTCTTTCCAGTTCCATTATTTTATCCTCATAAACTGTGGAGCTAACGTAGACCTGTTGGATATCCTCCAGCCTGACGAAGATGCTGTATTTTTTGTGTGTGACACCCACAGACCAGTCAACGTCGTGAATGTGTACAATGATGCCCAGGTAACTCGAACTTTGGGGCACATGTCTTCCCTGAGTTCTCCTGTCTGTCTTTCTGTACCTCTTATACTATGGACAACATCGCATCTGGTGATCTAAGCAAGGCATGTGTCCACCTCCGCTACAGGAGTTGGAACAGCCTGAGGGGAAAGAACCTGGTCTTGCTTTTCTCTGGTGAGAAACATGGCGCCTAAGCCTTGGAGGCGCTCAGAATGCATTTTGGAATTCACTTCACCTTTGAAGTGTAGGGACCAGAAGTCTGCACTGAGCCTGCCCTCCAAGCTCAGGCCCAGCTGACCTCATTGAATAAAAGGATCTAGAGGCATTAGCCCTACAAGTGAGGCTAGCACTTTCTCTGTCCAGCCAAAGGGTGGTGTGAGGACCAGAAGACGATAGTGTAAGAGGCCACTGTTAGCCTAAAATGGCTGTGCTGTGCTTCCTCTTTGAGCCCCAGCAGCAAGCATGGAGCCTGGCACAGGGCAGCCACCTAACCATTCTCTGAGTTGACCCTCCCCAACTTCTAGCCTTGTTTTCAAACTGTTGGCCCTGAAGTTCTCTTTTGAAGCAAAATCAGCTTGGCCCTGCTTCTAGAGATAGCAGTTGTATGCACCGAAGTGTCACACATCTTCAGGTTTCCCTCAGGGTCCAAGTTGGAGGGTATTCATTTTGTTTGCTTAGTGTGTGGCATAAGAGGGAGCTTTTTTCCCAGAGTTCAATGACAGGGGGTAGTTTTAAATCTTTGGAATTTTTTCGTATTGTGTGGTACAACTCCAGTGCCTCAGAGAGTGGAAATGAAAACAGGAAAATGCTTGAGAAGTCGGAAATTCTTCTCTCAAACAGGGGACTCTTTGTACAGAAAACTGAACGAGTCAGCTCATTGGGAAATAAGATTCTCCAGGAGAAAAACATGTGATGGAGAATTTTCTGTCAATGAGAGAGGAGAGCCTTGACTGCTTTTTGTTTTAACCTTAGATCAAACTACTCATTAAACAAGATGATGACCTTGAAGTTCCTGCCTATGATGATATCTTTAGGGATGAAGAAGAGGATGAAGAACATTCAGGAAGTGAAAGTGACAATGGGTCAGAGCCTTCTGAGAAGCGCACACGGTTGGAAGAGGTGAGTTTGGGGCTTCCCATAGTCTTGAGGAACTTGTCAATCCCAGAGGTCAGAGCTCAGACTGGAGCCTGCAGGGCCCAAGGTTAGCTGGGACTCAGCAGGCATAGGTCTTGACCCTGAGCTCTGCCATCCCCTGGCTGTGTGGCCTCAGGCAGGTTACTGAACTTCTCTGACCTTTGACATCCTTGTCCATACAGTAGAATTCCATCAGCTGAGATGAAACTTAGAATGGCTCAGCTCTTCGCTTAGAGAACATACTTTTTAAAAAAGTGATACAGAGGGGTGACTTGGTGGCTCAGCCGGTTAAGCGTTCTACTCTTGGTTTTGGCTCAGGTCATGACCTCAGGATCTTGAGGTCAAGCCCCATGTCGGGCTCCACACTCAATGCAGAGTCTGCTCAAGATTCTCTCTCCCTCTCCTTCCACTCTGCTCCTCTCCTTGCTCTCTCTCAAATAAAAAATAAAATCTACCAAAAAAGTGATAAAGAAAAACAATAAATAGCATAAACATCACCTCTCTTCCTCATTTTCTCAAGACTTGCTCTCTGCAGTCACCATGAGGAACAGAGTGGGTCTGTTTCTCTCAGCTCAGCTCAGTCCCCAGTGGTCACTCCAGGGTAAGCTTCTTGCACACAAAGATAAGAGTAGTTTGAGCCTCGTAAGTTTTGAGTCTGAGGTGCTTACCTGATCTGGGGCCTGGCCAACGGAAGTAGCCTACCCAATGCAGTGGCTTCTGCTACCTGGGAAATTAAAAAGATGGCAGGTGGTTATTCCTTTAACAGGAGGGCCATGTTTTATTTTATTTTTTTTAAAGATATTATTTATTTATTTGACAGAGAGAGAGAGAAATCACAAGTAGGCAGAGCAGCAGGCAGAGAGGGAGGGGAAGCAGGCTCCCTGCTGAGCAGATAGCCTGATGCCGGGCTCAATCCCAGGACCCTGAGATCATGACCTGAGCTGAGGGCAGAGGCTTTAACCCACTGAGCCACCCAGGTGCCTTGGGCCATGTCTTATTCTAGTTTTCAAGTGTTATGGAAGAAGCTGAGGCCTTTTGACTCCCAGTCCTTGGTGTGCATGCTGAAACTTGCGTCTGAAATGTTTTGGGCTCTTCCCTTCATCCTTGGCCTGACACTTCCTAATAAGGTGTTTGAGCAGAGCTCTTTTGAGCCATTTTGGGGATATTCAGGACATTCTGTCCATCTAGAGGGCATGTCCTGCAGAGGTAGGAATGTTTTCTCCTTGCCTTCCCCGCTTTTGACCAGTCCCTTCTGTAGAGTTTTGGGTGGTCTGATCGGGGACCTCAGGCACATTCTTAGATTCTCTTTCCTCTTGACCAGCTCTTTATCTGTTCCACTCTCTGGCCAACTTCTGGTCTTCATCTTCTAAGCTTTGATTTCTAAGAGCTCTTTTTTTGTGATCTGATGCTCCTTTATTTATAGCATTCTTTTCTCTATTAATGAGTTGCTTTCCATCAGGCCTAACATATCAGTATCTGGTGGGATTTTTCCCTGGGAACATTCATGTTCTGCAGATTAGAATCTTGGAATTCTACATCCTGACTAATAAGTATACCGGCACTTAATATGTGTCAGATATCTGTTAGGCTCTAGGGTCCCCTGGGGAGAACAAAGTCCTGTCTTCACAAATCTTCCTTTGCAGTGGGGGAGACATATGGAATGTATAAATGAACACGGTTCAAGGATGGTTTTGGGGGAGAGCTGTGTTGCTTGAGGAAAACTAAAACAAGATAAGGGGCTGGACAGGGAATGGGCAGCTTTCATGAAGGTGGACATGGACACTTGACCTGAATGAGGAAGGAAGGAGCCAGGGAAATCCCTAGGATCTTCCAGCATTCAGTGTAGCGTGTCCACAGATACAAGGGCTCTGTGGGGGGGGATAGGCAAGCAGAACTGACCAGTGACTTTGGCGTTAAAGAGAATGTCGATGGTTCCTAATGTCAGAACCCATCAGAACTTCCATTAACTTTCTTAGTTCATCTATTTGGTATCTGAGTTTGTGAATGCTTTCTATGATACTCATAATGATATACATAAATTTCCACTGGCTTTTAATCTCTATGATACTCATAATGATATACATAATTTTCCACTGGCTTTTTAATTTTCTTTTAATTTCTTCTAAAAGAAATTATTTAAATTCAATTTAGTGAACATATACTGTATTATTAATTTCAGGGGTAGAATTTAGTGATTCATCATTTGCATATAACACCCAGTGTTCATTGCTTCAAGTGCCCTCCTTAATGGCCATCACCCAGTTACCCATCTCCCCACCCTCCTCCCCTCCAGTAAACCTCAGTTTATTTCCTAGATATCCATGTCTCTTATAAAGAATCCACTCTTATTTTCATCTTACTTTATTTTTTCTTTCCTTCTCCTATGTTCATCTGTTTTATTTCTTAAATTCCACATATGAGTGAACTTGTATGGCATTTGTCTTTGACTCATTTCGCTTAACATTATGCCCTCTAGTTCCATCCACGTCATTGCAAAATGGCAAGATTTCATTTTGAATAATAATTCCAATATTATTCAATATTCCATTGAATAATAATTCCATTCACATCATCTTTATCCATTTATCTGTTGATGGACATCTGGGCTCTTTGCACATTATGGCTGCTGTGGACATTGCTGCTATAAACATTGGGGTGCATGTGCACCTTTGAATCACTGTGTCTGTATCCTTTGGATAAATACGCAGTAGAGCAGTTGCTGGGTCGTAGGGTGGCTCTATTTTTAACTTTTTGAGGAACCTCCATACTGTTTTCCAGAGTTTTTGTTTTGATATTTTTCTTTTTTTTTTTTAAGATTTTATTTATTTATTTGACAGATAGAGATCACAAGTAGGCAGAGAGGCAGGCAGAGAGAGAGGAGGAAGCAGGCTCCCCGCTGAGCAGAGAGCCCGATGTGGGGCTTGATCCCAGGACCCTAGGACCATGACCTGAGCCGAAGGCAGAGGCTTTAACCCACTGAGCCACCCAGGCGCCCTGTTTTGATATTTTTCTAACGTGTACAACAGTTAAAAAGATAGTACAGTGAATACCCATATACCTTTCATCTGGATTCAGCAATTTTTCACATTTTCCACTTTTGCCAGTTTGCCTTCTTTCTATATATGCTTTTTTTTTTCCCCCTGGTTCATTTGAGAATGAGTTGCGGACACCACGATGCTCCCTGACAAATTCTTCAATATTCATCTCCTAAGAACATTCTCTTCTATAAACACAGTACCATTATCATACATAAGAAATTAGTAATGTCATCTATTCAACCCATATTTAAATTTCTTTGATTGCCCCCAAAGTAGATTTTTTTTTAAAGATTTTATTTATTTATTTGACAGATCACAAGTAGGCAGAGAGACAGGCAGAGAGAGAGGAGGAAGCAGGCTCCCCACCGAGCAGAGAGCCCGATGTGGGGCTTGATCCCAGGACTCTGGGATCATGACCTGAGCTGAAGACAGAGGCTTAACCTACTGGGCCACCCAGGCGCCCCTCCCAAAGTAGATTTTATAGCTGTTTTTGTGTCTGAATCACCCAGCCAGAGTTGACACAGTTGTGACTAGCTATTCTCTTAGTCATCTTTTAACTTAAACCGGGATCCCATCTCTTTTTTTCTGTTTTATTTTGAATGACATTGGAAACCAGTCCAATTTTCTAGTATTTATCACTTGTTCATGGAGTATTTTACTTGCTGCTCTAAATTTGTATTTGCTCTCTTTCAGGTTTAGGCCTACATACCTGATTTTAATAAAAATTAACACTTTTTTTTTTTAAAGGATTTTATTTATTTATTTGAGAGAGAGAGGGAGAGCACAAAGGGAGAGTGAGAGGGGGAAGCAGACTCCCCGCAGAGCAGAGAGCCCAGTGTGGGGCTCCATCCCAGGACCCTGAGATCATGACCTGAGCCTAAGGCAGATGCTTAACCAACTGAGCCACCCAAGTGCCCAAACACGTTTGAGAATACTTCAAATGTAATTAAATCCTCATGATTTGTAAATACACTTGTATCCAAGATATATTCTCAGAAATATTTTTATTTATAAAGGTGCATACTCAAAGAGACCTAGAGAAAACAAGCTATAAATGTAGAAATCTTAGATTTCTTTACTTCACTTACTTTCCCCTATTTATAATGTAAGTTTCTAAAAAAAAAAAAATAGCCTCTGTGTACATTTAGATCCACATGGGCTATCCCAGTGGGAAAAATTTGCTTCAACCACAGAGCGTGATTATAAAACTCAAGTGGATAAGGGAAGCCTATTGTATTTACCTAGTTTCTGCTCAGCATGTTCTTTCTTCCATCCTGACGTTCCAGGGTTTTTTCTTTTCTCATTTTCTTTCTGTTTATAGAAACACCCTTAACCATGTTTTTTTTTCTTTTTTTTAGAGGCAATATGCTGGCAGTAAATTCTCTTAGTTTTCCTTTTTCTGAGACTTTCTTAATTTTTTTTCTCTTCTTTCCTGAAAGATATTTTCACTGTGTGTGGGATTCGGGGTTAGCAGTTCTTTTCTGTCAGCACTTGAAAGTTATGCTCCTTCTTCCAGCCTCCATGGTTTCTAGTGAGAAATCTGCTGCCATTCAAACTGTTTTATCCTATAGGTAAAATGTCATTTTCCTTTTGTTGTTTTGAGATTTAAAAAAATTGGCTCTAATGGTCAGAAGTTTAATTATAATGTGTCTTGGTGTGGATTTCTTTGGGTTTAACCTATTGAGACTCAGCTTCTTAAATCTGTAGGGTTATGTCTCTCGCCAAATTTTGAGCCATATTTCTTCATTTGTCAGCCATTATTTCTTCAAGTTGGTTTTCAGCCAATCCTCTTTCTCCTCTCCTTTCAGGACACCAATAACATGAAGGGTAGGTTTTTTGTTGTAGATTCACATGTTAATGAGGTTCTGTTGGTTTGTTTTTCCAATCTGTTTTCCTCTCTTGATCAGACTGATAATTTTTATCATTGTACCTGCTGGTTCTTTCCTCTGTTCCTCCATTCTGCTCTTGAGCCCAACCACTGAGTTTCTATTTCAGTTATTATACTTTGCAGTTGTAAATTTCTCTTTGGTTCTTCTCTATTTTTCTACTTATTTGTAAAAGCTTCCTGGTTTGTTTGTTTTTTTCATGTGTTTCAGCTACGTTTCTAATTGCCCATTAAAGAATTTTTGTGGTGGCTACTTTAAAATCTTTGTCAGATACTTCTAACATCTTTGTCATCTTGGTGTTGGAATTTATGGGTTTCTTTTTTTGTGTGTTCAGTTTGAGATATTCCTGGTTCCTAGTGTGATGAGTGCTTTTCACATGAAACCTGGACATTTTCATATTACGTTTTGAGATTCTGGGTCTTATTTAAGCCTTCCATTTTATCTGCTTTCTCTGACATCACTCTGGCAAAGCAGGGGGCGGGCAGCATGATCCCTTTATAGCCAGGTGGAGGTAGAATTTCAAGGTTTCCCACTTAACCTCTGTTAGCTGTGAGAGGAGTTGCTCTTTGTTACCACTGGGTAAGGAAGGTCCAGGCTCACTATTTGGCCTCCTCTGATACCACCACAGTGAGCATGTTGGGAGGTGTTACAAGTGAAAGGTGGAGGTGTTACAGGTGGGAGATGTTTATCAGGGTGGCAGTCTAGGCTCCTGCTTGATCTTTGCTGGCTGGATAGGGGTGGGGCCGCAGTGTTTTTGGTGTGGTGGCTTGAGTGGGCCGGTTATTGTCTCAAAGTTTTCTGTCTTTCGAGGCTGCTCCCCTGGGTCCTTGGCTTTTGTTGGGGACTTTTTCCTCTGTGCCTGTTGGTGTTTCCAGATTGCCGGCTTCTTCAGCTTCAAGTCTGGAATATATAAGCCCATACGAAAACCTGGGGAACTCATCTGTACCTCACTCCTCAGGTCCTAGGACCCCCAGCTTGTTGGCCTTCCTCTCCGCCTTCCAGAGTCTTTTGTTTGCTTTATATATATATCAACAGGGTTTTCAGATATATTTATATTTCAGACATATAGGGAAAATTAGATGGAAAATTTCCATCTTTCTGGAAGCAGGAGCCTTGGGACCATAGATTTGTAAACCTGCCATTCTACCTCATGCCTTTGCTGTAGGAACTAAAGGGATCATGTCTATCAAATTAGAAGAGTGACTGGCACGTGGAAGGATATAAGGAAATATTAGTGCTTATTAATCTGGTGGGGAAGCCAGTATGAAGTGGCGATGCACTTATCCTGGATCACACAGTGGTGAGGACAATTGAAGGCTAGAATAGACAGACGGAGCGAATGGCCAGTGTAGCGGGACCAGGTACTGGAGAAGCATCTGCTCCTGTCCACAATCTGGTATCTTCAGTGCCAGTGGGCCAGAGGAGTCCAGGCTATTCCCCATCGCAGTTTCTCCCTCCTCCAGGACCAGCCTGAGCTCAGGACATGGGAATGAATGACCCATGTTTTCCCTCCGGGGGATGGGAGCCCATGCCTGGTGGCTTGTGCCTCATCAGAACCTTCTTGGGCTACAGGGATAAATTCCTGGCTTCTTTGTTCAGCCCTTTGTTCTCTTTGTTCCCGCATCAGGAGATAGTGGCACGAACCATGAAGAGGAGGCAGCGAAGAGAGTGGGAGGCCCAGAGGTGAGTGTACATTTGAAGCAGTATGCTGTGCCACAGAGCCCATAATCCCTGTGGAATATTTGTGTTTTCCATGGGGCCTGGATACATTTTTTTTTTTTTTCCCATTTGAGAACAGTTCATTTAGTTTAGAAATTCTGGGTCAGTGGCTCCAGGAGTGAGCATGTGGCCCCTGCATTGGGTCTCCTCTGTATCACCCTGCGGTTTCACGAGTGGCAGGACTGGACCCAGAGGTCTCCCAGGTACATGCTGTTAGGGGCAATAGCCCCTTGTCTTTTATTTTTGTAGTTTTCCAGGTGTACTTTTATTTGTTAAGTTCTTTCTAAACAAGATAGATGCTAATTGTGTAAAGGTTTTCATAGAAAAAAAGCATGTGCAAAGGAAACCGAATTATTCCTAATTCCTCTCCATACTGTCAATTTTAAAAAGTGAAGGGCTCTAGGGACGCAGGGGTGGCTGAATTGGTTCAGCAGCCAACTCTTGGTTTCAGTTCAGGTCATGATCTCACAGTCATGGATCAAGCGCCACATTGGGCTCTGCGCTCGGTGTGGAGTCTGCTTCAGATTCTCTCTGCCTCTCCCTCCTGCTCACTCTTTCTCAAATGAATAAATAAAATCTTTTTTTAAAAAAAAGTGAAATGCTCTAAAAAAAAAAAAAAAAAAACCAACCCGGAAAGGCGACTATAGCTCGAGGTGACCGTGTAGGTGTGCTGTTGAGCTGAGAATGCCTTGCTAGATCTAGTCCTTGATTTGTAAACAAGTATTGTGCTCAGCCACCCCCTTGTGGAAGGACATTGAAAAACCACTTTAGGGAGCATAAGGAAAGAAGAATTAATAGAATCCTATTCACTGATCGGAAGAGATTCTAACTTTGGGTCAATCTTCCTGGGGTAGCCATACTCGTGCATATTTTATATGATCATAATATACACACTATTTTGCATTTTTTCACTTAATATAACCATTTTTGATAGTTCCAAGCAGCTTTTATAACACGCACTGTACTTAACTTGGCCAGTCCCCTTCTTTTTTGAACCGGAGGTTACTTCCAGTATTTTGCCATAACAAGTAGGGAGACTATGAACAGCCTTGGGCACACAGTGCTGTTTGCTTGTTCCTTTGACTGTTGCGTTAGGATAATTTCTTAGAAGTGGGATTCTGGGACTAGTCTATGCCATTTTACATTTTTTGTTGCCACAAGCCTTTTATGTCAATGTCACTCCCTTCCCTGCCCTGTACATGTACACCTTGTGAAAGGGTCCGTAAGTGGCTGACTTAATCAGTGTTTCTCCGAATACTGTCAAGTTTCAGCATTTTCCAAATGTTGGTCTTCCTTGCACTGCTTCCTGCTGAGGGCCTCCATTTTATGTTGTTACAGAAGAGATATCCTCTTTGACTACGAACAGTATGAATATCACGGGACGTCGGTACGTACGGATGGGTGTACTTCATAGAGTTCTGATTCTAGGGCTCGGTGTCCTAAAACATGAGGAGGAACGAGCATAGGTTTTAAAGCCACAGAAGCCTGGTTTGAACCTGCACCCCACAACTTCTGCTGTGTGACCTAGGGCAGATGGGGCAGTCCCTCTGAGGCTTAAGCTTCTTCTCCATAAAAGGAAGAGTACGCCTTCATTTCCGAGGCAGTTCTTAGGTTGGTCCTGCACACTAATAGGTGCTCCTAGGACAGTGCTCTTATTTGTGTTCATCATCAAAATACAGAACAAGTCTGTTTCAGTCTCTAAGAAGAGAAACCTCGAGAATTTCAGAGGCCTGTCACTGTGTGTGTTACAGAACAGAATTCCACATGGAAAACATACTGTGTTGACTCTGGAAGTGTTGAGCCCAGCCCAGGGCTTTAAGGAGCCCTCGAAAATAAATTTCCAGTAAAATAACTTGTGTTCAGTTTTAGCATTTGGCCCTGGGACCTTGAACTCTGAACACCGTATTTCTAGTATCCCTTTTCCTGTCAAGGTCCCATCGTCCTTTGAAGGATTCTTTTGCCTTCTTGGCTCTGCCCAAAGACATGGAAAATTCTAAGCAGTGGGTAAGGTGGGTGGGGAGGCAGAGGCCTGGCTCCTTTCAGATGTGTGAACCATTCTCTTGGAAATTCTGGTGGGCAGCCCAGTGTCCCAGCTAATGAGGCTTCAAAGTCTTCTGGTTGGACGCTGATGCCTCTTGTTGTCTCCCACCAAAGCCCAGACTCTGCTCACAGGAAGCAGATGCTTCTGTCTGCAGACAGCCCTGTTAGAAAGAGCTCCCCACAGAGGTCCTGAGGCACCCTCCCTCTTTAACGTCCAGGTAACGGTAACAAAGGCCCTGCCTCACCCAGCCTTCCTGGTAGTGTGTGTGTGTGTGTGTGTGTGTGTGTGTGTGTGTGTGTGTTTAAGGCTGCCAGCCTTCCGGGAAGGGCATGTGGACATGGGCCCCAACCCATGGGGGCTTCAGTGCCTCCCCGGGTATCACCAAGGCACCAGTGAGATGCGTAGAGGCCCAGCACGGTGCTGTACTCAGATCTTCTCCCTTGCATGACAAAGTGTGCACACAGGAATGGTGAATTAACAGAGGACCCCCCCCCCCCGCCCCCCGTAAGTCACTTTAGTTACTCTGTCTTCTTCCCTCAGTTTGACCAAGAATCCACCCACGCTTCCTTCCCTAGCTGGGAAGACCTTTAATCTTCAGGGGCTTGGCTGGGACCCTAGATAGCTCAGGTCTGGCCCAGGTGTGCAGCCCAGCCCCAATGTGTACCCTTCTTTTGAGCACAGCTGCCTTGGATCTCAGGCTTCTTTCTTTCTTGCAGTCAGCCATGGTGATGTTCGACTTGGCGTGGATGATGTCCAAGGACTTGAACGATATGCTGTGGTAGGTAGGCCCCACCAAGACCACTGCTGTGTGGGGCTTCCTTCTCTCCAAGCAGCTGTCCTTGAGAGTGAGAACAGGGTCTGGAGGAAGACATCTCTGTGCGGTTTCCCACAAGGAATATCAGACATAGCCCCTTTCCGGGAATTTTCATGGACTTGCTTTTCTTCCTGAGACTCTTGCCTGCCTACAAAGTTCTGGGGGAAATGGAGGGGACACTGTTGGGTGCAGAGGGTCGAGGGTGGGGCCTGACTACAGCTCTGCCTTCCCCACCCTATCACTCAGCCTTGATGCCTGGTCAA
Source organism: Mellivora capensis (assembly GCA_004024625.1). NCBI lineage: Eukaryota > Metazoa > Chordata > Mammalia > Carnivora > Mustelidae > Mellivora > Mellivora capensis. Next base: position 177,436 of record PISX010000222.1, on the reverse strand, counting down.
TTTGGGTAACAGAAGGAGCATGGAATTTGAACAGAACAGGCCTTGCTAGACATGTTTGCATCCCTAATGTGCAGTGGAATCCAGCACAGGAATATCCATTAGCCCACCTCTGAGTTTGCGACTCAGGCCGTAAGCATGAGTGCTCAACACAACTTAGGTTGGTTTAGAAACTAAACCCAGAGTCTGAGCAAAGAAAGTCTGGATCTGGCCTGCTCCACCCCCCTCAGCCCTCTGCTCGGGTCCTGGTTTTCTCCTCCAGGAGATGAGGAGGGGAGGCCCTTCCTGGCCCCGAGCCCATAGTGGGGACTATAATGGTCTCTGCTGAATCAGGGTTTTAGGACAGCCAAGGGCTGGGGCAGGACCAAGGCACTGGCCACACCGAAGCCCAGAGTTGCTGTGTCATTACCCTGAGCTGGTGACCAGCTGCAATCCACAGACACTTGGCTCAGTTCTCTTTGCCTCAGGTCCTCGTCCATGGTGTGGACTGACAATCCCATACCTTGGCACGGGGGCCAGCTTGTAAATCAAGAGATCTTGCAGCAAGGTCAGGTGGGAGCCCTCTACCGTGCCCTGTAGCCACAGCGTGTGACTGCCATGTCAGCACTGCGGAGCCTTTGGTGAGCACCTGCTGTATGCTCAGGAGTACCCTTGACAGCCCACTCACGACAAGCACCCCAGTTGAGCACTGATGTCAGAATATGCCCCTGTGAAATGCCTCCAGAAAACTCCAGAAACAGCACAAGGACAAAAGCAAAATAACCTGATATGAAATGCATGTGTGGAAAGGTTGGAAGGAGGAAGGGTAGGTCAGGGAAGACATAGCAGGGTGGCCTTTTTTTTGGAGAGGACCCTCTGAGGAGTTGCTTGCTGTACTGAGATAGGGTGCTCAGACACCCTGCCCCCAGGTGAACTTTCCAGGGCCTTCCCTGCCTTACCTGTACCCAGCATCTCTGGCTATTCTCGGCTCTCACCCCAGAGGAGGGTGTTGAAGGATGCAGCCTGGGGACTGACCAAGGGTACACACCTGAGGTCCTAGTCCCTCTTGCCAGGGGCTGGACACGATGGGGGAGGTCAGGCCAACCTGGATCTCCATGATCATCTCATCCACAAAAGATGAGCTAAGAGACAGGACCTTGGAAGGCTCTTAAGAGGCCTAAATGCTATTGCTCCATGTCCCACCATTTTAAGACAGGGAGACATGGGCGTGATGAGGGTCTGCTATCCTACAGGGTATATTGCATAGGGGGCGGGTGGCACAAGGGGCTAGGAGGGGGAACGATGCGCCAGGATCCACTAGCACCTGAATGCGGTGTCTGCTGTAGTCCCACTCCAGCAGGATGAGAGTAGAGAGTGGTGGGGTCAGCCAGGACACAGGGACAGTGTCAGGCCTGCCATCCTTGCCCTCTCCTTCCTGGGTCTCCAAAGCTCCCACAGCAGTGACACTGGGCCGGGAGCTCTGAGTTGGCCCCACAACCTTTCTACCCTGCAGAGGAGAGACTGCCTGTCTGATGGTGGGCCCGGGGGCTAGGCCATGTTGGCAGGACGCTCCTGTGAGCTTTGTTGCCCTCTTCTCTTCCAGGTGGGCCATCGTTGGACTAACAGACCAGTGGGTACAAGACAAGATCACCCAGTAAGGATGTGCTCCCTCAGACTGTCTGAGGCTGGCCTGTGCTGTGGCCTTGAGCCTGGCCTGGCTGCAGCCCCATGTGGCAATGGGAAGTTGGGTGGCAGAGCCCTGTGGAGGAGAGAGCGGCCTTGGGCCTGGATCCTCCTCACTGAGGAAGGGCTTAGGACTAGGACCTGTGGTGGAGTGGTGTGTGGCCTGGTGTGGATGCTATGTCCACCCTTGGGGAGCCCAGCAGATGGAGCCAGAGGTGATGGAGGGAGCTCAGTCTCCCTGCTCTCCATATGTCCTTGTAGGAGGGAGATGGGAGGAGGAGGTGAGGGCCCCAGGAATCCTGTCAGGAAGGGTGGATGTGATCTCAAAGACACGGAGAAAGTTGGCAAGGACTGCCAGGAGGATTGGCATGGAGCCAAGTCCTCTTTTGCCTCTCAGTGGGCAGGCTTTGGTGCTCCCCGTCCCTCCTGATGGAGAGCTAAAGAGCTACCCCAGGATGTAGACACCAGGGAGGCATGGGGTACCGGTACCCGCTCTCATCCCCATTCTGGTGGCCATCAAATGGGAACTCCAAGGGAATCAACAGGGTCGCATACCCTAACCTTGTCCAAGGGCACCCTTGCCTGTCACGTGGCACAGCTTTTGTGCATACTGGACCCCTGTGCATTTTGCAGAGACCCCTGTGCCCCCTTTTCCTGCTTCTCCCATCCCACTCTGCCCACCAGAGTCCTGCGGTATAGCCCAGGGACCAGGAGGGTTCTGAGTTTCACAGGCCTGGACACCTTGCTGGGCCTTGCTCCCTCTTTTGTGTTCAGGATGGCATGGGGCACGTGCACTTCCAGGTACTGTCCCTTACCTGTGGCAGCCCCTCTAGTGAGGCTCCACTGTCAGTGTCCTGCTCAGTGGCCACCAGCAGAGGGACCTGGACTGGGGTCTGCCCTCCCCTGCTGTGCTCAGGAACACTTCCTGTGCGGGATCCACACCCTCTGCTGGGATTACTGACACTATGTGTCTGTGCACTTTGACTGTGACTGGTGGACGGGGTTGTGGCCTCTCATTGTGCCCACCCTCAGGAGGCCTCAAAAAAGTAAGGGCCGGACAGCTGCCACCCAGAGGGGAGTGGAAGGGGGACAGGGGCCCAGCCAGAGCACACCTCTTCCACTCTCCTCACAGCCACGGTCGCCAGGCCCTGGTGCTAGAGCCACACTTGGCTTCTCTGCAGTGGTGGCGGAGCTCCATCAGTGCCGGCAGGAGCAGCCCGTGCGGTGGGCCAGCGCCTGAGCCTGGGAGGGGGGGCCCCCCTGAGGGAAGAAGGGAAGCCACGTGGCCCGGCCGTGTGTGAGAGGAAGGCGCCCACCCAGGCGGCTGGCGGGGCTTTCTTTCCAGGATGAAGTACGTGACCGACGTCGGCGTCCTGCAGCGCCACGTGTCCCGGCACAACCACCGGAATGAGGACGAGGAGAACGCCCTTTCTGTGGACTGTACGCGGATCTCCTTCGAGTACGAGTATCCTTGCAGCTCAGGCTCGCTCAGCTCCACACCGCTGGTTGTGTCACGTCTGTGGGCCCAGCCTGTGGGTGGTGTAGTTGGAGCTGCGAGTGGCAGGCGTGGATTGTGCAGCCAGGAGAGAGGAGCCCTGGTGTGCTCTCCAGGCCAGGCAGAGGACCGAGGACCGGGGAGCGGCCACTGTCCTGGTGCTTCTGGGTACCTTTGGCTCTGAAATGCCAGCCAGTGCTGTGCTTGGCAACATCATCTGTTTCTTTAGGGCTCATTGTGGGCCTGGTGCGTGTGGATAGGTGCCTTGCAGGGCCCATCCGTGCAGCATGGGTGGTTTAGCAATGAGCACAGACTCTTGCCAAGCCAGTCAGCAAGAAGTAAGCCAGGATAAGATTATAGAGCACCAATGTTTCCTGAGAAGAAGCTAGGGCATTGATAGAATAACCAGGGGCTTATTGGGTGGCAATGCCCAGGAAAGACCTTCAGGAGGCCACATCTCAGACTAAGACTTAGCCATATTCCACGGGATGGAGGATAGCCTGGGCCAGGGCTGTGGCTGTGCAAAGCCCCTGAGGTGAGCCTGAGGAAAGGGCTGGAAAGATGGGTGGGGTCTGAGGGTCAGAGGGCCTAGGGCAGTAGGAGGTTGAGGGGGTTGGGGAGTTCAGTTCTTTGTGCTTCAGAGGTCCCTGGGCTGCTGGTTGTGGAGAGACAGACTGTGGCAGCCACAGGTACAAGGCGTGGCTGGGAGCCTGGCTGCTCCCAGTGGGTAATGATGCCTGGTGGGTAATGATGGCAGGAATGATGCTGCCCTGTGCCTACTGCAATGAATGGGGGACCAATAAACATGGGTCTAGACAGGTCAAGTAGGAGGTGGTCATAACATGTCTAGGAAGAGGGGCCAGATGTGAGGCAGCAGAGATCCCAGGAAAGGGAGCCCCCCAGGACCTGACGTATGACGTCTGGGGATCAGGACCCAGCCATCAGGAGGGGCAGCACAGAGGACAGAGCCACCACATACCCAGAGGCCAGGCCTCTGGGGGCATGTGTGTTGGCATACGTCAGAACGTCAAGATGACTGGCATCCTGCTGAGGCCCTTGGAGGAGGGCATGAGAGGCGTGCGGGCAGACAGGATCGTCCTCACATAGTCTCACTCACAGCCCCACCAGCAGTAAAGAGCATGTTTAAGAAGAAGGGAGGGTGAGAAGGTGAGAATGGGGGTCCCAGCAGAGAGACAGGTGTGGGGGAGGCCCGAGCTATGTGTAGCACAGGGAGCAGATGGGATGACAGCCTGGACTGCCCTGTGTGGCCACAAGGACTCTCTCTGTCACCACAGGACACAGACTGTCAGAACCCCTGTGCCTCAGTTTCCCTGTCAATCCAAGGGTGATAATGGTGTGTGCCCACCCCCTTACAGGCTTTCTATATGGGTCAGGCTAAACCAAGAAGTTCAAATAGCGCCAGGTTACCCATGTAGTAACGGGCTGTGTGGACAGGCTCTCCTGGGATGGGTGGGGCCATGTGCAGCCAAAGCCACAGCCTCCTTGACTGCCCCAGCCTCCGCCTGGCGCTCTACCAGCACTGGTCCCTCCATGACAGCCTGTGTAACACGTGCTACACTGCAGCCAGGTTCAAGCTGTGGTCTGTGCACGGGCAGAAGCGGCTCCAGGAATTCCTCGCCGATGTGGGGTGAGTGACCACCTTGGCCCAGAGGCCCCTGTCCCTCAGACCCCAAGGGAAAGTTCTCTCCCTTTCATTGTGACCGACATCCAGGGGCTGCCTGTTTCTACCGGAAGCACCTCACCCGGATATCATCCAAATATCATCCCTTGTTTGCACGTTCTGAGACTCCTCACAGGGTGCTTTCCGTCCTCTGGTGTCTAATGATCTCCCGTCTGAAGCCAGGTCGCTTATATGACCAATGTTCATCATCTTTCCAGCCTCCCCTTGAAACAAGTGAAGCAGAAGTTCCAGTCCATGGACATCTCCTTGAAGGAGAATTTGCGGGAGATGATAGAAGAGTCTGCAAATAAATTTGGGTAAACACATGTTTTTCTGTATTAACCTTCCTTCAGGCTTCAGCTGTAACCAGATTCCTAAGATAATGCAAAAGCACAATGGCACAATCTGAGTGTGACCTGTTTAGCCTTTCCCGGAGTTTTGAGTTCTCTTTGGGTTAAAAGTAGGTCCAGAGCTAGAGAAGTCCAGGTCCTTAAATCCTGGGGCGAAGGTACAGAGCTCTAGTTTGACCTAGTCTAGCCCTCACTGAACACAGGAAATGGCCCTGGGAAGGGCCCACTGGGGCCAAGTTCAGGCAGGTTCTGCCTAGAGAGTTCTGTGGCTGCTCCTAGCAACCTTGGATGTAGGAGGGGGCCATGCACATCCCTGCTCTGTCCCCCAACCAGTGAAACAGCTTTGGACAAGGCACTCAGTGCCCTGGGCTACAGGACTGGGATGTCAGGTCTTCTGACCCCCTGCATTCCAGGACCAAAATGGTCTTCCCATGAGCATTATCAGAGGCCAGGGAGGGACAGTAGTACATCTGCTGGCCTGGCCTGGCAGTAAGAGCTCACCCACAACCCAGTACTCCCACACACACACAGGGATGACAGCCATGTTGCTTTCTCCCACTGCAGGATGAAGGACATGCGCGTGCAGACTTTCAGCATTCACTTTGGCTTCAAGCATAAGTTCTTGGCCAGTGATGTGGTCTTTGCCACCATGTCGCTGATGGAGAGCCCCGAGAAGGACAGCTCGGGGACAGATAACTTCATCCAGGCTCTGGACAGCCTCTCCAGGTAGTGGGTGTGACTGTGGGGCACTGTTCCCCCTCCACTGTCCCTACAGGCCACCTCTGGCCCTCAACCTAACATTCTTCAGGGAGGAAGGTCACAGGGACCTCAGGGTGTGGTGGTAACTGTGTTCTGCAGAAACTGAATCAAAGTCTACCAGAACTAGGGGTTCATGTGACACATTTCCCATCTATCTTCAGTATGTGTCATTTCCTCTTGAATCCTTTTAATCTCCTTTCTTTTGATTAAAAAAATTTTTTTTTGTTTTCACCTCCTTTTCCCTCTTCAGACATTATTTGTGGTATTTATTCAATCTTGTGATTTTTATGATTTTCATTCATCAGTTATTTTCCTTTTATTTCTGATTTTTTCTTATCTCATTTCCTGAAATATTTTATTTTATTTTATCTTTTTTAACATCTCTTAGCTTGCTTTGAAATAGAACAATACAATGTTGACCTTTTGGGAACATATCTTTCTAGAGCACTTTCATTGTCGATAGGGATGCTGTTCTCCTTTTTTCTGATAGTAACTTTGAGAGGATTTGACCTTGGTCCTTGTCTGTTGCTCGTTTTTTGGTGTGAATTTCACTTCCTTGACTTTCAGAAGAGTCATGACATGACATGACAGCTTTTCTAACATGAGAGAACTGCCACTTCTGTTGCTTTTGTGCAGTGTTAAAAAATGTAAGGGTCTCCTTTCTGAGGTTTCCTGGCCCTGTTCTCTAGCATACTTTTTTAAAGCAGCTTTACTGAGCTATAATTCATGCACTATATAATTCGCCCATTTAAAGTGTTCAGTTCAATGGCTTTTTTTTTTTAAGATTTTATTTATTTATTTGAAAGACAGAGCTCACAGGCAGGCAGAGAGTCAGAGAGAGAGGAAGGGAAGCAGGCTCCCTGCTGAGCAGAGAGCCCAATGCAGGGCTTGATCCCAGGACTCTGGAATCATGACCTGAGCCAAAGGCAGAGGCTTTAACCCATTGAGGCACCCAGGCACCCCAGTTCAATGGCTTTTAGTATGTTTACAAAGTTGTGAAATACCACCACTACCTAACTTTAGAACATTTTCATTGTCTCAGGAAAACACCCTGTGCCCCTTAGCCGCCGTCTCCTAAATCCTCCATCTCTGCCAGCCACAGGCAACCACATATCAACTTTCTGTCTTAACAGATTTCCTATTTTGGATATTTCATATAAATGGAATATAAATGGACAATACAGGGTCCTTTATAATCATAAATTTGGGGCTCGTTTCCCTCAGACTAATGTTCTCAAGGTTCATCCATGTTACAATATGAAGGAATTTCTTTCCTTTTTACTGCAAATAAGACTCTTGTCTGGACATACCATATTTCATTCATCATTTGATCAGTTGACAGACATCTGGTAGTTTCTACCTTTTGACTGTTAGGAATACTGCTGCCAGAAATACACATAGATACATTGTGTGGACATTTATTTTCACTGCTCTTGGGTATACACTTAATTGCTGGGTCATATGATGAGTCTGTTTAAGCTTTTGAATAATAGCGAGACTGTTTTCCAAAGTGACTGCATCATTTTTATACTCCCTTCAACAGTGTGTGAGAGTTTGAATTTCTCCACATCCTTGACAACACTTGTTATTGTCAGTTTTTTTCATTGATAGCTATCCTGGTGTGAAGTGGTATGAAGTGCTATAAAGTGGAATCTTGTGGTTTTCATCTGTGTTTCCCTCATGGCTAATGATGTTAAGTAGCTTTTCAGGTACTTATTGGCCATTTGTAGGGCTCATTTGGAGAATTGTCTTTTCAAGCCCTTTGTCCATTTTTAAATTGAGTTGTCTTTTTATTACTGAGTTATAAGAATTTCTTCACATATTCTAAATACAAATCCCTTATCGAACCTATGATTTGCAAATAGTTCCACCCATCCTGTGGGTTATTTTTTCTTTTCTTTTCTTTTTTTTAAAAGATTTTATTTATTTATTTATTTATTTGACAGAGAGAGATAACAGTAGACAGAGAGGCAGGCAGAGAGAGAGAGAGAGAGGGAAGCAGGCTCCCTGCTGAGCAGAGAGCCAATGCGGGACTCGATCCCAGGACCCTGAGATCATGACCTGAGCCGAAGGCAGCAGCCCAACCCACTGAGCCACCCAGGCGCCCCTTCTTTTTTTTTTTTTAAGATTTTTTTATTTATTTGACAGAGATCACAAGTAGGCAGAAAGGCAGGCAGAGAGAGGGGGAAGCAGTCTCCCCGCTGAGCAGAGAGCCTGATGCGGGGCTCGATCTCAGGATCCTGAGATGATGACCTGAGCCGAAGGCAGAGGCTTTAACCCACTGAGCCACCCAGGTACCCCGTGGATTATCTTTTTAACTTTCTTGATGCTGTTCTTCGAAGCCCACGTTTTTAATCTTAATCATGTTCAAGTTATCTTTATTCTTTTGTTTCTTATGGTTTTGATGTCATATCTAAAAATCCATTTAAGAGTTTTAAAATTTGGGCCTTTACATTAGATATGATTCAGTTGAGGTATATTTTTGTGTCGGGTGCAAGGAACGAATTCAACTTAATTCTTTCGCATGTGGACATCCAAATTGTTCTAACACCATTTGTTGAAAAGACTTCTTTCCCCCATGGAATCATTTTGGCACCATGTTGAAAATTATAAGTGTGGGAATTTATTTCCAGACTCTCAATTTTGTTCCGTCAATCAGTATATCTACCCTTGTGGTAATACTGCACTGTTTTGATTACTATAACTTTATAGTAAGTTTTGATTAATCTGTGTTCCTTGAATTTCCATATGCATTTTAGGATCAGCTTGTTAATTTCTCCAAAGAAGTCAGATTGCATTGAACCTATAGATAAACTTGGGGAGTATTGCTGTCTTAACAATATTAAGTCTTCCAGTCCATGAACATGGAATATTTTCCCATTAACTCAGATCCTCTTTAATTTCCTCTCAACAATATTTTGTAGTTTTCAGAGAATGAATTCTTCTTGTACTTCTGTGTTAAATTTATTCTTAAATATTTTATTCTTTTTGATGCTATTGTAAACGGACTTGCTGTCTTAATTTTTGCCTGGTCATTGCTATTGCATAGAAATACAGTTGATCTTTGCAGATTGATCTTGTACCCTGCAACATTACTGAATTTGTGTAATAGCTCTAATGGTATTTTAGTGTATTCTTTAGGATTTCACATATACAAGATTTTGTCATCTGCACATAGAAATGGTTTAACTTCCTCCTTTCCAATCTAGCTGCTTGAACTTCCATTACTAACCCTGTGCATTTTTTTTTAATGGGAAACATTTTTTTAAAGATTTTATTTATTTATTTGACAGACAGAGATCACAAGTAGGCAGAGAAGCAGGCAGAGAAAGGGGGAAGCAGGCTCCCTGCTGAGCAGGGAGCCCGATGTGGGGCTCGATCCCAGGGCCCTGGGATCATGACCTGCGCCGAAGACAGAGGCTTAACCCACTGAGCCACCCAGGCACCCCTCCCTGTGCATTTTAATCTATACCTTCTTTTTTTCTTTTTATATTGTCTCTATCTTACTCAATTTTGATTCTATTCTCAGCACTTTCTCCTCATGTAGAAAGCAGCTCTGACTCCGGAGCTAGACCGCTCTGGCCCCCCTAGTCTTTACCATAGCCCCTTGCACTTCACCACAGCTCCTTGCACTCACCTGTTCTTGGATAGGGCAAAACTCTCGCTTTGGCCTGCTGTTCCCCAGTTGCCTGGAATTTTCATCATTCTTGCTACTTCTCTGTTCCCTCCCACACTGACTCCAATAATACAACAGTCTTGTGGGCAGTTGATGGTCTATTCCCCCTGCTTATATTTATTTTGAGGTCTGTAGTGTTCCTTTATTCTCTTGTTTTGTTGTGAGAGTCCTAGATTTTTGGCTTACAAAGTGGTTGCTCTACCTATGTTTATCTAGAAATTTGAGGAAATGCCATAACCATAGTATCAACTGTTACTGTCCTCATCCCAGAGTTTATGGAGCATTTTTAGACATTGTCTACTGACTTCTTGCTATGAGACATTGTCTACTGACTTCTTTTTTTTTTTTTTTTTAAAGATTTTATTTATTTATTTGACAGACAGAGATCACAAGTAGGCAGAGAGGCAGGCAGAGAGATAGGAAGGGAAAGCAGGCTCCCTGCTGAGCAGAGAACCCAATGCGGGGCTCGATCCCAGAACCCCGGGATCATGACCTGAGCCAAAGGCAGAGGCTTTAACCCACTGAGCCACCCAGGCTCCCCTGTCTACTGACTTCTTGCTATGAGAGGACATTTGTTCCTCTTTTGCGCTCCTTTCCCCTCCTGTGGGTACAGTTATGCCACTATTTGTAGCTCCTTTGTAACTGTAACATGCCTACATCTTGTTCTATCACCATTGTCTCTTGTCTCCCTAGTAAGAAGAGGATATTAGCATTCTTACTTTTCTCTTTCCCCATAACTTTCACTTTGTAAAATTTATACTTTTACATTTTCAGGGTTAATAACACTTAATCTTGGGCTACAGAATAGAATGCAAGTCATCTCACCCTTGGTTATAGGTAGATTCTAGACGATGAAAATCAATAGTATTACTTCATTGTGCTAATAAAATATAAGAGAGTCCCTCATGCAGTGATTATATTACTTTCTGGTACTGCTCTTTGTTTTTCCTGGAGATCTTAATTGCTTTCTTTATCATATCCCGTTTTCCCCAGCTCTCCTTCCAGGAGATATTCCCTGAGTCCTTTTTGTCCAGGAAGGCCTGGGGTTCTGTCTTCTGACACCAGCCTGGACCTGCACCTCTCTAGGCCTGCTGTTTGCTGCCACCACTGTTGGCATAGGTTAGAGCCAGTGTTTCTTAGGATCCTTATCTTTGGTTTTTTCTCTCTTTCATTTTGTTAGAGCACAATTCTCAAGTAACTTTTAAAGACAGCACATGTGGAGTAAACGTTCTTAGTTCTTACATATCTGACAATATCTTCATTCTTCCCTCCTCTGGTTCCTGGTATAGCTTATTTACAATTCAATGCTGAAGGTAATTTCCAGGTGAATGTGGATTCCATTGCTCCCCTGTCTTCTAGCAGCAAGTATTGCTAATTGAAATCTGAACCTTCTTGGTTCTTGTTTCTTTGTAAATGCACTCCCATCCCACCAAAAGAAGCTTGAGCGATTTTTTTCTTTTCTTTTCAGTATTCTGTGATTTCATCATGCATAAGGTAGATCTTGCTCATGGATTGTACTGGGTTCTCAGGAGAGCCCTTTCCACCCAAAGTCCTGGATTTTTCAGCTTAGGAATGCTTTTGTACTATTTCTTTATTACTCCTCCTACACATATACACATCACATACATTTTTAATTCTTTCTTTCCTGGCTTCCTGGAACAATGCTCTGCCTCTGACTTGTGCCTTGTGTTTTCCATGTCTGTCTTGTTATCAATGTGAAGGAAGCTTCTTAACTTTATTCTCTAGTCTTTGATTGAATTTTTAATTTTTTTGCAGTCACTTTAGTTTCCACAAATACTCCCAGTTTCTGATTGTTCCTTTTTCATGGCATCCTGTTGGTGGTTTTTGAATCTTAGTTGCCCAGGCTCTTTGAAGATATTAATTAGAGTTCATTTTAAGTTTTCTTTTGTTCTCCAAATCATCTGTGTTTCATCTAGGGTCATTTATTCAGGGCACAGACATTTCTGAAATATCTGGTGGTCCTCACTTTCAAGAGAGGGGCTGTGGAAGCCTGGTGAGGCCCTGGGTCTTTGGCATAGCCTGCTGGGTTCAAGGCATTGCTTCATCTTGGTGGGTAGGGTGTCAATATGGCTCTTAACTTCTGGATACATTTCTCCACAGAGTTCATTTTAATATATTTAGAGAAGAACCCTCCTTTCTGGGGGAGAAGGATAAAAATCCACCCATCAGGCAGGGGGGCCCTGGTCCTCCGTTTGGCCCTTACCCTGGCCCCTCCTCTGTCAAAGTCCTCTGGGCACTTTCCAGAACCTCCTGGGCAGTGTCTTCCCTCTGTTGGCTTTCAGTTTTCTGTCTTCTGATGCCAAGAACCCCTTCCCGCCTTTTATGTTGGTCACTGTGGGTTTATACATGTTTTAATCCTTCCTTCCTTCCTTCCTTCCTTCCTTCCTTTTTCTTTCTTTCTTTCTAGAGAGAGAGAACATGAGTGGGGCTGGGGGGGCGGGTGATTGGGCAGAGGGAGAAGCAGAGAAAATCTTCAGCAGGCTTCATGCCCAGCATGGAGCCCAGTGTGGGGCTCAATCTCACAACCAAAACCAAGAGTCAGACACTTAACCGACTGAGCCATCCAGTCACCCCTAATCCTTCCTTTCATATGCTAGGCAAGGCAGGAGGAAAAGAGTGAAACTCATCCCTGCCCACCCTCTTAGGAACCAAGTGTTCTGCTTGTGACTGTGCCAAAGTTGTGTGTCTGCCCCGTTACAGGAGTAACCTGGACAAGCTCTACCATGGCCTGGAACTCGCCAAGAAGCAGCTGCGAGCCACACAGCAGACCATTGCCAGCTGCCTCTGCACCAACCTTGTCATCTCCCAGGGGCCCTTCCTCTACTGCTCCCTCATGGAGGTCAGGCTCTCCGTGGACAGATGCGTCCCAGCACATGCCTACCAACAGCCCACTCTGACTATCTCTGTGTCTTCCCCGTGCAGGGCACTCCGGACATTGCGCTGTTTTCCAAACCGGCGTCTCTGACCCTGCTCAGCAGACACCTGCTCAAGTCCTTTGTGTTTTCGGTGAGGAGCTGGGTGGGTAGATGCCAGAAGGTAGAGACTCAGAGCACTTGGACCTCCCCGTCCCTGGGACAAGTTTGAAGAGACCTTGTGGAGGGTGTGGGCCTAGGGCTATGTTCAGCTCTGCCAGATCAAGGAAAGATGAAGTTGGCAGTAGCACAGACTCGCTTCCCAGCAAAAGTTTGTTTTCTGGCCTGGCTTTCGCTTTTCCATGTGCGGTTCCACCTTCTGTATGGCCTAACACCCTTCTTTTCTTGGCCAGGGACACCCCTCTCCCCTGGCCCAGCTAACATCAGAACCTCACTCCGCTTCCTGGGTGAGGGTTTACGCTGGGGGCTACTTTAAACAAAATGTTTAATAGGAGGTTGACATCTCCTATGGCCAATCTGACCTATAAAACAATTAGCTGATGATTATGTGAAGACAATCAAATGATGACAAAAGATGGACTAGGGACAAAACACGAGCTCGAGAGTCCTCTAGGCTCTGTTCAGATCTTAGCCTCCTCCTTTACCAGTTGGGTGACACGAGGTCAATTATTTGATCTCTGAGCCTCAGTTTCCTCATCTGGAAAATGGGCGAATTTTTCCACAGGACCCATCACTTACCAAAGTTTTTTTTAAGGTGTTATTTATTTCTTTATTTGAGAGAGAGAGCATGAGCGGTGGGGAGGAGCAGAGGTAGAAGCAGACTGCCCGCTGAGCAGGGAGCCAGACACAGGGCTGATCCGAGGACTCTGGGATCATGACCTGAGCTGAAGGCAGATGCTTAACCAACTGAGTCACCCCGGTACCCCTCAGACATTTCCTGAGCAACCCCCACCAGCCAGGCTCTGATGTCATAGGATGATCAACTATCCTGGTTCATGCCCTGGGATGCCCCTTCAGTCCTGGACAGACCAGGATAGCTGGTCACCTTTGTTGTAGCATGTGGGTGCAGTGGGTACAGCAGTGAAGGAAACACTTGAGTCTCTGTGTCAAGGGAGTATACATGCTGGCAGAGGGGACAAATGAGGAAAGATTTTGTGCAGTGTCAGGTGGTGGCACACACCACAGACAAGCTGAAGCAGGATGAGAGGGGGGTTGGTTGGGGAAGGCCTCCGGGAGGAGGTGACAACTGGGTCAGGGCCTAAAGGAGGTGAGGGAGGGAACCGCCAAGGGATGTTGGCACAGAGGGATGCAGGGAACAGAGTGTCAAAGCCTGGGAGGTGGCTGCATGGGGACTTGAGACTCTCTGGTGAGAGAAAGGCCCTGGAGGCTTTTGGGGAGCGGGTGGCTGGCCCTGTTAGGGCTCCTAGGCACTGAGTGGAGCGATCGCTCCATGAGGCCGTGATTGAGGGTGCACTTTGCCTCCGCAGACAAAGAACCGGCGTTGCAAGCTGCTGCCCTTGGTGATGGCTGCGCCCCTAAGTGTGGAGCAGGGCACTGTGACTGTGGTGGGCATCCCCCCAGAGACTGACAGCTCCGACAGAAAGAAGTGAGCCAGGTTTTGTGTCTCCTATGCACTGGGAGCCCCAGGGGTGTCACTGGCCTGTGGGCTCTGCGGAGTTAGGGGATCTTTGCCTTCAATGCCAAAGCGAGGACAGCCTCTTCCATCACATGGCAGGACTTGGGGGTTTAGCTGTGTGGACTGCAGAGTTAGCCATTGAGCTTCTACCTTACCCCTTGACTGGACTTTGGAATGCTTTTAGTTTGTTCAAGGCCTCCCTCCCAGGCAGCGGTGTCTGGCTCCCCGAGGAGGACCAACGTCAGACCACCCCCAGGAGAGGCTACACACCTACAGTGAGGTGTGATTAGGTGTCCCAGCTCTGTGTGGCCTTGGGTGGGAACCCCAGCCCTCCCTGGTCCTCAACCCTCTTCTCTGAGGAGCAGTTTATACTGAAAATCTGAGAGGTTTCAGGTCACTCACCCCAGAAATTAGGCTTCACCAGCAGAGTTCCTCGAAACCAGCTCTGTGCGATGCCTTCAAAACCCTCATGAATGATCATTCACCAAGAGTGTTTTTTGGGCCTCACACTAACCCTTGAGGAGAGCTGGGCAGTGTCTCCCATCCCCAGCCCCACCCGGGTGAGTCAGATTCACTGCTCAGTGAATCCCAAATCCAGGCATTTGCTGAACACATTTATTTATTTATTTATTTATTTTTAAAGATTCTATTTATTTATTTGAGGCACAGAGTGAGTGAGAGAGAGAGTACAAGCTAGAGGAGGCACATAGGGAGTGGGAGAAGCAGGCTCCCCGCTGAGCAGGGAGCCTGATGTGGGACTCGATCCCAAGACCCTGGGATTATGACCTGAGCTGAAGGCAGACGCTCAACCGACAGAGGCACCCAGGCTTCCCTGCCAAACACATTTAAAAGTTCAGTTATAAGAGCTGGAATACGAGAAACTGTTCAGTGGTGTGGGGGGGATGTGCACCCCCAGACGACCTGCCTGCCAGAGCTTGCTACCCCGCTGGAAGCTGAGCTCACTTGTGCCCCCCCCCATGGTTTGGGCAGCAGGTAGAGGGTCCAGCTCCAGCCCTGGCAGAAGCTAACACAACTGCTTAGTCACTTAGACCGTGGGGTTGTGGCTGCCTGTCCTCCCTCAGCCTTTTCTTTATTTAGCATCTAGGAAACATTTTGGATTTCCGTCAGTGGTGTAGTTCTATTTTGTTTTCTCACCAAGCATCAGCCCTCTGTGCACATTTTTACGAAAGTTATTTCTAACCATAGGAAGCCTGTTAAGTGGATGACAGTTGACCTGCCATCGCCTATTGGACGTTCAGGCTGTTTCCGACTTTTTGTTATAGACAACGTACCAGTGGGTTTGTGAATGTGTAGGTTCATCTTCTTGTGCTTTTGAGAAGCTTCTCTCACTGTCTTCTCAATGTTTCCCCTGCGTCTGCTGGCCTGGGTTCTTGGTATCCTTCTGTAGCAAGGTCAGGTTTTCTCCTGCCCCCTCCCATCCACACCTGGTATTGGCCTACAGGCTGGACCCTGGGGGTTCCCTGGTTCTCCCTGCAGCTCCCTTCATGCTCTGTGGCCTCGTGACTTATCCCAGGGGCCTTGTGACTTATCCCAGGGGCTAATGTCACCATCCTTGGGGGTCTTTGTCTCCCTGGCAGAGTCAGTCCCCCAGGCCTGGTGCTCCCCAGCACATCCCAAGAGGTGACCTTGGTAAGATACTGACAGCTGTCAGAAAGACACCCGCATCCAGCTCCCTGGTGCGGTGGCTTGGGGAGAGAAGGACCACTCAGAGTCCTGTGCCTCTCAGTTTTCCCAGTTAGCTCTTACTAGCCTCTGCTATGGAAGACACTGGTCTTGGATCCAGATCAGCCCTAGCCCTGCTCTTGTGAGCTTTGACCTCCTTCTGTGTCTGCAAAGGCCATTTAGTAGCAAGTTGAGAGAGACAATGGACTTTTTTAAGATAAGTGCTTGCATGTTGCCGGGCTGCTTTCCAAAGCCATGCCGTGCGTCTTGGATTCATAGTCACACCCAGCGGAGCTGGCCAGGGGCTCCTGGGCTGCGTTCTCAAGGCAGCCAGCAAGCCCTTCCCCCCACGGGCCACCACGGCCTCCTGTGTCCTCTATCTAGCCATCGATTTGTTGCTTACATGGCTGTGCCGGTCGGTGGTTAGCTCTGCCTGCTGTGCCCAGTCCCGTGTGAGAGTTACTGTGGGGACTGTGGGGGCTGGGAGCACATGCCCCTCCTCTGCCCATCCTCCCTGACCGTAGGCAGCCCAAGAGTCCTTTCCCCATGATGCTCTCCCTCCACGGCCAGCCCTTACTGCCTGCACAGCCCTGAGCCCCCCAGGGTGGGTGTGTGCTCCTGGCCATCCCCTGCCCCACACCTTCACACTCAGCAGCCCAACAGGCAGAACCGGCGGCCAGGGAGGAGTCTGGGCCAACTCCTATTGTCTTTCCCAGCAATTTAGGAAGGTTCATCACAGTGGGAGGGCTCCCAACATCCCTCTTATTTCTCCCAACATCCCTCTTATTTGTCTACAGTTTTTTTGGGCGGGCGTTTGAGAAGGCAGCGGAGAGCACCAACTCCCGGACGCTACACAACCATTTCGACCTCTCAGGTAAGAGTCTGGGGCACTGGGGCCCTTACAAGGTCAGTGCTGACCTTGAACCAGGGAAGCTGGCATTGCCAGAAATACCATGTCAGCACCACTCTCGCTTTCCTGGAGGCAGCCCTGGGCCTGGCTGCTTCAGGCGACTCAGGGAGCTCTGGGATGCGTAGGGCCCTGTGCCTCCTCTCTGGGCCCTGATGGGCAGCCAGGACGCAGAGGGAACAGGTGTTGTCCATAGAGCCGTGGCCTGGTTTTGACCTTATAGTCTACCCTTGAGAACACTTCTCCGAGGAGTCTGGAGGACTGTCACTAGAGCCCTCTGGGCCAGCTTCACCTGTCAGGGTCACCTTTCCCTCCAAGGCTGTGCTGGTCACCACTGCAGGCCAGCAGCTCCTGTCTGTGTGGTCGTGAAGGGTCCTGCATCAGGCTACCATGTGGTCCTGTGTGACTATCTGGGCACTGGCTCTGACCTAATGTTGCATGAGTCCAGGGAATGGAAGAGCCCAGTCCAGGTGGTGGCTGTGCGGGCTGGCCAGTGCTCCTCACGACACCCCACAGCTTCTCCATAGCCCATTGTGGAACATGGGTTATATGGGGCCACATTTGCTTTTTCTTCTAGCTGATAGATATTTTTTTTAAGATTTTATTTATTTGACAGAGAGAGACACAGCAAGAGAGGGAACACAAGCAGAGGGAATGGGAGAGGGAGAAGCAGGCTTCCTGCCGAGCAGGGAGCCCGATTCGGGGCTCAATCCTAGGACCCTGGGATCATGACATGAGCCCAAGGGAGACACTTAACGACTTAGCCACCCAGGTGCCCCAGCTGATAGATTTTTAAAACCCGTCACCACTTTGTATCGGTGTGCTTGGGCTGCCCTAACAATATACCATAGATTAGGGGGTTTAAACAATAGAAATCTATTTCTCACCATCTGGAGGCTTGAAGTCCAAGATCAAGGTGTACACAGGGGCTGATTCTTCTGAGGCCTGAGGCCTCTCCTTAGTTTATAGATAGCCGTCTTCTGGCTGTGTTCTCCCATGGTTGTCCCTCTGTGTCTGTGTCCTAATCTCTTCTTATAAGAACCCCAGTCAGATTGGATTAGGGCCCATCTCTGTGATTTTGTTTAAAGATCTTCAAAAGCCTCATCTCCAAATCCAGCATGTACTGCCTGAGGTGCTCGGGGTTAGGCCTTCTACACATGAATTTCAGGAGAATATACCTTGGCCCATAAACTCCTACCTGTCAGAAAGGACAGTTTCTTACATCATATCGGCCAATCTGTTACAATCAGCCCCCAGCGTCAGAGACCCCAAGTTCACCCCAGCTGCCTCGGCATCTGGAGCTTCTCCTTCATGCCAGGTCCACTCAGGCTGCAGCTCTGTGTTGGGTGGGTTCACCCCTGCGGCAACACCTCCATTCCTACTTCATGCCCGAGATGTGGGGGAAGCTGGTGCTGGCTGGCCTGCAGGATGTCCCAGCTTCTCACAGGGAGAATTTGTGGGCTGGCAGTTGCTTGGCTTCCCGTTGGGGAGGAGAGCTGGAGGAGAGGGGACTGCATAGCAGAGGGCAGGCAAGCACCCTCCTGGTGGGCCTGGGTTTGCTGGAGCCATGGCCCGTGACACAAGTGGCTCATAGGACCAGGCTGGCCTGGTTTTGCCCTGTTCAATGAGGGCCCCTGGAAATGGGGGCAGTTCGTGTCGTGCTTCCTTTCTACAGAAGAGGATACTGAAGCAGAGAGACTGACCAGAGCAAAGTTGCAGGCTAGCCTCCTGCCGGACCTCAGGGCCTTCTGCAACCCACGATGGGATAGGGAACTGTGTCCAGCAAGGCGGGAAGGCCTGTCTCTGCCCGGATCTGTTCTAAACCATCATATCTCTGTGTCCTCTCCATTGGCTGTCACTGCTGGTCCCCTAGCAGCCTGGAGGGCCCTCCCCACAGACTGTAACCCCAGCCAGCCTCACCAACAGGGCAACCAGCCATTTCTGAGGACTCAATACAGAGGACAGAGAAATACAGCCTCTGAGCTCAGAATATTCCAGGCTGCTAAGGGGCTGAGTACATTTTGGAATGCACCAGAGGGTGGTTCCCATCTTGGATAACCGAAAAGAGGGAGTTAATATACCCTGCCTTGTTTTTCCTACAGCGCCTCACTCTCAGCCCTACTCCTCCCCCTCACGAGCTGTTTTTCTTTCATTACTTCAGTAATTGAACTGAAAGCCGAGGATCGGAGCAAGTTTCTGGATGCGCTTGTTTCCCTCCTGTCCTGAGGGTGAGATGTGGGGGAGGGGTGGGATGCTGGAGTGTTCTGGTGGAGGGGGGAGTCCTGCCGCACAGCCGGCCCTGTTGAAGTGTAATGAGAGCCCCCCATTCCCTCCTTTTTCCCTCCTCAAGCCAAGACTTATTCTTGCGTTTCAGACCCAAGCAGGGTTCCTGAGGAGCTATGGGGGCAACGCCTTTTTCCCAAGAGTGTCTGTCCCTGGGCTGGTGGCAGTGACAATGGTATATTACTGAGGGAGCTAATTTCATTAAGCTCCTGGGACCCCTTCAGCAAGAGCTGGCATTTACCCTCTCCTGACCGCACCATGGGCTGGGCATCAGTGAGGGACATGCAGGCCTCCTGGCACTGCTGGGAGAGAAGGCCATCCTTAGTAGTGGGGAGCCTCCTGGAGCTTGCTGCCCTTTGCAGCCTTGGATCAGGCCCTGGGCTAGGGCCCACAGAGGCTTCTACCCAGGCTCTTGCATGCTTGACTTAGGCGAAAACAAAGCTGTTGGCAGCCACACGGCTGATAACTAGGAAATGTTGTCTCTCTGGGCCTTGCATGAGTGTGAGGCTGTCACTAGGCAGTCCATGACGATGCTCCCCAGCCAGGGCTCTTCCCAGTGCCACACATGCCAGCTCTTTCTTGAAGGACCTCTTAGCAAATGGGCCAGGCAGCTGCTCCGTCCCTAGGGCCCACTTCTCAGCCCAGGGCCCCCCATACTGCAGATGCCCATGCCCAGCCCTGCTTCTCCCTGAGCCCCGGGCTGGACTCACTGCTGAAGCAGACGGGCCTATCAAGGTCCTGATGTAGAGGGTCCCCTCCCGCTCCCCCACCATCCCCTGTGAGCTGGAAGCTGTGGGGGGCAGATACCCTTCCTCTGCTGGGGCCTCAGTGGGCTCTGCTGAGGACAGTATAGGGGACCTCAGGGACCCACAGTCCCTCTTTCAGGGTCTGCAAGGGTATATAGGGCTTGGGGTGGGGCTTTGGGCTCAGACCCATTGGGTCTTTAGCAAGGTGTGCTGGGTACCTAACTGGGCTCTGGCTGTTTCCTCAACTGAAAGGGGGCCAACACCCCATGGACAATAAGAGCCAAGCCTTAGGATGGGAGCAGGGTGTAAGGTTACTGGCAGGGGCTCTCAGGCAGGCAGCTGGTGTTTATGGCCTCGCCCTTCCCTGCAGGCTGCTTAGTGATGACACCAGCACTGCTGTGTGTCCTGTCACCAAGACTGGGTGCAGGGTGGGCCAGCCAGGCAGGGGGAGAAGCCTTGTGAGGGCCCCCTGGGGCAGAGGCAGGGTCTGCAAGGGTGATAGGGTGGTGAAGGGCCATGAGGCCCTGAGGGTTCTCAAGCACGTGACAGCCTGGACCCAGCTGGAGGGGTGAAGTGAGGCCGGTGGGCACCTCTGTGGCTCTAGGGTGGCTCTCCCTCCAGGGTCACCACCTCTCTCCCCTGTGAGTGGTGGAGGCTACCCAGAAGCAAGTCCATCAGGACAGAGGGAAGGCCTGGGCCATTTGTTTAATTCATAGGGCCATCAGAATTGTTGAAAATATACTTATTTTTTCTTTTCTTTCTTCTCTAGAGTTTGATCTCTGCAGACACGACCTCCTCCTTATTTATATTAACTGGATTTTATTTAGACTCTAAGTTATGGACATAGTTTTAGATGCAGAGACAGCTGATTTTTAATGGAATAAAATGTTCATTTTAGTTTTGGTGCCTCAGTCTGGGCTGTGGTCATAGGGCCAGGACTTGTTTTTGTCCTGAGCTTTCTGTGGGTACAGAGGAGCCTTTTCCTGTGCCTGGGAGACCTCGAGGTCCAGCACTAAATAAGCGTGGAGGATGGCCTCCAGGCTCCCTGGAGAGCAGTGAATGGAGGCCAGGCAGCTCAGCACCGGAGCTCCCCATGGCTCCTGCACCAACCACTGCCCAGCCATGCCAGCCGGGGCCCGGCTCTGCCCTCCCACCACCTCTTCCTGGCCTCCTGGCCCTGGCAGCGGCTCAGGCCCACCCTCTTGACTGTGCCTGCCTCCCAGGCCCTACTTCACGGCCATCATCTCACCCTTCCACATCTCCTATCCCAGTACCCCACCCCCCCGCCATACCCACAGGCACATGGTCCCCCTCCAGGCTAATGGGACAGTTGGGCGGATAACAAGTGCAAGGTCCCCACCCTTCCTGGCTGAGGGGCCCCGGACAGAGATAGCTTCACCACATCCTGGTCATAGAAGGTTCAAACTGGACAGAACCACAGCAACTTCCAGAGTCTTCAGAATAGCAGGAATTCTCAGGGGAGCTGTGCCATCAACTGGATCCACTCTCTGACACATCCCCAGAGCCTCTGCGAGGGTTGAGGGGGTCTGGAGGCAAAGAGGATGCCATCCCTGCCCTTTGGGGAGGAGAGAGCTGTTCACATAAGCGGCAGAGGCCATCTGGCTACTCTGCCTAGGGGAAGGGTGCTGGCGAAGCAGGCAGGCTGGAGCTACGTGGCCACCTGGGTGTGGCACCTGGGGCCTTAGGCAGGAGGAGGCAGAGTGGTTTGGGTAGGCTTTAAGCTGGTAAAAAGCCCAGAAATAGTGGCCTGGAACTGAGGCGACAGATTGGTGGAGACAGGTCACAGGGTGGCCCTTGGGTAGGGGTAGTGGGCACAGAGGGGTTGGCTATGTTGGAGGCTAGCTCCTCTTACCTGACCCCTGGCAAGTGGAATGCACTCCTGGCCTTCCTGACATGAGTCAGGCAGCATCAGCCGGACTTCCTGGGTCCTTAAGCTGACCACCTTGAGGATTTGCATCATTGGGACTGTACAGCTTCCCTTTGGAATCCTGCTGATTCCTGGGGCCTGAAGGAATTGGAGACCTCTGGGCTTGTGTGGGATGCAGCCTTGGGTCTGTGTTCCTGTCCAAACACTAGCCTGGCTGGCCCCAGGACCTTTGTTCCAGCAGCCCCACCAAGGCCCCAGGATCACACACTTTTGCACTTGAGGACCGTTTGTGGGCCTTGTTGCACAGGCCCAAGGGGGGGCTGCCATAGGGGGTGGCTGAGGGCCTCTGGGCAGTGAGACCCATCCTGCTGCAGCTCATCCCACTGCATGGAGCTCAGGCTACCAGATAGTTCGGCCTCCCTTGAAGTCCAGCTCCCTGGCTCTGCTGCAACTCCTGGGATTCAGGGCAGTGTTTGGGCTCTTCCCCTTCCTCACAGTGGGGAACCTGGCCAGGCCTGGGTGACTCCTTGCCACTGGATTTGGCCCAAGCATTTCTGTACAGGGCCCGCAAGGCCAGGTTTGGGGGCAGATGCCAAGCCCTGCTGGCTGGGCTTGGAGCTCCTCCCTACAGGCCCAGCCCAGCACTGGCTCCCTGGGGGCGCCACTCACAGGAGGAAGGTTACACAGGGCGCTTCCAGCAGGGGCTGGTACAGAAGTGGTGCTAATGGTCAGCACAAGTCTGGGCTGGCTGCCAGACCAGCAGGATGAGCACAGGCCCTGCACAGAGCTGTGCTGAGACTGGCAGAAGAGCCAGGACCAAGGGGCTGGAACCCTGCCCGGGCACTCTAAGCAACCTGCACAAGTGCCTCCTTCCCATAGCAACGTGCTTGCGGTCTTGCTGCTAGCTCCGGTGGAACCCAGCACACATCCTGGATTCGCCCCTGTTCCTTCTGCACTGTTGGCCGGAAGGGCCCAGTCAGTGCTTTACAGCTGTCTGGCCATTTGGTGCGATCCACAGATTGGCAAGCCCTGAGAGGGCAGCAGGAAAACACCCAACCTGTGGGGCATGGAGCCAGCCTCTTAAAACCAGCAGCCTGGCAGCCCACCCTCGACTCTTCCTGCATCCAAAGACCCCATACTGGCTGGGAGGTGGGGGGTGGATTTCCAACCTGCATCCTCTCCCGGGGTCTGCATCGTTCTCTCCCCAGGCTCTTCTGACTACAGATCTCCCCTTCCTGGGTTGCCGAAGTCTGTAGCTGTGCTTCCCACCCAGTAGGAAGGTGCCTGGGTGGCAGGGAGGGATGGGTCAGGCCACGGATCTTCTGGAACACAGGGGCAGTGCTGGGAGGTCTCAGAAAAGGCCTTTCAGGGAGCAGTCGGTGGGTGGGTGGATGAAGGGGGCTGCTGGGCGTGAGTGGTGACTGGACAGAGAACAGGACACAGGTGGGAGGGTATTCAAACCAATTTACTAAGCAAATTCTTACCCTCCCCACAAGCTGCAAAGGAGGGTAGAGCCCCAGCTCCACACTCAGGATCTGGTGCCCATAAGCATCTCCTGGGGAGCTGCCAGGGTGAGGCAGGGAGGTCCAGGTCAAGTCTTTTAGTCCCCCTGGGTTCAGGCCCCCGCTATTGGGGGAGAGGCCAGTTGTATACATCCCTCTGGAAGCCCAGGCTGGGGTCCCTGCGCTCTCTGTCTGCCCTGCTGGAATCCACAGGAGCTGCTGGTAAGGATGACGGCATCCAAGACCCTGAGGGTTCGGGAGGGAACTGGCATTTCAGTCCATTGTCCACTCAGCCAAAGGGACCCGCGCCCCACCCACATCGGAATAAGCTCTGCGCACAGAAAAAGAAACCGAGCAAGTCCTCTCAAGTGTGTGGCTCCTGTTCAGAGCAGGGCGCGGCCCAGGACCCAGCTAGTTGCTATTGGAGAGAACCGGCTGCGGGCAGGAGCAGGGTCTCGGTCGGTGTGCCACGTCCAGGCGCAGAGCCGGCCATTCCGCGGAGATCGCGCGGAGCGGCCTCGCCTAGGATGCAGTCCATGCGGGGCTCCCCTAGCCAGTCGTCCGGCTCGTGCGAGGAGCCCCGCCGAGTCCGGCGCCCTCAGACGTAGTTCTTCTTGTCATAGTCGCCGGTGGCTGTGGGCCGCCGCGACGCGGAGTACTTGACCGGGAAGCTGAAGTCGGGGCGGCCGGCGCAGACCCATGCACCGCAGCACACGAGGCCGCCGCCACACATGAGCAGCGCGGAAGCCGCCCAGCCAATGTACAGCGCCGCGCCCAGCTCGTACTTCTGCGACACGGGCACAGCCGGGTCGTAGAACTCGCGGACCACGATGTTGGCGAACCAGCAGAGCGGCACGAGCGCCAGCAGCCCGCAGAGCGCGTAGAGCGCGCCGCCCGTGAGGGCCACCCGCGCCTTGGCCGGCCCGGGGGCCACGCAGGTGGTGCACTGCGCGCCCGCCAGGGTCACGAAGAGCGCGACGAGGGCCAGCAGCACCGCGCCCACGGTGAGTGCCCGCGCCGCCTGCACCTCGGTACTCAGTGCCAGCACCGAGTCGTACACCTTGCACTGCATGTGCCCGGTGCTCTGCACCACGCACGACATCCACAGCCCCTTCCAGGTGGTCTGCGCCGTCACGATGTTGTGGTCCAGGAAGGCAGTCACCTGCCACATGGGGAGCCCGCACGCCAGGATCAGGCCCACCCAGCCCACCAGGCACAGCACCAGGCCGAGGATCTCCAGCGCCGCCGACCCCATGGCTGGAGGCGAGACGGGCGCCCGACGGCCCCCGGGCCTCCGGGCGGGGCGCGGCGGTGCCTCGGTGGAGCGGTTTGGCACCCTGAACCGGCCCTGGTGCCTCTGCGCCCGGGCGCTCGGCTCACCGCCTCCTATCCGCGGTCCGGGAGAGTCTGCCGCACAGCCTCGGATCTGCGGGTGTCTGTGGGGGGCTTCCCATTTGAAGGTTCGGGGGCGGACTCTGCCCCGCGGCCCGGCCCCTGGCCCCCGAGCGGCCAATCCGCGCGCCGGCCGTCGGCCCTTAGCCAATCACAGGCGCCCCCGGCAGTTGGAGTTAGAGAAACCACTGCCCTTGGCGGGTAGTGGAGGGCGCGGGGACAGCCCCCCGCCCAGCCGCCGCCCCCGAGCCCTTCACCCGCTGTTGTCCAGAGCTTGTTCCGGACTGACTTGGGGTTGCTGAGCGCGCGCTCCCCGGGCCACCTCCCTGTGTCCCAGCCTCTCCATTTCAGGAGCCTCTTGACTACCAGCTTCCCCCGCTACCTCCCGGAGTGAGTGAAGGTCTCTACCGCCCAGGCCAGCTCGGCTCTTGCCTGGCCAAGGTCTGCGGGAGGCCCCACCATCACCGTCGCGCAGAGGTTTGCGTGAAGGACTCTTACGCCCCTTTTCCTGGGTTAGCCAAGCACAACTCGGCCTATTACTACAGGAATCTCGCCCTGAGGTCCAATCCCATCCCTGACTCTTTCACCACTCCCTTACTGAGCGGTTTCCCCCTCAGTCCTGGCATTGTGTCTCCCAGAGACCAAGAGGCCGGCTCTTTGGGTCAGGCTGGAACCTCCAGCCCCAGGTCCTGACCAGCGCCAGTGCCCAGCGGGTCGCCGCCTAGCTGGGGCCTGAGGCCCCAACAGGAAGCAGGTGGAACAGGGATCTTACCACCACCTCCGGAGACCCTCACTCTGCCCCTGCTGCCGGGACTTCCCAGACCTCTCAACCTCTGCACTGGTCTCTTCCTGAGATGCTTCCCATCCCCCATCCTCTGAGGCCCAGATCAGGCGACACCACTTCGGGAAATCCCCAGTGCTCTCCAGTCACTCTACAAGCAGGCTGTCCTCCTAGGAGCAGCCCGTGGCCTCAGGCTTGGGGGCCTACCCGAGCCCTCAGAGAGGAGAAACACAAAGGGACATAGAGGTGCTGTGCTCTGCCCTCCCACCGGTGGAGGTGCCCTGGCACCCCAGGCCCCAGGCCACCCTCCGGAAGCCAACTTGGAGTTTCCTGGCCAGGAGGAAGAGCCCCCATCCTCGCTAGAGGCGGGAGGCTCGGGATTTCCGGGCATTCTTCTGCACAATGGCCCAGCCGTCGAAAGGCCCGCTGGGATGGACATTGGGCCCCCCTGAGACTCAGGTGGGGGAACCAGACCCTGCAGCCCAGAACCCCATGGGGGCACCAGCCCTGTTCTCACAGCTCCCTCCCCAATCCCCATCAGCCCATTTGTTTCCAGCAAAGTCTGTACTCAGTCTTGGACTGAGGTGGCTGGGACCCTGGTTCTTTCTTATCCAGGGTGCTTGGTCGGCTGGATAAGGCCTTCCACAGAGAAAGCCTGGACATTGAGGTCAGCCACAGCCTAGGAGTTTTGCTAAATCCATCCCTCCTGGGACCTGATTCCTTCTCCCTCTGCATATGGCTCTGAGATAAGGCCAATACCCTGTTCATCCCGCATGAGGAAGCACCCAAGGCAAGTTTGCTGGTCCGTGAGTGTGAAGGGGGCGGGGGGAGGAAGTTTTACTGCCTTCCTCACCCTCCAGCCTCCTTAGTCCCTGCACGGGTTAGGGCTCTGTGGGCCACTGGCTCTTCCCAGCCGTCCCCTCACTGCTTCCCTCCTGCTGCAAACTCCTCGGCCATTCTCCCTCCACTTTCCCAATTTCACCTTCTCCTGTTCACTCTAGGGAGCTCAGCTGTACCACGCACCCCACCCTCCCAATACTACTCCCTCCCGGCCCAAGTCCAGGGACCTTGCCCAAGGTCTCCCACCACACTCCACACTGCTCTCTTCCTGGGATGACTCCTGTAGCCTCCTCAGGCCAGCTGGGCCTCATCCTTGCCCACTCAGGCTGCTCTCCTCAGGGCAGGTAGGCCATTCTGGCAGGCCCCTCTCCTGAGGCCCTTCTGCCCGAAACCCACATCATGGCTCACACTGCCCATGGACAAAGTGCTGGGTCCTGGGAGCTGCCCAGGGTGATGTCTACCTGCCTGTCTGCCTTGGGCCTGACCAGTCCAAGAGCACACTCTCCGTGCTCTATCCAGACTTGCCTTTCTTTGGGCCCTCAGGCTGGTCTGGCTCTCACCCATGGCCTCTTAGGCCTGCAGTGTGTCCCTCAGGTGGAGGCTGCTCTTGTAAGTTGTGCTGCTGAGATCAGTTGCTCTTGAATGCCTTTCTGCCCCTGTCTCCCAGCCTTGCTCCCTGAGGCCCAAGTTGGAAGTGTCGGTCCACTTACTGCATTTCCCCAGGATTGAGCTTCTTCGCAGGGGCCCTCTTTATGCATCTCTCTCTGGCGAGGGGCTTCCTGTGATTCATGGCTGACCTCTGGCCATGCCACCCCTTCTAGCCAGCTTGGAGCTGCAGCCAGCACGAGGATCTCCCCCTTTGCCTGCCTACCTGTCCCTCCCTCTCCACCACCTTGGGCCTATCCCAGGGCTCACCCCCAGCCTGGCACAGGGTGGCCCCAGTGAGCCTCCATCTCTTTGCAGACAGCTTCACAGTATTTTGGGGACTTGATGGAAAGGCCTCAGTTTCCACTTATCCCCATCAGATTTCTGTCCCAACACAACTGTGTTGGTTGTGGCCCAGGCCTGCCATGGAACCAGAGCCCCCTCTGAGAGGCCCAGCCCAGACCTAGGAAGGGCATGAGATGTGCCTGCCCTCCCTTCTACTCATGGTGGTCTCCTGACCACCTGCTTCACACTGAGCTCTGCCTCTGGGTGGAGGACACACCCAGCAAGCTCCTGCCCTCAACCGGCAATTGGGTAGGGCCATTTCAGGTGTGCCCAGGGCCATGGGGTAGAGAGATGGCAGTGTCATGCAGAGGGATAGAGCCCTCTCTAAAGAGATAAGAGTCCAGCCAAGATCTAGGAAAGAAGTTCCATTCGGGAGTCCAGAGGTGGGAAGGGGCACGGTGACTGGGGAGCCCATGAAGCTCCATGAGGCTGGGACAAGACAGTGGGCAAGGGCCTGCCGGTGAGGTCAGAGGGGTCTAGGGCTAGGCAGGGTCATGACTCCTTGATCTCTGGAGAGGGGCTCCCAGGCCAGCCTGCCAGCCAAGGCCACCTGCTCATCTGCCGCTATTGTTCTGCTTTCCCAGGGGAAGTGTGGCAGGATCTCATTAATTGTGTGAGGGAAAGGCCTGAATCAGCAGAAAAGCCAAGTTTATCTTCAGCAGCTGCTGACTGACCCTGTGCCAGGGTGATCCAGTGACCTTCCAAGGACAATCTAAATTTAGGCTCCAGATTCCTGGGGATTGGGGTTAGGGAAGCTCCTAGTAGCCAATTTCATTTCAGAGGAAGTGAAAAACAACGTTCCTTCTATCTTTTGGCTTCAAAACAGTTAAGGATGTTTTCCTCCAGTGGAGCAGAAGTTTGTGGAGTTTCTGATCACAGAACTCCCCCACCGGTGCCCTTTCTTGGTAGCTGCCCAGAGGCAGCATGAATCCTCAGATCATTTGGCCCTGCTCTGGGGGCCTAGAAGGCGGACAGGGGCTTGCAATGATGTGCAAAACACCCTTTGACAAACAGCCAGTGAATTCACAATTCACACTAGTGAATTGACCTCTCCTTGCCTTAGTTTCCACATTGGCAACACAGTCCTCCCCAGTGGAGGCTGCAAGTTTGGAGGGGAGGCCATCATCCATCCCTGGCCCTCTCCTGCCATTCCTGAGCACACTATGGGGTCCTGAGATGTTCTCTCTGACTCCCTTGACCTTTGCAGCTCATCTGACTTCAATTCTCAGAGCAGGTGCCACTGGTGTTTGTTCAAATTGGAAGACATTGTACCTTAAACTTCTCCAGCGGGTAGAGGAATGAGGGGCATGGAGCTCTGGTTGACAGAGACCTAGGGTCTTGTAGGTCCCTCATACCTTCAAGGACTATAACAGATGGTAGTCTCTGCATAATCCAGGACCCCTTTGGGAGTCTGGAGGAGGTCAGCCAATGGCAGTAGTGTCCTCAGGGGCAAAAAGTGGCCCTCCACCCCACTCCCACTCCTCACCCCTCATATCTGCCCTGGTTCCATGGCCTCTCTGTCCACCTTCTCTCTCTAAACCCCTTCCT
This sequence comes from Mellivora capensis, assembly GCA_004024625.1. Taxonomy (NCBI): domain Eukaryota; kingdom Metazoa; phylum Chordata; class Mammalia; order Carnivora; family Mustelidae; genus Mellivora; species Mellivora capensis. Next base: position 148,726 of record PISX010000222.1, on the reverse strand, counting down.
TCTCTGATTATTTCCTCCTCTGCATGCTGCACTTTGCAACAGTTTTAGATTCTTTCCCCTTAAAATCATAAAGTGATTCTAGATTCTCTTTTTTCATTTAGCATCATATTATAAACATGTCTACACTTGTTAAAAACACTCTCATGGGGGCACCTGGGCAGCTCAGTAATTTGAGCCTTTGACGCTTGATCTCAGCTCAGGTTTAGATCTCAGGGTGGTGGGTTTGAGCCCCTCTTTGGGCTCCACACTGGGCACAGAGTCTACTTAAACAAAACAAAACAATACAAAACACCCTCATAATTACTATTGTTTCTAATTGCCTGGAAGATGGCCTCAGGGGTTGGGTAGAGGCAAAATGGAATCTATCTCCACCATCCACAGGGGTGGGATGTGACTAGGGCAATGTATTCTGAGGTTCTGTAAAATGGGGATGATAATGGACTTAACACCAAAGGGTTGTCAAGGAACTTAGTAGATAGCAGTCCCTGGCTCAAGGTGAATGATGAATTAACATTAATGATGACGGTTAATTATACAACCATCCTTCAGGACATACTTTGATAAAAGATGATTTTTCTGTTATCGATAGCACTGCTACCAAAGTAAGCCTTGGTATTTTGGATGATTTCCTCAGGAAAAATTCCTCAAAGAATTTCAGCTCACATCCAGGAGGTTGTATCACAGAGAACTCTTATCTGAGTATGTGTTTGCATTGCCTGTTCAGCATTGCATATTCACAGTTTTAAAACTATACTTCTTGAGTAGATAGAAAATAGTATCTTTGACTTTCATTTCTCTGAACAGTAATGTGGTTAAATTTTTTTCAATTTATATTGTCTAATTTTATTTCCTCTTTGGTGAATTGTCTGTGTACCTGCATAAATATAGAGCATTGATGTTTTTCTCACTTTATATGTTCGAAACATTAACTGCTGTCATGTGTATGGCACATACCTTTTGCCATTTGCTATTTAATCTATTACTGATTTTTTCAGGATGTTATAAAAATTGGAAGTTTTGAGTATTTGACTCTATTAAGGCTTTCCCTATGTGACTTCTATCTTTATTTTTAACTGTTAAAAAGCCCTTCTGTATAAAGAAGATAAAAATTAAAATTTTTTTTTACAGTTTTCTTCTACTTTTCCTCATGCCAGGAGGGCTTCCATTCTGACAAAGATGGATAGGACTAAACAGATTAGAGTTCTGCTCAACAGCAAAATGGAGGGGATAGAGGAAAGAATAAATAAATTTGAAGATAGAACAAGAGAATTATTTTATCTGAACAAGAGAGAGAATGTGGAAAAATTTAAAAAAAAGGACAAAGCCTTGGGGAAGTGTAATATGATAACTAAAGATTTAACATCCGTGTTATTGTAGTCCCAAAAGGAAAAGAAAGAGGGCAGGGATTTTAAAAAAAGTATTGAAAGAATTAAAAACTGAAAATTTCCTAAATTTAGCAGACAAAGCAAAACCCAAAAATCCTGCAGATTCAAGATGTTGCCTGAATCCCAAACTGGATAAATCCAAAGAAACTGACACCAAGACCCATCATAATTAATTTTCTGAAAACTAAAGTCAAAGAAAAATATGTGAAGAAGCAGAGAAAAAGGACACCTAACCTATAGGGGAAAAACAAATCAAATGACAAAATTTCTCATCAGAAACCATGGAAAACAGAGGAAGTAGCACTTCTTTTTTTTAAGCGTTGGAAGAAAAAAAATGTCAGTGCAAAATTCTATATCTGAATAGATTCTTCAAGAATACAAGGAAAATAAATATATTCTCAGATGAGGGAAAACTAAGAAATTTATCACCAGCAGATGTACCCTAAAAGAATGGCTAAAGGATGTTCTTTAAGCAGAAAGAAAATGATAAAAGGAGGAGTCTTGAAATAGCAAGAAAGAAGAACACCATAAACAAAATCCTGATGAATATAACAGAGTCCTTCTCCTCTTGAGTTTGCTAAGTTATATTTGATGCTCGAAGCAAAAATTATTGCACTCCCTAAAATGGTTCCCAGTCTATGCAGAGGACATATCTAAGATAATTATACTAAAACCAGAGGAGGGTAAAGGGACAAAAATGGAGGTAGGTTTCTACACTTCATTCTAACTGGTAAATATTGACACCAGTAGACTATGATAAGTTATGTGTATTTAATGTAATCCTAGATCAACCATTAAAAAGCTATACAAAAAGATACACTCAAAACTACTATAGGTAATTCAAAATGGAGTTCAAAAAGATGTTTAAGTAAACCACAGGAAGGCAGGAAAAAATAAACAGAAACAAAAAGAGAGAGTGCAAACAGAAACAAAAATCAAGTGGCAGACTTAAGCTTTACCATATCAATAATTACATTATTTTAGTTGTATATAGTCTAATAACAAACAACTGATATTGGTAGAGTAGACAAAAATATGTAACCTAGGGACGCCTGGGTGGCTCAGTTGGTTAAGCGGCTGCCTTCGGCTCAGGTCATGATCCCAGCGTCCTGGGATCAAGTCCCGCATCGGGCTCCTTGCTCAGCAGGGAGCCTGCTTCTCCCTCTGCCTCTGCCTGCCACTCTGCCTCTGCTCGCTCTCTCGCTGTCTCTCTATGACAAATAAATAAATAAAATCTTTAAAAAAAATAAAAATATATATAACCTAAATATATGATACTTAAAATCAAATCACTTCAAATACAATGCCATGCGTAGGTTGAAAAAGATGCACTAAGTATTAAGACGTACTAAGCAGAGTGGCTGTATTAATGTCACATAAAGTAGACTTCCTAAGAAAATTACTACGAACAGAAGCAAACATTATTTAGTCATAAAAAGTGTCAATCCGTCACGAAGACATAGCAATCACAAATGCATATACACCAAACAAAAGAGCTGGAAAGTAATGTGAAACTGATAAAACTGAGTGGAGAATTACACAAATTGACAATTATAGTTGAAGGTTCAATACTCCTCTCTCAAAGATTGATAGAACAACTGGACAGAGAATCAGGAAGATAGAAGAACATTCATATAGCACTACCCAACAAAGCAGAATACACATTCTTTTCAAGTGCCCAGAGAACCTACTCCAAGACAGACCATATCCTGGGCCATAAAAAAGAAACAAGCAAACAAAAAACCTCAAAATTAAGTGAAAACAAAAGGTGATTCTTTGAAGTTAATAAAGTTAACAAAACTTTACTCGAATTGACCTAGAAAAGGGGAGAAGACTAAAATTACTAAAATCAGGAAAGAAAGATGAGATACCACTAATGAATGACCTTACAGAAATAGAAACTGATTATAAGGGAGCACTATGAACAATTGTCTGCCAAGAAAGTAGATAACTAGGTGAAACGGACGATTTCTAGAAACACAAACTACCAAACCTGACTCAAGAAGAAATAGGAAATCTGAATAAATCTGTAACAAGAGGTTGAGTTAGTAAAAAAACACACAAACCGAAAACTGCCAACAATGAGAAGTACTGGACCAGATGGACTCACTAGTAAATTCTACCAAATATTTAAAGAACTAATGCCAGGGGCGCCTGGGTGGCTCAGTGGGTTAAAGCCTCTGCCTCTGGCTCGGGTCATGTTCCCAGGGTCCTGGAATCGAGCCCCGCATCGGGCTCTCTGCTCCGCAGGGAGCCTGCTTCCTCCTCTCTCTCTCTGCCTGCCTCTCTGCCTACTTGTGATCTCTGTCTGTCAAATAAATAAATAAAAATCTTAAAAAAAAAAAAAGAACTAACGCCAAACAATCTCAAACTTTACCAAAAAGCGGAAGAGGTGGGAAAACTTCCTAAGTCACTCTATGAGACCAGCATTGCCCTGCTCCAAAGTCAAAACTAAACCCAGTAACATGTATGAGTGTATATATGTATGTGTATATATATATTATATGTATAAATAATATTATATATATTATATGTGTATATATATATATATATATATATATATATATATACACACACACATACATACTATACAACATGACCAAATCCAAGTGGGATTTATTCCAGGAATGTAAAATTGGTTTAATGTCTGAAAATCAATTAATGTAGTACACCATATCAATAGAATCAAGACAATAACAATGTGATCATCTCAATAGACACAGGAAAAGCTATTAACAAATATAATATACTTTCTTCATAAAAACACATAGCAAGCTAGGAATGAAAGGGCTACTCCTCCCTCTGATAAAGGGCATCTGTGAAAAACGCACAGCTAATATCATATTAATGATGAAAGAATGAATACTTTCGCCCCTGGGATCAGGAGTAAAACAAAGATGTTTATCCTCACAACTTCTATTTAATATTGTACGGGGGATTTCAAACTAGGCAATGAGGCAAGTAAAAATTAGAAGGCCAAGACTGGAAAGGAAGAAGTAAAACTACCACTATCTGTAGATGACATGGTATTGTATATAGGAAATCCTAAAGAAGCCACTAAAAAATTGTTAGAATTAACAAACAAGTTTATCAAGGATACAGGGTACAAAATCAAAATACAAAAACAACTGTATTTCTATACACTAGTAATGAACAATGTGGAAGTTTAAAAAATGATTCAATTTCCAATGGTGTAGAAAAGAATAAAATACTTAAATAAAATAATTACAAATTTAACAAAAGAAATGACGAACTTACACTCTGAAAACTATAAACATTGTTGGAAGAAATTAAAGAAGACCTAAATAAAAGGAAAGATACTTCATGTTCATAGATCACAACACTTACAATTTTAAGATGACAACACTCCCTAAATTGATCTACAGATTCAATGAAACCCCTATCAAAATCCCAGATGGCAGAATTGACAAGCTGGCCCCAAAATTCATAGTGAATTGCAAATCATCCAAAATAGCCAGAATGATCTTGAAAAAAGAACAAAGGTGAAGGACTCCAAACTGATTTCAAAACTTACTACAAAGACAAGACAATGCAAGAACTCTGCTTTCACCACTCTTGTTGAATATAGTGCTGGGAAAAAATAGAAGAGATACAGATCAGAAAAGAAGGACTAAAATTGTCCCTATCCAGTTGCAAGCTAAATAGGTTTTGGGGATGTATTCTACAACATGGTGACTAAGGTTAAGAAGTGTTGTTTTGTGTATTTGTAAGTTTCTAAGAGAGAAGGTCTTAAAAGTTCTCATCACAAAAAAAAAATTGTAACTATGTGAGGCATGGATGTGTTAAGGCAATTTATAGTGGTAATCATTTTGCAATGTATGTATCAAATCATTATGTTATACACCTTAAAATTCTACACACAGTGTTATATGTCAATTATATCTCAATAAAGCTGGGGGAAAACTGTCGCTTTTTGCTCTTGATGTAATTGTCAATATAGTAATTTCATGGAATCTTTTTTATTTATTTAGAACAGCAATAAGTGTTTATTAATTCACATAGTTTATTTGTGTTCAGAATTTGGGGGTAGTTTAGTTGGGTGGGGCTTTTAAAATTAATATATAATGTATTATTTGCCCCAGGGGTACAGGTCTGTGAATTGTCAAGCTTACACATTTCGCAGCACTTACCATAGCCCATACCCTCCCCAATGTCTGTAACCCAACCTTCCTCTCCCTACCCTTCCACACCCACAGCAACCCTTGGTTTGTTTCGTGACATTAGGAGTCTCTTATGGTTTGTCTCCCTCCAGATCCCATCGTATCTCATTTTTTCCTTCCCTACCCCCCACGACCCCCTGCCCTGCCTCTCAGATTCCTCATGTCAGAGAGATCATATGATAATTGTCTTTCTCTGATTGACTTATTTTGCTCAGCACAACATCCCCTAGTTCCATCCACATCATTGCAAATGACAAGATTTCATTTCTATTGATGGCTGCATAGTATTCCATTGTGTATGTATGTGTGTGTGTGTATACACACACAGAAATATATATCTCAAAGTATAATCTCAAAATGAATATATATATGTATATCACATCTTCTTTATCATGGAATCTTTTTTAAAAGGCCTTAAAACTAATTAGTGAATTCAGCAAGATACAAAGATTTAAGATAAATGTATAAAAAATCAATTTCCATATCTATATACTAGCAATGAAGCTGTGAAAACCAAAATGAAAAATACATCATTTGCACTCAAAAACAGAAATACCTAGATGTAAATCTAATAAAATATGTACAAAAGTTGTATGCTGGAAACTACAAAGCACAGATGAAAAGAATCAGAGATCTAAATAAATGGAGAGGCATTCTGTTTTCATGGATGGGAAGGCTCTATGTGGTAAAGATGTTTATAGTGCAATTCCCTTCAAAATCTCAGCAAGATTTCTTATGGCTATAGACAAGATTATTCTAAAGCCTGAAAGGAAGAGAAATTAAAATAGCTTTAAAAATCTGAAAAATAGGGACGCCTGGGTGGCTCAGTTGGTTAAGCGGCTGCCTTCGGCTCAGGTCATGATCCCAGCGTCCTGGGATCGAGTCCCACATCCCGCTCCTTGCTCGGCAGGGAGCCTGCTTCTCCCTCTGCCTCTGCCTGCCACTCTGTCTGCCTGTGCTCGCTCGCTCTCTCTCCCTCTCTCTCTGACAAATAAAAAAATTTTTTTTAAAAATTAAAAATCTGAAAAATAAGAATAAAGTGGGAAGAATCACTCTATTTCATTTCAAGACTTACTATATAGATGTTAATGTATTGCTTATTAGGGGACAGAGACATTGTTCAATGGAACAGAATAGAGAACCCAGAAATAGCCTCACACAAGTAAGTACGTCAACTAATTTTTGGCAAGCATGCAAAAGTAATGGCCCAAAAGAATTCAAAGCAGAGCCTTGAACAGATATTTGTACACTAATACTCACAGCAGCATTATTCACAACAGCCAAAAGGTGGAGACAACCCAAATATCCACCAATGGATGAGTGGATAAACAAATGAAAGTCGTTTATCCATAAAATGGAGTATTATTTTTAAATAATATAGTATAGTTTTTAAAATGGAAGGAAATTCTGACACATGCTACAACATGGATGGACCTTGAGGTTATTATGCTAAGTGAACCAAGCTAGACGTGCAAGGAAGAATATTGTATGATTCTATTAACATGAGGTACCTAGAATAATCAAATTCATAGAGACAAAGTAGAATGGTGGTTGCCATGGGCTGGGGGAGGAGGGAATGGAGAGTTGTGGTTTAATGGGGACAAAGTTTCAGTTTGGGAAGATGAAAAGTTCTGGAGATGGATGGAGGTGATGGTTGTCAAAAATGTGAATGTAGGGCTCCTGGGTGGCTCAGTTGGTTAAGCGACTGCCTTCAGCCTGGGTCATGATCCTGGAGTCTGGGATTGAGTCCCGCATCGGGGTCCCTGCTCAGCAGGCAGTCTGCTTCTCCCTCTGACCCTCTTGCCTCTCATGCTCTCTCTCTCTCTACCACTCTCTCTCTCAAGTAAATAAATAAAATAAAATAAAATAAAACAATGTGAGTGTACTTAATATCACTGAAATGCAAACATTGTTAAAACAAGAAGTTTTATGTGATATAAGTTTCACCACAATAAAATAAAAAGCAACACAATGGAGGAAGGATAATCTTTTCAACAATATGCTAAAGCAATATGAATAGGGGGAAAAAACCCTTAATCTAAACCTCACAGTATTAGAAAAATATCAAAATGAATCCTGTTTTAATTGTAAAATGTAAAACTAAAGAACTTTTAGAAGGTAACTCAGGAGAAAGTCTTTGAGTCATAGCCATGATACAAAAAGCATGCTCACAAATGGAGAAATTGATCAATTAACTTTACCAAAGTTAATTTTTTCTTCATGAGACACTTTTAAAAGAATGAAAAAACAAGCTACATGTTGGGAGAAAATACTTGCATTCCACATATTCAACAAAAGACTAATACCCATAACATGGAAGAACTCTAAAAATTCAGTATTAAAAAAACAAGCAATCCAATTAGAAATGGGGCAAAACCACATAGAAACATTTCACTAAAAATATGGCAAGTGAGCAATGAAAAGATGTTCAAATCACTATCCATTAGAGAAATTAAAATCAGTATTTTAAGGATGGCATGATCATCACATATTTAAGGATAAGATATCATTACATTTATTAAAACAGCCAAAATAAGGACACCTGGATGGCTTAGTCAGTTGAGCGCCCCACTCTTGGTTTCAGCTCAGGTCATGATCTCAGGGTGGTGAGATTGAGCTCCCCATAGGGCTCCACACTCGGTGGGGAGTCTGCTTGAGATTCTCTCCCTCTCCCTTCCCCTCTGTCCCTCCCCCCAAAAATGAACAAAAAAATCTTTAAAAAGAAAGAAAGAAAGAAAGAAAGAAAGAAAGAAAGAAAGAAAACAGCCAAAAAAAATGACAACACCAAATGCTAGTGAGGACAACACCAAAAGCTTTTTTTTTTTCCACAGAACAGGATAGAATTTTATTTTTCGGCTCTCTTAAGTTACATATACAGAATTCATGAAATTTACCCCCTTTAGTTCTTATCAATCCCGTTGCTTTAAGAATAAAGGAATCTCTCCTTTTGTCCAAGTCTTTAAAACTTCCCAAAATTTCAAACTCTCTTTAGACTCTAATGCTAGTGAGGATGTAGAGAATCTGAATCTCTGATACATTGCTGGTGGGAATGTAAAATGATATAGCCACCCTGGCAAACTGTTTGGCACTTTCCTAGAACACTAAACACATACTATCATATAGTCCAGCAATTGCACTTCTGGGCATTAATTACTGAGAAATAAAATTTTTATTTAGAGTCTTTAGAGTCTAGTGACTCCAAATGCTAGTGAGGATGTAGAGAATTTGAATCTCTGATACATTGCTGGTGGGAATGTAAAATGATATAGCCACCCTGGCAAACTGTTTAGCACTTTCCTAGAACACTAAACACATACTATCATATAGTCCAGCAATTGCACTTCTGGGCACTAATTACTGAGAAATAAAATTTTATGAGTGCATGAAAACCTGTACATGATTGTTCATAGCAACTTTGTTTGTAATAGCCCCAAACTGGAAATAACCCAAATGTCCCTTAATAGGTTTGTGGTTAAACAAACTGTGGCACATCCATAGTATGGAACAGTACTCAGCAATAAAAAGAGACCAAATGAACCATTGAAATACACAGTAACTTGGATGGACTTGGATGGATCTCAAGGGTATTAAGTGAAGAAAGCCAATGCCAATTCGCTACATACTCTATGATTCCATCTCTATAAAGTGACAGAATTATGGAGATAGAAACAGATTTGTGTTTCCTAGGGGTTAGGGATTGTGGCAGAGGAAGAAGGTGGATATGGCTATAAAGGGATAGTACAAGGCAGATCTTCATGGTGGTGGAGTAGTCTATATTTGATTATAGCAGTGGTTACATGAATCTACACATTTGAGAAATTACATGTGTAGAATTACATATACACATTGTGTATACCTAGTGATATAGAATTAGACACACACATTGTACCAGTGTCAAATTCCTTTTTTTAAAAAAAATATTTTATTTACTTATTTGACAGACAGCAAAAAAGGGAACACAAGCAGGGAGTGGGAGAGGGAGAAGCAGGCTCCCCTCTCAGCAGGGGACCCCAATGGAGGACTCGATCCCAGGACCCTGGGATCGTGACCTGAGCAGAAGGCAGACACTTAGCCACTGAGCCACTCAGGCGCCCCTAATATCAAATTCCTGATTTTGATACTGCACTATAATTATGTAAAATGTAATCACCGAAGATAACTGGGTGAAGGGTACATAGGACATTTTTATACTATACTAGTAAGTTCTTGTGAATCTGTAATTGGTTCAAAATAAAATGTTTTTAAAAACAAAATGAAGATTTTTTTTTTCAAGCATAGAAGAACTGACAGAATTCATCACCAACAGACCAGCACTACAAAAGAAATTAAAGGAAGTCCTCTAGGCACAAGGTAAATGATACCAGATGGGAATGAGAACATACACAGAAGAATAAAGAGCTCCAGAAATGGCAAATATGGGAGTCAATTTAACAAATTTTAATTTATTTTTAAAACCTCTTTTAAAATACTTTATTTTTTAACACAAAATTTATAATAATATATTGTGAGGATGGAGTGGTAAAATAGATGTCAATATTTGCACAAAGGCTAAGTGAGCACTTATGATGATGAGGAGGATGATGATGATTAGAGTATAGTTGACATACAATGTTACATTAGTTTCAGGGGTACTGTGTAGTGATTTGACAAGTCTGTATATTATGCTATGCTTACCACAAGTGTAGCTACCATCTGTCACCATACAAGCTGAATATATTATTGTAAGGTCTCTAAAGTGTATGTGAAATCATATGATATCATGTGATAAGTCAAAAATCTCTACTAGAAATAAAAAAACAATCACTAAAAAAAAATGAAACAGACCAAAGAGATATAGTTAATAAGCAAAGGAGGTAAAATGGAATCTTAAAAGATACTTAACCCAAAAAGACAAAAAAATTAGGAAAAGGAGAACAAGTAAGAAATGAGATGAATAAAAAAAAAGCAAGCTGATAGATTTAAACCCAACCATCTTAATAATCATATTAAATATTAATGGTCTAAATATCCCAACTAAAAGACAGATTGTCTGATTGGATTTAAAAAGCCACATCCAACTATATGCCTGCCTACAATAAATTCATTCTAAATAGAAAGATACAAATAGATCAAAGTAACAACACAAGATGGCCTGAACAGGATGGCATAGATTCATCTCTCCCTACTCCTTTCCACCAAGTACAAGGACAAACTGGGAAATAATTCAAGAGTCACTCAAAGAAGAACTCTGAAAGGTGGTAAGAAGAAAGTGAACTGGTTTGGGATTCCAGAGCTGAAAGAGCAACATAATGGTAAGAGACTCTAAGTCCCCCACCCACCAAGAGAAGTTGACACACATCTGGTGTCTCCTAACCCCCAACAAAGCAACAGAAGACTCCCAAGGCCGGCTCACTTCCTGGAGGTAATGGCAGGCCCTCTGACAACATCTAGCACACTTGCAGCACCATTAAAGAGGCGAGGCCAGGGGGAGAGCTCTCTTTCTCTGCCAAAAGATACGGGGTATCTGGGGGTCATTGGCAAGTGTGACTCTGCCACAACAAGTGGCCTGGCCTGGGAAGGGTCTTTGAGTATGTCTTATAGTGGCATAGGGGAGAAAATCTCTGATTTTGAATTCGTTTATTTAAAGCAACACCAAGCCAAAGAAAAAGCCTTATCCCATTGCCCAGAATCTCACTGTATGATGATCAGACTTGAGAGAATTTAGGATGAAGGCTGCCTGGGCTCTGAGAAGGGGTTGTGGACCCCAAAGTTGGAGTGACCCACACCATATAGGAATGAACTGGAATGGAAGCCAGGGGAATGTACACGAACAGGGTAACAAGGTAATCAACAGAGCTGATTTTATTTTCTTTAATTTTGTCTCTTCTCTTAAATTTTCTAGGGTCCATGTGTATTATGTGTACACTGAGGGCAATGAATACCAACAAGAGACAGGGAAGCCCATGGCTAGAGCCCAGGTTCTGTGGCTAGGCTGTCTGCACCTAAATCCTCCCACTAGGTAACTGCATGCTTGGTGGGTATACCAGTTCACTCAGCTACAAAGTGGAAAGGTAAGGACAGCTTCCTCTTGGGATATGGTAAGGATTAAACCACCTCATGGATTAAAGTGCTTAGAGCAGTAATGGCCCATAAGAAGTGCCTACATTTAAGGGTTACAATTTTTTTTTTTACTAGATTCATTCCTGGCTTCTTTATTATTTTTTTAAAGATTTTTAAGGATTTATTTATTTATTTATATTTGGCAGAGAGAGACACAGTGAGAGAGGGAACACAAGCAGAGGGAGAGGGAGAAGCAGTCTTTCTACTGAGCAGGGAGCCCAAGGCGGGGCTTCATCCAAGGACCCTGGGATCCCAGGATGACCTGAGCCAAAGGCAGATGCTTAATGACTGAACCACCCAGGCACCCCAATATTTTTATATATTTATTTGAAAGAGAGAGAGAGAGAGAGAGAGAGCGAGCATATGTGAGTGGGGGGAGGAGCAGAGGGACAGGGACAAGTAGACTCTGAGCTGAACACAAGCCTGACATGGAGCTTGATTCCACAGCCCTGAGATCATGATCTGAGCCAAAATCAAGAGTTGTATGCTTGACCAACTGAGCCACCCAGGTACCCTCATTTCTGGATTTTTAAATATTTTTGCCACTATTTTAGATTGTATCTTTTTAAATTTTTTTTAGATTGTATCTTTTAAAAATTGTATTTTCAAAGAGATTTTTGCCAATATATAGAAATGCAAAAGAATTTTGCTTCAAATCCAGCAAACTTATTTAATTCCAGCAACTTACTTGCAGATGTTTTGGGTTTTCCATACAATCATATCTGCAAATAAGTTTTGTGTTTTTCTTCTTTTTTTGGTTTTGTTTTTGAAAGAAAGAGTGTGCGTGCAGGCAGGGTTGGGGAAGGGGCAGAGGGAGAGAGAGAAAATCTTAAGCAGGCTCCATGCTTGGCACAAGACGTGGGGCTCGATCTCACAGCCCTGAGATCATGACCTGAGCTGACATCACGAGCTGGACACTTAGCCGACTGAACCACTCAGGTGCCCCTGTAATTATCTTGGTAAATCCAGTCCCTTTTATTTCCTTATCTTGTTTTACACCCCTGGTTAGGATGTCCAGTAGCTCATCTAGAGAAGACCTCATTGTGCAGCACCTAGGTGGCTCAGGTTTACCATTAATTTTTTTCCTTGTCCTATTCTTGCTACGTTTGTATACTAGGGCTATATTCACCTTATAAAAATGAGTTGAAAACATTTCTTATTTTTCTATTCTCTGAAATAGTTTGTACAAGATTAAAATGATCTGTTTCTTGAAAGTTAGAATTTGCATGTAAAGCTACTGAAACATTTAGGGAAGAGGAGTTGTTTTTATTTATTTGTAAAGATTTTATTTATTTATATAAAGAGAGAGACAACGAGAGAGGGAACACAAGCAGGGGGAGCAGGAGACAGAGAAGCAGGCTTCCCGCCGAGCAGGAAGCCGGACAGAGGCCTCGATCCCAGGACCCCAGGATCATGACCCCAGCTGAAGACAGACGCCTAATGACTGAGCCATGAGGGGTAGTTTTAAAGTTACTGATTACATTTCATTAATTGTAAGACAAATCAGGTTTTTTATTTCTTTTGGATTCCATCCTGGAAAACTATTTTCCAAGAAATTACTCAGTTCATGTTTTCAAATTTGTTTCCGTACACTTGACAAATAGCTCCTTATATTTCTGTTTACTTGTGGGAGCATTTGTGGTTAAGTCTCCTCTTTCTTCCTTCCTTCCTTCCTTCCTTTCTTTTTCTTTCTTCCTTTTTAAAAAAGATTTTATTTATTTATTTGACAGAGAGAGACATTGAGAGAGGGATCATAAGCAGGCAGAGTGGGCGAGGGAGAAGCAGGCTTCCCGCTGAGCAGCAAGCCTGATGCAGGGCTTGATCCCAGAACCCTGGGATCATGACCTGAGACAAAGGCAGTTGTTTAACAAACTGAGCCACCCAGGCGCCCCTAAGTCTCCTTTTCTTTTCTACTGTGTTTTGTTGTTGTTGTTATTTGCGCTTTTTCTTTTTCTTGTTAATATTACCAGAAGCTTGGCTTTATAGTTGTATTCCCAACAAATCAGCTTTGGGCTTTGCTGCCTTAAATTGCATTTCATCTGATACCGACACAGCTCACATTCACTCTTGGCTAGTTTTTGCATGGTGTATCTTTCTCTCCCTTGACCCTCAATATTATATTTATGTTTCAGGAGGGTCTCCTGTAATTGCAGAAACCTGGATTGTTTTTCGTATAATGTGGCAATCTTTTTCTGTATCTGGAGCATTAGGTCCCTTTACATTTTTCGTGATTACAGGTATATTTGGATTTATTTGTAACAACTTATGTCCAGATCCCCCTCTCTACTCCTCCTTTCTGTCTTCTTTTGGATTGTTTTTGTATTTTTCTTTTGTGTGTGTGTGTGTTTGTTTGCAAATGAGACCTTCCTTGCATATTTCAGAGGTCACCTTCTAAATCGAATAACCTCCAACATTAGTATCTCTGTTCTCCTCCCACCAACACCCAAACCTTAGAATGTTTCAACCCGTTTACCTGCTACCAGTTCTCATGCTATTGTCCCTGCTGCCCTGTGATTGTTTCATATACTCAGGACTGGGATGCAGGGTCCACCCGAAGGGCTGGGAGAGGATCCCCCCACCTCCTCAGACAGTGGCCGCACCCAGCTCACCAGACGGAGTGCCAGAGCAGGAAGCAGCTGTAAACACAGGCTGGGTACCCACACTGTTCCCAGGAGCTGGCCCTCAGATCCTATCTCGTTACTCCCCTTGCCTTTGTCAAGCTCTCAGGACTTGGCATCTAGGCCAGCATTTTGACCAAACAAGGAGTGAGTCAGAACTGGACATCCAGGGCCGGGCTGACCATGCCAAGGACATGGGGACACTCTCCCAGCCTGCCGCCTTCCCAGGACTGGAGAGGATATGGTGCCTCCCAGCCTGCCTGCTTGCCTGCCCTCCCAGGGAGACTAGCAGGGCCTGGAGCATGCAAACTCATCCCTTATCTGCCCTTGCTTGCCCCCTGGAGACACCCCCTTTCTCTTCACACTCTCAACAAAGAGGTAGAGCTGGAGATTGACCTCAGCTGGGCCTGATCCCTGCAGCACATGCTGGCTGAACTCAGACTATGACTTCTCCTGCTCTCATTCCAGACCCCATAGACAGAGTGACAGTGGGTGCAGAAGTGCTAGGCTGAGGAGACCAGCCATCTGTCTGAGAGGCTGGGAAGTTGTAGAGAAAAGTAGCCCTCTACGTGGATTTAGAGGAATGAGTAGGAGTTCTCCACGTGGAGATGGGAACAGGCTTTCCGGGAAAGGGGAGACCCTGGGACAGAAAAGTGACAAGCACCAGCAGTATGGGCTAGGGGAAACAGCAGTAGAACAATGGGTGGTGCCTGGAAGAGAGCTCAAAGGAGCAAAATTGAGGTTCCACCTTTCCAGAAGCTGCCATTCCATAGTAGTTCATGGCCACATCTAGATGCCAGGAAAGGTGAAATGTAGTCTTTCAGCTGGGTGGACACAAACTCAGCAGGCCTCTTATTTCCAGGGGGCAGGGACTGCCCCGAGTTCATGGTGGGCTCTCAGGGCTCACCAAGCTTAGGACCTGAGAGGCAAGAGTGAGTCAGAGACCCTGGGCTGAGGATGGGGTTCAAGACAGCAGCCAGAACCCACCCACAGACTCCCCTCTCTCCCATTATAGAATATCTCATTGTACACATTGTGCACTAACCATATTGAGGGCTGATAAACAAACCCATGGAAAATAATTTAAAATTCCATCATTGGACCAGAAATTTTGAGAGACTTTGAAGAAGGAGATAGGATCAGATGGAGGGATTAACTGCAATGGAGGTAAGTATGAACCCTGTGGGCAGACGAGGAGCCATGAGCCGGGAGAGAGGGCTGCAGCTTCCAGGTGTCTCCCTGGGAGCCACTTTGTCCTGGGAGGGCCTCCCCACGTGGGCTGTGGCCTGGGAGGTTACAGGCCTTCACCTGTGCAAATGCCAGCCCACCCCTGAGCAGCTGCCAGGAAAACAAACAAACAAAACGAAAAAACAAGCAGAGTCAGTTAAACGTCTCCTGGCCCCCTTGGGGTGTCAGAGAGGAGGTGAAGAAACAGGCGCTCTCACACACTTGATGGGGGTGCGAGCTGGTACAACCACTTCAGAAAAGAGTTTGCTGTTCTCTCAAAAACTTGAGTGAGCATCTATCCCATGAGCAGAGAAAAAAGTGCCCATGGGCACTGGGGTACAAGCACAGGGATGTTCTTAGCAACATTGTTTTTATTAGCCCCACACTGGAGTGCCCCTAAATGTCCATCCACAGGAGGGATAAATATGGTGGCATATCCACCTGGGGGAACAGTACGCAGCCCTGAGAACCTAGCAACACTCAACTTGTGGCAATGGCGGGGGTAAGAGATAAAAGACCCCCAAACTATAAGTTGTATGATTTGGTGGCAGATTGTATTTTCCAAAGATGCCATAAACGCAGAGCTATCCAAAGACACTGTTTATACGTTCTCTTCTTTTTAAAATTTAGGTTAATTTTTTAAAATATTGTGGTAAAAAAACACAAAATTTACCATCTTAAATTTTGGGGTGTGCATTTCAGCAAAGTTAAGTACATTCACCACCATCACCACCATCCATTTCCAGAACTTTTTCATCTTCTCAAACCAAAACTCTATACCTATTAAACAATGACTCTCCATTCCCTCCCCTAGCCCTATCTTCTGTCTCTATGAATATGACTACTCCAGGTCCCTCATATACATGGAGTCTGACAGTATTTGGCCTTTTGTGACTGGCTTAGTTCATGTAGCGTAATGTCTTCAAGGTTCATCCATGCTGTAGCCCATGTCAGAATTTCCTTCCTCTTTACAGATGGATAATATTCCAGTATATAGAGGGACTCTATTATGTTCATCCATTCATCTGTCAGTGGACACTTGGGTTGCCTCCATCTTTTGGCTATTGCAATATACCACTATGTGCATGCGTGTACATGAACATGATCTTCTTATTGGTTGTTGATTTCCCTCCTCCAGGCCTTGCCATTGTAACATGGGGGTCTGTGTTTCTTCCCCTAGGATCTGGGAGGGGCACAACAAGAATGATGCTGTATGACTGACTTCCAGGCTAGGTCCTAAAGTGTTATACAGCTCCCTCCCAGTCTCCTTCAGCAGCCCCTTCTTGGAGCCCAGGCACGGTGTAGTGAGCAAGCTTAAACTGGACAAAGAGGCCACATGTGGATGGTCCAGCCAACAGCTAGCATTGACTACCAGAGACAGAGCAGAGGAGTTCCAAAGGTGCCCCTTGCCCCCATGACCATATACAAGGCCTTGAGCAGGAATCGCCCACTCTGAGCCAAACCACACAAGCTCTTGAGAGAAAATAATAGAATTACCCTTGTTTTAGGTCCCTGAGGTTTGGAGAATTTGATCTGCAGGGATAGATAACCAGATTTTACTTCTATAAATTTAAAAGCAGGCAGAATTAAACCACATTGTATAGGAATACATATACATGTGGTGAAACTATAAGGAACAAAGAAACAGTTACCATGAAAGTAAGGATAGTCTTTACTTCTGGGGAAAGGTGAGTAGAAGGACATATGGAGACCCTGTGGTGATAGCTGGGGAGTGACTACATGAATGTTCACTTTCTAATAATTTATGAAGCTGTTTATATTGAAGATTATCTTTCACAATAAAAAAGCAATTTTTTTTAAAGAAAGGCAAAAAGAAAGTAAGATTCTCTGGGCTTGGATGATGTAGGGCATAGCCCCCTCCAGTAGCCCCCACCACACATCTTACAGAACAGCTTGGCCATGGACAGGACCCCTGCACCCCACAGCCACCCTCCCACTTGAATGCAAGCCCTTGGGAGCAGCAGACCAGCATGACCATGAGGGAAACCCATGCCAGCCACTGCAATGACTGTACAGCCAATCGGGAGTCTCTGATGGAAGCCAGCTAATGAGAGAACACAGGCAAACATTGGAAACCTTGACAACATGAAATATGGTAAAGTCACTAATCTACTTGCAATCTCTATGAATTAGTCAGTTGTGGGCATTTCATGTAAGTGGTATCATTTAATATGTGGCCTTTGGTGTTTGGCTTCTTTCACTTAGCATTGTGTTTTTCTAGGTTCATCCACGTTGTAGCCTGTCAGTACTTTATTTCTTTTTATGGCTGAAAAACAGTCTACCATATGGATATACAGGTCTCCCTTCTCCAGGGGGATATGTTCCCAGACCCCCTGTGGATGCCTGAAACTGTGGAAAATACTGAATCCTATATATACTATGTTTCTTCCTCTACATACCTACCTACCTATGATAGAGTTTAATTTATAAATTAGGTGCAGTGAGAGATTAACAACAGTAACTAATAATATAACAATTCTAGCAATATACTATAATAAAGGTTATGTGAATGCGGCCTCTCTTTCCAAATATTGGACCATGCTCACCCTTTCTCTTCTTGTGATGATTTGAGATGAGAAAATTCCTATGTGACGAGATGAAGTGAATGACATAGGCATTGTGATGTAACGTTAGGCTACTACTAACCTTCTGACACTATTGTTTCCAGACTGCATGTGACCATGGTAACTGAAACCACAAATAATGGAGAACTAACTACTATACTGCATTTTGTTAGCCATTCATCCATTGAGGAACATTTGGTTTATTTACACTTTTAAGCTATTTTTAATAAAACTACTATGAACATTTATGTACAAGTTTTTTTTGTGTGGACCTAGATATTCATTTCTCTCTAATAACCAGATGAGAAATTGTTGGGCCATATGGTACTTATATGTTTAACTTTTTAAGGAACTGCTAAACTTTTCCAAGCAGCTGTACCATTTGGCACTCTCACCAGCTATGTATTCAACTGCTCCACATCCTCACCAACTCTTGTTACTGTCACTACTTTTTTATTAAACCCAGTCAGGTGTGTGAAGTGGTATCTCATGGCTTTGACCTGCATTTCCCTGATAATTGATGATATTGAGCATCTTTTCATGTGCTTATTGGCCATATGTATATCTTCTTTGGAGAACTGTCAGTTCAAATCCCTTGCCCATTTTAAAATTGAGTTGTCTTTTTTTTTTTTTGCGCTGAGTTGTAAGAGTACTTTATATATTCTATATACTCAATACTTACCAGATAGAGGATTTAGAAATATTTTTTCCTGTTCTGTGAGTTGTCCTTTTACTTTTTTTTGATAATGCCCATTGTTTTTCTTTTAAGATTAGAAAAAAAAATTTTAAGTAATCTCTACACCCAGCATAGGGCTTGAACTCACAACCCCGAGATTAAGAGTTGCATGCTCCACTAACCGAGATAGTCAGGTGCCTCAAGACAATGTCCTTTGGTGCACAAAAGCTTTTAATTTGGTGAAGTACAATTTATGTATTTTTTTCTTTGATTGCTTTGATTGTGTTTTTGGTGTCATATCTAAGAAGCTATTGTCTACTCTAACACGCAGATTTTCACCCATGTTTTCATCCAAGGGTTTTTTGTTTTTAGCTCTTACATTAGGTATGTAATCTATTTTTAGTTAATTTGTATATATGGTATGAGGTGGGGTCCAAGTTCATCCTTTGGTATATGGATATCCAGTTGTTTCAGCATCACTTGTTAAAAAGTCTCTTCTTGGGGCACCTGGGTGGCTCAGTGGGTTAAACCTCTGCCTTCGGCTCAGGTCATGGTCCCAGGGTCCTGGCATCGAGCCCCGCATCGGGCTCTCTGCTCAGCAGGGAGCCTGCTTCCCCCTTTCTCTCTGCCTGCGTCTCTGCCTAATTGTAATCTCTCTGTGTGTGTCAAATAAATAAATAAATAAATAAATATAAATAAAAAGTCTCTTCTTTCCCCCATTGCAAGCCAAAAACCAATTGACCATAAATGTATGGATCTATTTTTGTATTTTTAACTCTGTTCCATTGGTCTATATGTCTAAATGCCAGTACCACACAGCCTTGATTACTGTAGTTTTGTATTAAGTTTTGGAATCCCAAAGTGTTAGTCTTCTAACATTGTTCAAGATTGTTTTGGCTTTTGTGTATCCCTTGAAATTCCAAATGAATTTTTAGAATCAGCCTTTTTTTTTTTTTTAAGGCAGAGTTTGGATAGGAGTGCACTGAATCTCAAGATCAATTTGGAGAGTACTGCCATCTTGATATTGTCTTCTAGTCTATGAACATAGATCTTTCCATTTTCTTTCAACAACATTTTATACTTTTCAGTATATAATACTTGCACTTTTTTGGTTAAATTCATTCCTAAGTATTTTTATTCTTTTCAACACTATTATAAACAGAATTGTTTTCTTTTTTAAAAAAATATTTTATTTATTTATTTGTCAGAGAAAGAGAGAGGGAGAATACAGGCAGGGGGAGCTGCAAGCAGAGGGAGAAGCAGGCTCTCCACTGAGCAAGGAGTCTGATGTGGGTCTTGATCCTAGGACCCTGGGATCATGACCTAAGCTAAAGGTAAATGCTTAACCGACTGAGCCACCCAAGCATCCCTGGACTGTTTTCTTTCTTTTTTTTTTTTTTTTAATAATTTCTATTTTTTAATTAACATATAATGTATTATTAGCCCCAGGGGTACAGGTCTGTGAATCACCAGGTTTACACACTTCACAGCACTCACCATAGCACATACCTTCCCCAATGTCCATAACCCCACCACCCTCTCCCTACCCCCATCCCCCTGGCAACCCTCAGTTTGTTTTGTGAGATTAAGAGTCTCTTATGGTTTGTCTCCCTCCCAATCCCATCTTGTTTCATTTATTCTTTTCTTACCCCCCACACTCCCACGTTGCCTCTCAACTTCCTCATATCTGGGAAATCATATGATAATTGTCTTTCTCTGATTGACTTATTTCGCTAAGCATAAACACCTCTAATTCTGTCCACGTCGTCGCAAATGGCAAAATTTCATTTCTTTTGATGGCTGCATAGTATTCCATTATACACACACACACCCCACGTCTTCTTTATCCATTCATCTGTTGATGGACATCTAGGTTCTTTCCACAGTTTGGCTATTGTGGACATTATTGCTATAAACATTCGGGTGCACGTGCCCATTCAGATCACTACATTTGTACCTTTAGGGTAAATACCCAGTAGAGCAATTGCTGGGTCATAGGGTAGCTCTATTTTCAACTTTTTGAGGAACTTCCATGCTATTTTCTAGAGTGGCTGTACCAGCTTGCATTCCCACCAACAGTGGGGAACTGTTTTCTTAATTTCACTTTCAGATTGCTCATTGCTAGTGTATAAAAGTGTAACTGATTTTGTATATTGATCTGGTATCCCACAACTTTACAGAAAAAAAATTTTTTTGAAGCTTCTTAGGATGTTCTATAGTTTTACCTCTTCCTTTCCGATCTGGATGCCTGTATTTCTTTTACTGTCTAATTGCCCTGCCTACAACCCCCAGTACAGTGTTAAACAGAAGTAGGAGAGGGGACATCCTTGTCTTACTCCTGATCTTAGGGGGAAACTGTTTAGTCTTTCACCATTAAATATAATGTTAGCTCTGGGTTTTTCATAGATACCCTTTATCAGATTGAGAAGTTTCCCTTCTTGTCCTAGTTTGTTACATGTTTTTGTCATGGAAGGGTGTTTGGCTTTGTAAATGTTTTCTCAATCATATGTTTCCCCCCCTTGGTAAATTGTATTGACTGGTTTTTGTATGTTAAACCAATTTGAATTGCTGGGATGAATCCCACTTGTTTGTGGTGTGTAATCCATTTTAATATGCTGTTGGATTCAGTTTGCTAGTATTTTGTTGAGGATTTTTGCATCTACATTCATAAGAAGTACCAATCTGTATTTTTCTTGTGGTGTCTTTGTCTTTGGTGTCAGGATAACACAACTTCATAGAATGAGTTAGGAAGTGTTCCCTCTTCTATTTTTTGGATTGATGTTAATTTTTCTTTAAACATTTGATAGAATTCATTAGAGGAATCATCTGACCCTGGGTTTTTCTCTGTTAGACATTTCTTGTTTACTAGCTAAAATTCACCAAATTTGGGAAGAGTTCAGTCTTGATTTTTTAGCAGAATCAGCCTTTTTTCTTTTTGATATATAACACTTTATATTTCTAATTTAAGGGTTTTTTTCATAGAAGTATTTTTTAAAAATTTTTAAAGATTTTGAGAGAACGTGAGTGAGAGAGAACACAAGCAGGGGGAGGGGCAGAGGGAGAAGCAGGCTCCCTGCTTTCTGTTGAGCAGGGAGTCCAATATGGGGCTCTAATCCCAGGAACCTGGAATCATGAACTGAGCCAAAGACAGATGTCTAACTGGCTGAGCCACCCAGGTGCCCCTCATTGAAGTATAGTTAACACACAATGTTACATTAGTTCCAGGGGCACAACGTAGTGATTCAACTTCTCTGTATGTTATGCTGTGATCACAAGTATAGTGACATTCTGTCACCAAACAGCACTATTACAACACCATTGACTGTATTCCCTATGCTGTACCTTTCATCCCTGTGACTTATTCATCCCATCAGTCATTTTTCTGGAATAATTTTTTCCCAGGTTGCTGCAAGCCTTTGGTTAATGTTCTGAAGTAAAAAAAAAAAATAAGTTGATCCTGAAATTTTTTGCCCATGTTTTCATTGTTTTACAATGGAGTGGAGTGGAGAGTTCCTTACTTCTCCATTTTTGCAGATGTCACTCCTTAGTTGGGTATCTGATAGACAAAAGCATCCCAACTGATGAGATGTTTTTAGTTATAGAGGTAGGCATTAGAATGATGGTTCTCAAACTGTAATGTACAGAAGAATTAAGTAGAGATGATGATGATAAAAATGCACATTCCTAGGTCCCATCACACACTCAAATAATTTTCTCCAGGGGCCTGGGAGTTTGCATTTTTGGCAGGCACTCAGTGGACCCTTTGGCAGCACTGAATTTGAAGAATGAAAAGTAATAATAAGCAGAGGTCATGTAAATGTGTTCATTTCACATTTTTTTTCATAGATCATGGCCAAGAGAAACTGTCTACAGTTGAGAAATGAAGACATGGGTGTACATGGTAGAGTTAGGGAGTAACCATAGTAAGAACTGGAAGCAGAAATGCTGAAGGGAGGTGGACTTCAGGGAGGGGATTGGAGTGAGACAGAGCAAGTTTGACTTTTTTCTTTATAGTTTGAACTTTCTTTTTCAAATGCAACTGTGATCTTTATAATAAAACAGATGAAAACAAAAGCAACAGGGAAATCAGTAGGAGGGGGCTACTGGCCAACAGCCCGGGCTTGGCTTTTTGGTACCCCGGCTGCCCAGTCCTTCCCACCACCTCTTGGCCAGTGGCTGTGGCTGCACTGTGCAGCCTGGCACCTTGAGCAGAGTGCCCCAAAGTAGGGCTCCTCTCCTTTAGCATGGACCATGCCCTCACTGCATCCCTCCAGAGAAGGTGGTGCTGGCAACAGTGCGCCAACAAGTTGAGGAGAAGGCTGTAACCCAAGGAAGCCCGAGTTACGACCTGGAGTCACGGATGCTGCAAAGGGCCAACCCAAGGTCACACTGTGACCCAATCCTTCCCAGAAACAGTAGTCTTTTGGGACTTAAAAACATAAGCATGAAATCAAAAACAAACTTCGCCTGGAAGCTGCCGTGGGCAGTTGGCTTAGCTTACACCATGGATTCACCAGCCAACTGTTTGAGAGGCCTGGGCAGGGGGCCACCTGACAGGATATGCTGGGGAGCCAAGCAGGGATGGCTGCTTCTGGGGAAGGGATGGGCGATGACAGCCGTTCCCCTGCACAGTGGAGGGATGTGGCTCCCCCAGCGCCCTTGCTCAGCAGGGCTGTTTTCAGGGTGAAGGTTATCTAGACTGTCCAGCCCAAAGCCCTCTGGTCCAAAGCAAATGCCAGAGACTCGCTGTCCTTTCCACGGTGGAGGTATTTCTCCCTTCCCAAACATCCTGTGCTAGCGTGGGAAACACCTCCAAACAGAAACGTCAAAAAGCTTCTCTTTTTGATGGAGTCGGCGGTCTACTCAGGAGCAGAGATGGGGAGGGAGGGATTGATGGAAGGTGCAACTGGGCCCAGAGACTTCTGAAACCCCTCAGCCGGGGTGATGCTGTGCTCTGAGGAGGTAAGCAACAGACTTGAGGATTTAGTGTTTGGGGTTTCCCACAGTTCCATGAGAAGTCAGGCAGAATCCCTGTAGCAGAGAAGAAACAGAACGTGAGCTGAGCCTAGCAGCCGGGCAAGCTCTGGACGAAGGAAGGCAGAGGAGCATTTCTACTTTAAGGGGCAGGAAGGTGCAGTGACATAATGTGGCTTCCCACTCAGACCAACATTGACTCTTGCTCTACAGGCCTCCTGAAATGAGCTCAGGGAAGCTGGGGGAACCCTACAGGCATCACCATATATGACCCCACCTAGAAGGCCCTGATACCTTCCAGTCCACAAGGCAAATACTATCTTTTTTTTTTTTTAAAGAATTTTAAACTCTAAAAAAATTTTTTTTATTTATTTAGGGCACTTGGGTGGCTCAGTCAGTTAAGTGCCTTCGGCTCAGGTCCTAGGGTCCTGGGAATCAAGTCCCGCATTGGGCTCCCTGCTCAGCAGGGAGTCAGCTTCTCCCTCTCCCTCTGCACCTGCCCCCCGCCCCCGCTCATGCTCTCTCTCACACGCTCTCTCTCTCAAATAAATAAGTAAAATCTTGGTAAAAAAAATTATAGTTCATTTAAGTAATTTCTACACCCAACATGGGGCTTGAACTCTCAAGATCCTGAGGTCAAGAGTTGCATGCTCTTCTAACTGAGCCAGCCAGGCACTACACCACCCCTCCACTGTGTGTGTGTGTGTGTGTGTGTGTGTGTGTAAGGTAGGCTATGTGCCCAGTGTGGATCTTGAATGCATGACTCTGAGATCAAGAGTCATAAGCTCTACGGACTGAGCCAGCCGGGTGTCCTGAACACTATGATTTTTGAAAAGAATTCATGTTTATGTTGGTGTTATTTTTTTCTGCTCTCGGCCTTGGCTTTGAGGATGGTGAGAACCAGTTCTGGCTCTTCCTCAGTTCTTGGTCAGTTGTGGTTGGCATCTTCTACCTTCTACTTCTATACCTACCTGCCATATGGACCTACAGGTGTGTCCAGGGTGTCATCAGCACAATGCCAAAACCCATCTGAGCTGACTGGCTAGTGACTTACTGATGACAATAGCCACCAGCATACTCACCTTGCACTGCTGTGTGCCAGGCACTGTTCCAAGTGATGGATCTATATGATTCTCTGATTCTGCTCCCAGTTTTGACATGTAAGACTTTCCCCACCACTAAGCAATTCTCCTGGGTGTCCTACAATTTAACTCAATTCTGACAGTACCTGGAGATAGCATCAGATTCCACAGGCTGGGGGCTCAGTCCTGTAAGACTGCCCCCACCTTAGATGCCAATCCCAAGTCCAGGTTGTCACCTGTGCTTCTTGACCCACTGACTATAAATCAGAACTTCCCATGACCCCCTCCTGAGGTTTGATAATTTCACTGGAGTGGCTCGCTGAACTCAAAGAAACATTATACTTACTAGATTACCAGTTTAATATAAAAGGATATAAATCAGGAACACCTAGATGGAAGAGATGCATAGAGCAAGGTCTGGGGGAAGGGTGTGGAGTTTCCATGCCCTCTGAACACACCATGTTCCCCAAATCTCCTTATGTTCACCAACTCCAAAGCTTATTGAATCCTGTCTTTCAGGGATTTTGTGGTAGCTTTATTTCATAGACACAACTGATGAAATTATTGCCTATTGGTGACTGAACTCAGTCTCTAGCCCCACTCCCCTACCCAGAGGTCAGGGGCATGGAGCTGAAATTTCCAAACCTCTAATTACAAGCTTGGTTCCCCTGGCAACCAGTTCCCAACCCTAGGTGCTTCCAAAAGTCAACTCAATAACATAAGAAAAGACACCTTTAGTATTCTTCTCATTTATGAAATTCCAAGAGCCTTAGGAGCTCTGTACCAGAAGCAGGATAAAGACTAAATAAATATTTGGTCTGTAAAAAATTTCGCACTGTAAAAAATGTTTAAATGGGCCCACGCAGTTCAAACCTGTGTTGCTCAAAGGCCACCTGTATAACTCAATATCACAGACTCTAACTCTTGCGTGCAGCCGTCAGTACACCCACTGAGAGGAAGACACAGTGGCACATCACTGGGCCAGGGACTGGCACAGTCGGGATCTAACCAGGCCATCACTCTTGGCCACTTGCTATTCTGCCCCTCCATGAGTCCACGAGAACATGACTGCTCATCTCTATAGCCATGAGGCCCCACAAAACACCAGACACTTAACCCAGTGTTTGCTAAACTGAAGAGTGGAAATGAGTTTCCACAAACCTACATAAAATAGACTGTTACTATAATGGCAAGGGATGCAAGTAAAATTAACAGAAGGGTAGCAACATATCCTCCAAGCCACAATAAAACAAATGGTGACAAGTGCTGGAATCCAGATGACCAGCTACAACGTTCATATCACAAGTGGAGGGTTGCATAAAGATGTAAGACATTTGCAAACAGTGTGTACTCTGTAGAGCTGGGAAATTTTTCACTTTTTCCATTCTAGGTTCATTGGCTGGTCTACTAATTAAGCTGATATAAGACAGACTCACAGAAGAAAAACCAACTTAATTTCATACTACAGGACTTCCAAAAGCATGAGACTCAAGGGCAAGTTGCATGGTTGAGGCTTATTTGCCACCGTGAGCTAAAGAATGGGATATGGGCCTGGCTGCGAAAGAGAGGAGGGTAATTTGCAGCACTGTACAAAGAGCAGATGTTTGGTAATTAGATGTGTGTCCTGCCAAGCAAATCAATCTTTCAGATAAAAAGTTATATGGCCCTTTTCTTTCTAGTAATAGCTCTCTTTCTGGGCCAGGCTCCCATCTAAGTTCTTTTAAGTAATTAAGAACGAGGTCAAAGTTTTTTTTGAGTCGGCTAGGTCTTGATTGACTTCAGCTCAAAAGAATCCGCACACCAAAGTGACCCATTTTGGGATGGCATATTCTGTCCCCCTTCAACACTCAAACTTCTGCCCCCTGCTGCTGCTTCTAGGGGTTCTTGTGATTCCATTGTGCCCCAAACCATCCAGGATGAGCACTCTCATTTAAGGTCAGCTGATTATAACCTTCATTCCATTGCTGAGGCCCTTCACAGTAGTACCAGGAGTACTATTTGACTGTACACCTCAGGGAAGGGAATCTTGGGGGTCTGCCTTCCGAGCTTCTGCCTGCCATGTTAGGTCTTTGGGAAAGTGAACCCAAAGACCACAGAAAAGAGTGATTGAAACCAGCAGAGAGAGCTGTCAGCACCAAACTCGCTGCTGCCGACCCAAAAGGGAAGCCCAGCGCTGGCCACAAGGTCTTTCCTAACAATGAGTCTGGCATGAGTCTTTCCTAACGATGGGAAAGAGCAGAGTATTCCAAGCGGTCGGTGATCTGGAAGTGTGGTGGCGGGGCCTGGCTGCATCTCCCTGTGTCTCTCTCTGTCAAGTGAATAAATAAAATCTTAAAAACAAAATACATAAAACAAAAAAGAAAATACATAATGACAAAGGTATGAGTTCAGTAATATTTTAAGTGATTTTGTATTTTATTAACAGCAATAGCAGCTATGTACACTTGAAAAATACCATTAAAAAGAAAACTACAGGCCTGAAATGGAGTCACTTATGCTAGACCATGTCACCAAACCCAGACTTACATACCTAATCTAATTGCAGTTTCAATTTCCCCCCAAAAAGGATTAGTCTTAGTCTTAACTAGTCTATCAGGAATTTTCTGGTCAGTACCCAGTCCCTTGGGCTCTATCCATTCCCCAAAGGAAGATGAGGTTATCCAAGTAAGACCCTATTTTCCCTAAAGGAAGGTGACCTCACTCAAAATAACCCTTTTTTCTGTTTATGACTTCCTTGTCCTGACTTTAAAGACCTTTCCCTTTCTGTGGCCCTTTGGAGTCCCTCTACTTGCTAGATGAGATGCTGCTCAATTAATGAACCATTTAATAAAGCCAATTAGATCTTTAAAATCTACTCCGGTGAATCTGGTTTAACAATACAGTTAACATGAGTCACATATTATATGTTATGTAGGCTTATTAACAACATGTGCAATCAAATGATTGAACTATCTCATCACAGGAGGTATATAAAATTGCTTTCTTTAGTTGTTGCCTTCAATCAATCTTTTGTCAAATTTCCCACATTGCCTCTTAATCAAATCATATTTTGGGCAGAAAGTATAACTTCCCAATGCCTAGCAATTATTCAAAGTCCAGTCAGCTCAATCTCAAATACAAGTTAAACCTTTGCCCACCCTCATTGCCAGCTGGGTTTATGGCTTTAGGACCTTAAGAGGAAGGGTGGGATGTGGCTATCTCTTGATTACCCATCTCCCCCCTCTTCTTAGGATCTTGCTTCTCTGATATTGGGTCATGGAGAATGAAGTAGGGAAAAAGAGTAAAGATCTACCTAAAGGGCTCACTGGTTGTAGTTTCCCCTCTGGCCAACAGTAACTGGCTTTTAAAAAAATTCAGGTATACTTGGTAACCCATTTTAAGAATAATATAATTCAACGAGTTTTGACGAAAGAAGTCCCGTGTCCACCAAAATTATGATATAGAACATTCTCATCACCCGCAGAGTTCACCTTGTGTTCCTTTGTAGAGAATTCTCTCCCTGTTCACAACCCCTAACAGCTGCTCTGCTTTCTGTCACTATAGTTTTGTCTTTGGAACTTCATTGATAATGAAGGTATGTAGCCTTTTGGTGTCTGGCTTCTTCCACTTAGCCTATCAAATTTCAGACTCATCCATGTTCTTGCATGTATCAGTAGTTCTGTTTTTGAATATCCCATTGTGTGAATCTCTTACAATTTGCTTACTTATCCACTAATTGATAACATTTAGGTTGTTTCTAGCTTTTCGGTAGTAATATGGCTTCTGTGAAGAGCTTAGTACAAGTCTAGCATGGATGTTTTCATCTCTATTGGGTAAAGGAGGGGTAGGATTTTTGCTGGGTTGAATGGTTAAATGTATGGGAATGTTATAAGAAACTACCAAAATGTTTCCAAATTGATTGTACCATTTTGCACTCTTACCAACAATGTACTAGAATTCTTGTTGCTCAAAAACCTCATCAACACTTGATGTTCCCAGTCTTTTTTGTGGGCATTTGAATAGATGTGTAGAGATTTAGTGAGTGGTGTCTCACTGTGCCTTTGTGTTTCCCTAATGATCCTTCATGTGTTTGCCATCTGTACAACTTCTTTGTTGGCATATCTGTTCTATTTGTAGTTTTATTACAGGGTTGAGTGAGTTCTTTATGTATTCTGTACAGAATCCATTGATTTTTGTTTTGATTTCCTCTGAGTCTGTAGCTTGCCTTTCATTTTCTTTTTTTTTTTTTTAAAGATTTTATTTATTTATTTGCAGACAGAGATCACAAGTAGGCAGAGAGGCAGGCAGAGAGGGGGGAAGCAGGCTCTCTGCCAAGCAGAGAGCCCAACGCGGGGCTCGATCCCAGGACCCTGGGATCATGACCTGAGCTGAAGGCAGAGACTTTAACCCACTGAGCCACCCAGGCGCCCCTGCCTATCATTTTCTTAATGGGTCTCTTAAAAAATTAATTTTCTTCAGGTTTATTGGTGCTTAATTTGCATAAATAACATTCACCCTTTTTAGGTTTACATTTCTACAAAATCTACCATGACAATCAAGATACGGAACATTCCCATCACTTTCCCCAAACTCCCCTATACTCTATTCTGGTAGGTCTGGTTCTACAGCCCTTTAATAAATTCTGCTTATATGTCCGGTATTGTCTTTACTGTGTGGGATACTAAACACATCTGGGTCATCTTTGTGCCCTGACTCATAAATTCTAGGGTAACAGGAAAAGGTCCATTAAACATCCTGTTACACACAACTCTAATAAAAAACAGTAATAACAACACCCACACGCTCATATAGTGCTTGCTAGGCACCACTCTCTTTCTCTTTTACGAATTCACTTGATCTTTACAATAACCTACCCTGTGAATTTGATCTCTAACCTCCTTTCCCCGCTGAGGAAACTGAGGCACAGAAGAGATAAGGTAGACTGGCCAAGCTCTCAGGGCTAGTGAGCCACAGAGCTGCAGACTCAGGGAGTCTGGCTCAAGTGCACAATGCCAGGCGCCACCTGTGCTGCCTTCCACGTGGGAAAGGCAAAGCCGAAGTTTCCGCCAGAAGGTACAAATCTCAGCTGGTCTCTCTGCTTTGGCGGCGGCGATGGGGGAGGAGCCCCGAGCACCGTGACCCCCAGGAGCTCGGCCCACTTCCCGCTCCGCAGCACGCTCACCTCCCGCCCTCTGTCCAGTACCCCAATCCGGCGGGAGCTTAGGGCGCCCTCCCCTGCCCCACCTCTGCAGATCCACAGCCTTCCCCTGCCGGGTAGAGGAGGAGGGCACAGCGACCGCGCCGGCCTCTCCCGCCTCCTGGAACCCGGGTATTTCCCGGACCGGGGGCCAGTTCCCGACGACGTCGGTCGCACAAGCCAACAGGCCGCCGCCGCAGAGCCCGGGACTCGTGCCAGAGCGGCGGTTGCGCATGCGCAAGGCGTGCGTGACGGCGCGTGCACGGACGCGCGGCGGGTGGCGGCGAGCAGCGCATGCGCGCGGGGCGCGGCCAGAGGCTGGAGGTATCCCCAGAGGAGGTGTTGTCGCGCGGTGAGCTCGGCCGGGGTTTGTCCTTGCGTGTGCAGGACAGTAGACAGCAATTTCCCCCCCAAGTTCTGGCAGAGACTAGTTCCAGGCAGTTGAGTGTCAGGACCGAACACCGGCTCCGTGGCGAGGGAGCCGCAAAGGGGCGGACTTGAGTCTCCACGAGCGCCGGTGGCCTCCGTGCGGAACAGCTAGGGCCCACTCCTAAGCCGCCCGCGGTTTCTCACCGCCCTCCGTCGTTTAACTGTTGGTAAATAAGACTTCTGATCAGAGGGTCTAGGGCCCAGCTCTTCCCGACACCGGCACCGTGGCTTTGGGCCAGGCACGTCATATTCCTGAGCTCTTTATTCCCATTGTTAAAATGAGGAGGGTGCGCCGCTCTTCAACATCGCAAGTTATTAAATTGAAGGAAACGGGACGGCCACTTGACTGACTCATGCACGCGCTTGCTTTGGATGTCAAACCTGGCTTGGCTCACCTGCAGAGATCCCGTGAGGGACAGAATAACCCGGAATTTGTGGTGACATGAGTAATGTTGAAAATGCAGTAGAAGACAGGGTGGAGGCCTGGTGTGAGTTAGTGGGAGGGGGAGAGCCAGAGCATGTTTCACCCAGGAGGTTACCTCTGAACTGAGCCTTGAAGGACGAGTGGGGTTCT
The DNA here is from genome assembly GCA_004024625.1 of Mellivora capensis. Taxonomy (NCBI): domain Eukaryota; kingdom Metazoa; phylum Chordata; class Mammalia; order Carnivora; family Mustelidae; genus Mellivora; species Mellivora capensis. The sequence goes on along the minus strand of PISX010000222.1, from coordinate 117,720 downwards.
CCTGGCGTAGTGGGGGATGCCTGACAGCTTGCATAGGCAGGCTGTCGATGTGTCTAGAGAGTTCTGGGATAGCCGTGAGGTAAGTGCTGAGTTGGTGGGGAGTCAGTAGGTGGGCTGGAAGGGGAGAAGTGGGGAAAACTTGTGGAGGGCCTTTAAAGCCCCTGCAGGCCTGGGGAGGGGGAGGACTATAGAATGTCTTTAAGCATGGAACTGACATCAGATGTGTGTTTCGGTAAAGTAATTCTGGCAGGAACTAGACAGGAATTGTAATTATACAAAGGGGATGTTGGAGGAAGGAAGTTAATCTCATAGTCCTGGGAGTAATGAGGGCCTGAGCCTGGGAGCGCAGTGGGGATGGAGACAGAAGCAGGATATCAGGGAGATTTTGAAGACAGTAATTGACAGGCTTCAGTGACTCCCTATCACAGCCTACTGTAGGATAACTTCACGGTCTGGAAAACCAGGGAGGAATGAGTCATTAAGATATCTGAGTTTCGACCAAGTGCAGACCTTTTGCCAGGCACTCAGCATCCAAGATTTTAAAAAACCCGAAAAACAAAAAACTAGTCTCTGCCTTCTAGGTGCTCGTAGTTGAATAGAGAAGATGGACATATAACTAGCTGACTATATCTTTATCCTTGTGGTGTAGAGCATTACAAGTGTCCCTACCAGAGCCTGGGGTGGGGGTGAGGGCAGGGAGGGCTTCTTCAAGGAGGGAGGCCTGCAATTCAGGGAAACAGGAGTTCCTAGGCAGTGTGGACATCCAAGGTACAGAAGATGCGTGGGTGGGAAGTCCAGGCCATCTGTGATATGCTTAGAGCACTTTACGCAGATGCTGGAACATAAAACTAGATAAAATAGTGGATCTAGGTGCTGGAGTGTGAGATGGGAGGTAAAGCTTGAGTTTTATTCTCTGTAGACTGGCAAGCCATCACATGGCCTCATGCCGAGGAGGGCTTGTTCAGATTCTCTTGGGATGGCTTGCCCTGGGTGCATTGTGGAGAACAGCTGTAAAGGGAGAAGCTTGTGGGGAGGGGCTGTTGCAGGAAGTGCTGGTGAGTTAGAGTGGTGGCTGAAGCTGGGCATGGTGGGGCGTGCTGGGGGAGAAGACTGGTATGGGGCCAGTGGAGTGGGAACTGGAGGTTGGGGGTGGCACATAAAGCCCTGGGAAGGAGGACTAGAGATACCTAATGGCAGTTTACTAGCTTAGTGGAATAGCAGTTCAGTTAACCTTGCTAAGCTTGTCTTCTCATATGCCACATGGGGATGGTGGTACCCATCTCATGATATCGAGGTGATTCACCTGACAGATATTTACTTAGCACTTTCCAGTGTTCTAGGTGCCCAGGAAACAGCTGGCCTGCCACAGTGTAAAATACACAGAAAATACATACAGATTAAGTTCAAAAGAGAGGGCACACCTAGAGGTGCAGATTTGGCTATGATCCACATTTAGCTCCCAGAAAAGAGGCAGATGAGCCCAGAGTGAACAAGATTCCCCCAGTTGCAGGGCAAGATGGTTTGAATGGTGTTGGCAAGGCCAACTTTAAAAGGATGGTTTGGGACTGGATGATCTCTAAGCTCTTGCCTTGTGTCATAACTGCTGGTGATCACCTGTGTGCCTCCATTGCTGTGTGTGGAGGAGCTGACTCTGAGTTTAGCTACATGGAACTAAGATCGTAGAGGCCTATTGGGAGGACTCTGGGCCTGTGGAGCTCTTCCAGGGGCCTGCCTTTCTCTCAAAATATATTGAGTGTTTTCCAAGGATCATGTATTTGCTAGGTGCCTAGGAGGAGACTATTGACCTTTACCACCACTCTTCAGAGTAGGCTAATTGTTGTTCTGCTTTATAGTTGAGAAAATAAAGGCATAAAGAGATTAGGTACCCTGTTAGAGGCTACACAGTGATCTGAAGGACTTTTCCTTTTCCTTGACTATCTGAGGTGTGTCCCAGAAGTATTTCAAACCTCTGGTCACGTCAGTGTAAGTACACATCAATGTGATGTTTAAAATGGAGTAGAAATAATAATTTTTCCTATGTTAATTTATAAATAAAGTTGGAGTTTTTATTTATAATTTTAAACCAAATTTAAAATCTTCAAAGGCTAATAAAATAGTGGTTAGTATTTATTGAGTGCTCATAAACATAGTGCAGCTGACCCTTTAACAATGCAGGGGGTAGGGACACCAACTCCCCCATAGTTGAAGATCTGCATATAACTTCAGACTCTCCCAAAACGTAACCACTAATAGCCTACTGTTGACTGGAAGCCATACTGACAACATGAATAATTAACACATGTTTTGTATGTCATATGTATTATATACTGTATTTTTAAAATAAGCTAGCAAAATGAAAATGTTAAGAAAGCATAAGGAAGGGGTGCCTGGGTTAAGGGTCTGCCTTCAGTTTGTGTCATGATCCCGGAGTCTAAGGATCGAGCCCCACGTCAAGGTCCCTGCTCGCCAGGGAATCTGCTTCTCCCTCTTCCCCTGCCCCTGCTGCTCATTCTCTCTCTCTCTCTCTCTCTCTCTCAAATAAATAAACATTTTTTTAAAGCATAAGAAAGAGAAAATACATTTACGGTACTTTCCCACATTTATTGAAAAAAATCTGTGTGTAAATGGACCTATGCAGTTCAAACTTGGGTTGTCCCGGGGTCATGTGGACATGAATACTTCATATGTATTTTCTCATGTAATCTTCACAACGTCCTCATGAGCTAGTGGTGATCATTACCACCATTTTTACTGACAGTAAAGTTGGAATAAGGTTGGAGTGAGGTGGAGTAAAGTTGGAGTAAGCTTACAGTAAGATTGGAGTGAGGTGGAGTAAGGTCAGAGTAAGGTTGGAACAGGAGGAGCAAGGTTACAGTAAGGTTAGAGTGAGGCAGAGTAAGGTTGGAATAAGGTTGGAGTGAGGTTCTTTTTTTTTTTAAGATTTTATTTATTTATTTGTCAGAGAGAGAGCACAGGCAAACAGAGTGGCAGGCAGAGACAGAGGGAGAAGCTCGGCAGGGAGCCGAGCAAGGACCCCGATGTGGGACTCAAACCCAGGACGCTGGGATCATGACCTGAGCCAAAGGCAGCCGCTTAACCAACTGAGCCACCCAGGCGTCCCTGGAGTGAGGTTCTTAAGGTTGGAATGAAGTGGAATAAGGTTGAAGTAAGGTGGAGAGAGGTGGAATAAGGTTGGATTAAGATGGAGTAATGTTGGAGTTGAGATGCAGGAAGGTTGGAGCAAGGTGAATTAAAGTTGGAGTTGAGGTGGAGTAAAGCGGAGTAAGGTTGGAGTGAGGTGGAGTAAGTTTGGAGTGGGGTTGGTAGGGGGTGGAATGAGGATGGAGTGAGGTATAGTAATGTTGGAATGAGGTAGGGTAAGGTTGGAGCAAAGTGGAGTAGAGTATACAGTAAGGTTAGAGTAAGGTGGAGTAGGGTATACAGTAGGGTTAGAGTAAGGTGGAGTAGAGTATACAGTAAGGTTAGAGTAAGGTGGAGTAGGGTATACAGTAGGGTTAGAGTAAGGTGGAGTAGGGTATACAGTAAGGTTAGAGAGTAAGGTGGAGTGGGTTGGAGTGAGGCAGAGTGAGGTTGGAGTAAGGTAGAGTAAGTCAGAGCGAGATGGAGCAAGGTGGGAGTGAAGTGGAGAAAGGTTACAGTAAGGTTGGAATGAGATAGAGTGAGGCAGAGTACAGTTGGAGTAAGGTAGAATAAGGTCAAAGTGAGATGGAATAATAGAGTGAGGTGGAAGGAGGTAGGGTAACTACCCCAAGGCATTTGGTCAGTGAGAACCAGTTATTGAACTCAGGATGTTGGGCCTAGAACCTCAACTCTTCACCACTAGGCACATCTCTCCTGATGTGATTTGTCTTTGAGATCTTACTAGAAACAGTGGTAATTCAATAGCTAAAATTGTTTTTTTTTTAAATATTTTATTTATTTATTTGACAGACAGAGATCACAAGTAGGCAGAGAGGCAGGCAGAGAGAGAGAGAGGAAAGCAGGCTCCCCGCTGAGCAGAGAGTCCGATGCGGGACTCGATCTCAGGACCCCGAGATCATGACTTGAGCCGAAGGCAGTGGATTAACCCACTGCGCCACCCAGGCGCCCCTGTTTTTTTTTTTTTTTTTTTTTTTTTTGCAAGATCTTTGTACACCTTCTTACCCATCTTTGTTGTTCAAGCTAAATAAGGGCAGCTTTTTTCCTCAACTGAAATGGGAGTTTGCTGGAGGACTTGAGGGTGTGCATAAATTGTGCAGCTTTGGGTTTGCTGAAACTGAGGCAGTAAGTAGCATTGGCCTCTGCCCATGGGAGGGAAACACAGTGGAGCTGGCATCCCAAGGTGGGCCTCGGGGTCAGTTCAACGAATGGTGTTAGTGTGAAAACTAACAAAGATTTGGTATGTGCGTAGAAGATAACTTTCTGAAATTCTGGTGGTTTTTTTTTTGTTTGTTTGTTTTTCTGAAAAACAAGATCCAGTGACTTGAACACTTCTGAGTTTCTCAGCTACCGGCTTAATCTGGGAAGGCTGATTTCTGCCTTCATTATCCTCTCTGACCATGTGGCTGTCACTTGCCAGTGTCTGGTCTTCCAGACTCTAAAGTATAATGGTGGCAGAGATGGAGCCCAGGGGCAGCTGGACACATGGGGTCTGGGGCAGCACTCAGGTAGAGCAGGGTGTTGAGGGAGTGGAAGGGTTGGAGGTCAGCTGGGACAGGGGCGCAGTGGGGGTGGGAGGTGGTGGCAGGGCACTGGAGAAGCACAGACGCTGTTAAACTGGGTTTCTTTGTGGTGTTCTGGGTAGTGTCCTGCTCAATATATCTGGCCATTGGATTCAGTGGGATGCAGCCATGTAATCTGGATTGGTAAGTGGATAAGGTGTTGGTGCTAATACATCTCTGAATTTATTTTTATTTATTTATTTTTTTTGAAGACTTTATTTGAGAGGGAGAGAATGAGAGAAAGAGAGAGAGAGAGAGAAAGAGTATAAGAGGGGGAAAGTTAGAGGGAGAAACAGACTCCCCGGCGAGCAGGGAGCCTGATATGGGACTCGATTCTGGGACTCCAAGATCATGACCTGAGCTGAAGGCAGACCCTTAACCAACTGAGCCACCCAGACACCCCTTATTTTTATTTTTTAAAAAAGATTTTATTTATTTATTTGACGCAGATAGAGCACTAGCAGGGGGAGCAGCAGGCAGAGGGAGAGGGAGAAGCAAGCTCCCCACTGAGCAGGGAGCCCATGTGGGACTCGCTTCCAGGACCCTGAGATCATGACCCAAGCTGAAGGCAGATGCTTAACCAGCTGAGCCACCCAGGCAGCCCACAACTCTGAATTTATTATTGGACTTTAAAAAACACTTAAAACCACTTTCATGTGCTTTTAAATATTGACTACTAAAAAAATCTTGTTACTGCAGCACTTGGGTGGCTTAGTTGGTTACGCTCCTGCCTTCGGCTCAGATCATGAGCCTATGGTCCTGGGATAGAGCCCAGTGGCAGGCCCCGCCCAGTGGAGAGTCTGCATCTCTCTGCCCCTCTGCCCCTCTCCCACTCATGCTCTCTCAAATAAAATCTTCTAAAAAATTTTTGTTATTTAGACCTCTTTTTCTTTCAGATAATGACATGCCTTTGGCATATGGTATTTTTTTTTCACCTGAGCCGATGATGATGAAGGTGTGTGCCATGAGCCCGTACTGCCTCCGAAGTGACAGCTGCCAAAACTAACAGCTGTGAAATTATTTGTGACCGTTGAGGATAAACATATTTGTCCCTGTTCATTATATGATCAGTAAGTGCTAGCAGTTCCTATCTGTCAAACCATGAGTTATTCTCCCCAGTGTATTTCTTAGCTTGGAAGTGGACACAGAAACCATGGCATCGTTTGTTTTCTTTGGGATCCGCGTTAGGAGTTTGGGCCCCATTATCAGGCAGGCCTTGGCTCCTCATTCTCGGTGAGATCGGACTTTCCTGTTTTTGTCATTCTCAGTTTACTTCGTAGGCATGCTTTGTGTGGGGAAGAAAAATACCAGTGAAGGAAGCTTCTCCGAGGGCGACCAGGTGCACAGTTCAGCCAAGTAGGTGACTCGATGGGACGTGTCTCTTTGTGTTTGTTCGGGCCGGGAAGGGGTGTGACAGCGCACTGGGAGATATTCGGCTCACAGCCAAATAACTTTTCCACCTGAGGTACGAGGCGGCCCTTCCGAGGGGTCTGGCATCTGCTGCTTGAGAAACTGAGCGTGTGGGAGCAAACAGCCCTGCGTGGTGCTCCCATTGTACCTCATGGTGGCTGCTCACCAGGTGTGCCCCAAGCAGGTACATGGGGCTGCTGTATGTGCGGGAGCATGGGTAAAATTGTCGATGTTTTGTGAGTAGGACAAGAAAAAGGAGCAAAGAAGCAAAAAGGTGCAAGGAGTGAAGAGGAAAATGGCAGCATGTTGATAGTTAGCGAAGCTGGATGGTGGCCACATGGAGATTCCTATCCTCTTCTCTCTGCTTTTGTAGGTATTTGAAAGTTCCAAGCTAAAAATAAATAAATAAATAAAAAGTTGAGAAATATGTACAGTATGCAGACATTTGTATAGTTGTTTGGTCCATACAGTACTCATTGCACCCTGGGTTTGGTGCAAATGCTGTGCTGGATGTTTGGGTACAGTGAGAATTTTTGTTTTGTGGTGCTCAGAGCTGAGGGGGGACAGATGTGAATCTAACAGCACACAAATACTGAATAGCAAACAGAGAGGCATTCTTTGAAGCACAGAGATGGGGGTATTAGGAAAACCTTGAGTAGTGGAAACCGCTAAGGGGAGGGAGGATTCCTTCACAGAAGGATTGACCAAACCGAGGTCTGAAGCATGACTAGGAACCAACCAAATGCCAAGGAGAAAGGGAGAAGAAAGTTCTAGAAGGTGGGACTGGCCAGGGATGTGAGGAAAGTCAGGGTGATGGAGCCCAGAGGGAGGGAGTTGTGGCTGGGAGGTGGGCCGGGGGGGCATGTTGCTTTGCCTGCTTAAGGAATTGCCCTTGGTCCTGGGAATGACGGATAGCCAGTGAAGAGCCGAAGCTCCACAGTTGTGGCTCCACCTCCCCTTCTCAGACGCCATTTTGGCTGCAACACAGAGGGCGAGTGGAAAGCAGGAGCTGACATGCAGGTGAGACACTGAGGCTGCCTAAGATGGAGGTGGAGGTAGGGACAAAAGTGTGTCCTACCAGCTAGAGTCTAAGCTGGTGACCGTGTGGATGCAGGTCAGGGAGGGGGAGGGTCAGTGTGATGGTGGCAGGCTGTCATGTGCTGAGATGGGACACCAGAAAAGAAGACCTGGCATGGAGGAGAAGTCCTGCATTTGGTCTGGTGTAGGTGGAAGGAGATATTGCTAAGGCAATTGGTCACATGGAGTTGGAACTCAGGGCCCAAATGTGGCAGAGGGAAGAAGCTGGTTACTCCTCATGTGTGCGTGGTGCTGGGAGCCAAAGCTGCTTGGGAAGAGGCCCCAGTGGCAGGAAACCAGGACAGGACAGGAGTGGCCAACTCCAGCCCAGCTTGGGTATTTTCCCCACCTTGTCATGAAAAAGTTAAACCACAGGAAGTGCCTCCAGATACATACCCTTACAGACCCTGTACAGTTATACATTGTACATATGTCTGGATACACGTGGCTTCCTATTTTACCTATTTACCCATTAGCAGCTTATTTGCTTCAAAGTTTTTTTTCCTGATTTTTCTGTATTATAGTCTCCTCCTAAAACCCTGTCTTCCAGAAGGCATTGCTGTTAACATATTCCTTCCACTTTTTCTCTTATGCCTGTGTGGTATCTTATTATACAGATGCATCATTATTTATTTAATTGTTCCTCTGTTGAAGGACACTTAGGTTGCCTACAGATTTCCTGCTATTAAAAACCTGCGGTGAAGGTCTTTGAGGGCATGTATTCATTTGTGTGCATTTGGGAGTATTTTGGTAGGCCGGAATCCTCCGGGTAGAATCACTAGGTCAAAGAGCATGCACATTACAGAATTTTAAGAGATGTTGCCTGATTGCCCCAGCAGGCCTATTCCCTTCCCCGCCCCAACACACACGTACTTTAATCAGCGTTGGATTTTACCTTTCTGAGTTTTTTCCTAGTCTGTTGAGTGAAAAAGCTCATTTTATCAATACTTTCATTTACATTCCATCTATTACTTGGAAATTTAAGCATCTTTTAAAATATTCACTGACTGCAGTCAATTTTTATTAGAAACATCTTTTGCCTACTTTTCTTTGGGGTTACTTTTCTTTTTTTAGTGAGCTGTAACAGTTCTTTATCTTATGTGATACAGATATTAATTCTTAACAGTTCGAGTCTAAAGATGCACCTAACTTAACAGCAGTCTGAGAAATTCCCCTTCTTCTGTGTCACCCCCAGCACCCTGAGTCAGCTGTCATGAAGCCCTGCTTGCTCTCCTCTGAAGCTTCATGGACAACTCTGTTCTTGGTCCCTTAAATTTGGGGACACACTACAGAGCATCCCCTGCAGTGTACCCATGGGATAAGGCAACCTGCTCAGGGGCTCATGCCGAGGATAGAGCCCTGGTCTCTGCTTCTACAGTAGCTTTTGGATGATGGGATGGTGGGTATCGGGCCCAGAAGGCCTCCCAGGTCAGACTTCACCTAACTTTACCTTCATGGGTGAGCATCTCAGGACCCTTCTACATTGCTGTCACAAGCTTCACCCCTGCTTGTGCTGTTGGTTGAGTTTTCCAGGTGACCAGTGGGGAAAAGAGTGACTATCCACATGTCATAAAGGTGTTCAGTTTGAAAATTTAGAACGCAGTTCTCAGGAATGCTCCCAGGGCTTGGTGCTGTGGGCCCCTGGTCAATTCATTCTGATCAGATGCAGGTTGTGTAGTTTGATTTCAGGAGGGTGTGAGTCATTGCTAGAAGCTTCTTAGTGTTGTTTTTGTTGTGTGTTTGTGTTGGGTGTTGTGTTTGTTGGTTCCACAGAAGGGAGATTAGGATTCAAGAGATTTTCTTGATTGTGTTTGCTCTCTTAAGCTTTTCTGGAGGGTTTGACATTCATTCTCATTCACTCACATCTTAGGGTGAATTATTTTATTTCAGGTACGTTCTTCTTAACACCTTGAAGAAACCTATTTAATGTGCTTGGAAGTCCCCAGTCACCTTAGTTTTGGTAATTGGCTTCAGAATGTACTGAGAACCCTGATTCCCTGACATGTCAGGTGTGGTGCTTGGGAAGCCCTGTTGGAAATATGAGCAGGGTCAGACAGATCTGTTGTCCAAGGCCTTTCTCTCCAGTTGTATTCAAGATAAGACATATAAAGACAGAACTGTACAGATCTGGCTGCCTCTGCACACACTACCTTCTGTGGCCTCCTCAGTGATAGTGACCATAGCCTATATGACCTGCCGCTCCTCCACACCTCCTGGCCTCTTTATCTCCAGAAAACTAGGGTATTCCTGCCTCAGGACCTTTGCATGGACTCTCCCTGCTATCTGGAATGGGCCCTGTCCCCCACCCACTACTCCCTACTATCTGGAATGGGCCCTGTCCCCCACTCTCTGGAATGGGCCCTGTCCCCCACTCACTGCTCCTTTCTCAGTTCCTAGCACAGGGCCTGGTGATCAGTAGGTACATAGTAAGTATCTAGTGGAAGAAGTGAACAGCTCTAGAATGAGTGTGGAAAGTCAGGGTCCCATTGGAAGACTCCCTGGTCTCACTGGGCCTCAGGTTTCTGTCATCAAGAGGACTGTTTGGCTCCTTCATGCATTTGGCTGTTCTGACGTTACTGGAGTCCAGGAGAAATGGGGCCCTGAGAATCAGCCTCTGCTCCCTGGGGCTTCTCAGAGGGTATGAACCTGTGTAGGAGTACCCCAAGGATGGCCTGTGCCTTCCTTGGGTTGGTTGCCTGGCATCTATTGGCTACCAGGCTATATGGAGAGGGCCAGAGCTAGATTTGTCCTGTCTTCTACCTAGAGCTCCAAGGTCTCAGTTGGGTGGAGTCCCTCTTTATCCCTTGGGAAAAGAATAAACTGTGGTTAGGATGTAGTTAGTGATTAGTCAGGCCTGTGTAAAGGCAGATGTCCATGTCTCTTACATGCAAGCCACAGTCTGTCCAGGGCCTGCAAGTTCACCCACCCAGCCCAGCCTGGCCCAGCCACACTGTGGCCTCACAGAACACCTAGCCACCAGGGACCACCCTCACTCAGCCCTGCTTTCAACTCTGCCTACATTTTGTGCTCCCCACTACCCACCACCCATAGAATACCTGCTCCCTGCTGCTCCTCAGTGACAGAAGAGGACCTGGTACAGTGTAGTTTCCCAAGAAATGCACATCGAGTGAACAAATATATAGAGTTCATTTGTAAGACATCTGGATGAGTTAAGCTAGATTAGGGTTGAGTCATTTCTGCTGTGATGACCACTCTTTAGTTTTTAATCTAGAGAGCATTATTAACTTCTGGATATTTAGAAATATTTTGATATTTCCTCCAAGGAGGAAAAAAGAGAGGAAGCTTCTTTTTAAAAACAACTTTGTTACAGAAAAATGTAAATGTATTCACAGGCAGAATAGCATATTGACTGCCCATGACCTAGCCCCAGCCCTAACAGGTCCCAATTCATACCCATCTTGTTTCATCCAGCCCCCTGTCCTCACCCCTGCATTAATTAGAAGCAAACCACAGATATGCCATCCTTAAGTATTTCAGTTTGTATCCAAAATGAGGTTTTTAGAAGGAAAGCCTAAGGGAGAGATGAACTGCTAATTCCCATATTCTGCAGGCCCAGTGGGATGGTGCCCAGCTTGCTGTGTGACCCACCCTGAGTGGGTGTGTGTGCTGTTTGTATGACATCCAAAAGAATCAAGCCTGGCTCTAGCCACTGCAGAGGTGTCCCTATGATCATTCCCTACCTGTGCTGGTTAGGGACACCATCACCAGCTCAGAAACTCTGAGGGGTTTTCTCTTTTCCACTTCCTTTTATGGTTTTGAAACAGGAAGAGCGGTAGCTTGATCTGATAACTGTTCATTTACTATGAGAGTTGGTGCTACATATTTATAAGAAAGTGTGGTCAAAGTCTTGAATATCATTAATTTGAGGAATGCTAATGTTCTAGTACGATAGGAAGAAACAGACTTTGTTTTTAGGTTGTGTACAAGTTGTATTCTGCCACATTGCTAGATGTGGATTCTTACATGAATGATAGAGTGGAATGTAACTCGTATTTCTACACATTGAGTCACTTCAGTGGAATGTCAATAATTGTTCCAAATTGTGCTGAATGGAAGAAAAAATGTGGCTTTAAATATGACATCATTTTTTTTCTTTCAGCTTCTGGTGCTCAAAATAAAACATCTCTCAGTCAGCAAAACCTAGATAAAATGTTAGAAAAAAACAAAACAAAATGTTACTCAACAGCAAAAAAACAAGCAGCCCAATTGAAAAATATATAAAGTACTTGGATAGGCATCCCTCCGAAGAAGACATACAAGTCGCCAATAAGCACATGGAAAATGCTCAACATCACTAGTCACTAGGGAAATGCAAATCAAAACTATGATGAGGTATCACCTCACACCTCTTTAGAATGGCTACTATCATAACCAAGAATAACAAGTAGTCGGAAGATGTGGAGAAATTGGAACCCTTGTGCATTGCTGATGGAAATGTAATGCAGTGCAGTAGTGGAAAACAGTTTGCAGTTCCTTGAAAATTTAGACATAGGATTTCCATATTACCCAACCATTCTACCCTTAGGTACTTACTGAAAAGAACCGAAAGCAGGACTCAAATAGATACTCATACACTCGTTAATAGCAGCATCATTTACAATAGCCAAAAGGTGGAAACAACCCAAATATCCATCAGCAGATGAATGGATGAACAAAATGTGGTTTATACATATGATGGAATTCAGCCATAAAAAAGGAAGGAAATTCTGACACATGCTGCAACATGGATGAACCTTGAAGGCATTATGCTAAGTGAACTAGAGTAATCAAATTCATAGAGACAGAAGTGGAATGAATGGTGGTTGCCAGGGGCTGGGGGAAGAGGGGATGGGGATTTATTGTTTAAAGGGTACAGAGTTTCAGTTTGGGAAGATGAAAAACTTCTGATATGGACGGTGGTGACAGTTGTCCAACAGCGTGAATATATATATACTTAATGCCACTGGACTTTACACTTTAAAAAATACTGAGAAAGGTAAAGTGATGGAGTAAGATCATGCAGGTGTGAATTATAGGAATACTGGAGTGGCTATATTAATATCTGACAAAGTAAATTTCAGATCAAGGACTCTTTCTAGAGAAAAGAGAGATTTCATACTGATAAAGGGATCAACTCACCAAGAAGACATAATTATTCTATATATACCCAGTACAGAGTTTCAAAATACATGAAGCAAACACTGACAAAACTAAAAGGATGAGTAGATAAGTGCACACTTGTGGTTAGATTTCAACACTTTCAGTAAATGAAAGAACAAGTAGGGAGAAAACCAGTTTAAGAATACAGAATACCGGGGCACCTGGGTGGCTCAGTGGGTTAAAGCCTCTGCCTTTGGCTCAGGTCATGATCCCAGGGTCCTGGGATCGAGCCCCACATCAGGCTGTCTGCTCGACAGGGAGCCTGCTTCTTCCTCTCTCTCTGCCTGCTTCTCTGCCTACTTGTGATCTCCATCTCTCAAATAAATAAATTAAATCTTTAAAAAAAAAAAGAATACAGAATACCTGAGCAACCATATCAAATAGTTTGACCTAATTGGCATAGTATGTTCTCTGACCACAACAAAAATTAGAGACCAATAACAAAAGGACATCAAACCCTAAATATCTATAAATTAATACATTTTCAAATAACCCATAAGTTAAAGAAGTCACAAAGTAAATTAGAAGATATTTTGAGTTCAGTGATGATAAAAACATAAAATTTGTGCAGCTAAAGCAGTATTTAGAGGGAAACTTATCTTTAAACTTTTGTATTGGGTAGAAAGAAAGGTCTTTTTTTTTTTAAGATTTTATTTATTTGACAGACATCACAAGTAGGCAGAGAGGCAGGCGGGGGGTGGGGGGGGAGCAGGCTCCCCGCTGAGCAGAGAGCCCAGTATGACCTTAGCTGAAGGCAGAGGCTTTAACCCACTGAGCCACCCAGGCACCCCAGAAAGAAAGGTCTTAGGAACCATGATCTAAGCCTCACATTTTAAGAAGCTTAAAAAGAGAGAGAAAGAGAAAGAGCAAATTAAACCCCAAATAGAAGAAAATAGTAAAGAACCAAAATCAATGAAACAAAACAAACAGTAGGTAAAAACCAATGAAATCAATAGCTGGTTCTTTAAAAGAACAATACAACTGATAAAGCTCTAGTTAGATTGATTAAGAAAAAAGAAACACAAGTTACCGGTATAGGCAATGACACAGGAAAAAAAGATGCCATAAACATTAAAAGGGAAATAGGAGAACATTATAAACAACCTATACAAAAACTTGGATAAAATAAACTACTTTAAATACTCTCAATTACCAAAATGGACTCAAGAGGGAAGAGATAATCTGAGTAGCCCTACATGAACTAAGGAAATTAAATTTGTATTTAAAAAACCTTCCCACAAAGAAAACTGCAAACCCATGTGGCTTCAATAGTAAGTTTTACCCAACGTTTATGGAAGAAATAGTGCCAATCTTATACAAAATCTTTGAGAGAACAAAGGAGGAGGGAATATTTCTCAACTCATTCTATGAAGTCAGCATCACCCTAATGCCAAAAACTGGTAAAGGAAGAAATCTACAGGCTGGTATTGTTCAGTAAATAGGCATTAAAATTCTTTCAAATATAAGCCAATTGAACCCAGCAATACATAAAAAAGACAATAAACCATGGAGAAGTAGAGTTTATCCCAGTAATGCAAGACTGACTTAACATTTAAAAATCAATATAATTTACTATATTAACAGACAAAAAGTGATCATCTCAATAGTTGGCAAAAAAAGAAAAGAAAGGGCATTTACAGAACCCAATACCTGTTCATAATTCAAAACAAAACAAAATGTCTCAGCAAACGAAGAAGTGAAGAGAATTTCCATAACCTTACACAGGGCAAATGCTAAAAACCTAGAGCTAATATCATAGGATAGAAGGAGAACTTCCTCCTGAAGTCAGTAACAAGACAAGGATGTCTTTTCTTGCTATTTTATTCAACATTTTAGTGGCAATCCTAGCCAGCTAAATAAGGCAAGAAAAAGAAAATCATGTAAACTGGAAAGAAGTGAAAATATATTTATTCACAGACAACATGTCCATCTTAAATAGGACATGATTGGGTACCATGAAAACCCTAGAGACTCTACCAAAAAATCTACTAGAACTAATAAGTAAATATAGCATAATGACAGGATACAGAATTAACATCTAAGAATCAGTTTCTTCAAATGCTGGCAATAAGCAATTGAAGTTTGAAATTTTAAGAAATGCCATTTACAATACCATCAAAACCCACAAAACATTTAGGGAGAAATATAACAGAATGTATATAAGAGAGGTACACTACAAATTGTAAAACATTGCTGAGAGAAATTTAAAAATACTTAAATAAATGGAAATATATGCCAAGTTCATGAATCGGAAGACTTAATATTGTTAAATTTCCAAATCCTTCATATTAATCTACAGATTCAATGCAATCCAAAATAAAAATCCCAGCAACTTTTATGTAAAAAATGTTAATTCTAAAATGTATATGGAGGCGCCTGGGTAGCTCAGTGGGTTCAAGCCTCTGCTTTCGGCTCAGGTCAGATTGCAGGGTCCTGCGATCGAGCCCTGCATTGGGCTCTCTCTGCTCAGCAGGGAGCCTGCTTCCCCCTCTCTCTCTGCCTGCCTCTCTGCCTACTTGTGATCTCTGTCTGTCAAATAAATAAATAAAATCTTAAAATGTATATGGAAATGCAAAGAACTGAAGCCAAATATTTTAAATAGAAACAATTTTGAAAATTAAAAACAAAGTTGTACAACTTACACTATCTTATTTCAAAACTCACTGCAAAGTTATAATCATCAAGGCAGTTGGTACAGCATAAAGGTAAACATATACATCGGTGAAACAGAGTCCAGAAATAAATGCACAGATATTTAGTCAATTGATTTTGACAAAGTTGCCAAGGGAATTCAATGGGGGAAAGGATAGTTTTTCCCCAACAATTTGTGCTGGGACTGTTGGGTATCCACATAGGAAGAAATGAGCCTTGATCCTTATCTGATAAAATATACAAAAATTAACCTGAAATTGATTGTAAACCTAAATGTAAAAGTTAACATTGAAAAACTTGAAGAAGAACACATGGAAGAAGATACTTGCCACCTTGGCAGATTTCTTAGAAAATGAAAAAGCATAAACCATAAAGGAAAAGCAAATGATTAGTTGAAATTTATCAAAATGAAAAACTTCTTTTAAAAGCACTCCTAGGACGCCTGGGTGGCTCAGTTGGTTAAGCGGCTGCCTTCGGCTCAGGTCATGATCCCAGCATCGTGGGATCGAGTCCCACATCGGGCTCCTTGCTCAGCAGGGAGCCTGCTTCTCCCTCTTTCTCTGCCTGCCACTCTGTCTGCCTGTGCATGCTCGCTCTCTCTCCCTCTCTCTGACAAATAAATAAATTTTAAAAAAATTTAAAGAAAATTTTTAAAAAAGCACTCCTAAAGAAAAGATGGGCCAAAAACTATATTTGACAAAAGGCTTTTAGGCAGAATACGTAAGGAACTTGCAACACAAAAGTCAGAAGACAAATGAAACGTCATTATGAATTAAAAGATTTGAGCAGATGTTTTACAGAAGATACACCAGTGGCCAATGAGCACATGAAAAGATGTTTAATATCTCTAGTTATAAGAGAAATGCAAATTAAAATCATAATGAGGCAGCACTAGACATCCATGTGAACATTTCTGAGATCACAATGTACTTTGGTGAAAGGTGTGACTGGGGTAATGGGCACCATGTTTCCTTCTGTAGAGATGTGCCACAGAGTTGATGAAATATGGTAGTATACCTACACAAAGCCACCAGCATGGTATTGGCTCCCTACTTCTTTCCAGCACTAGACTCTTCAGTCTAAGGAATACAGTGGTTCACATACCCACAGTAGGAACAGACCTCCTTTTTCTAAAGGGCTCTTTGAGGCAGAGTAGAGGAAAAGGATCTATGGCCTGACTAGTTAGAGAACTTTTCCTGTGACACGATGTTAAAGATGAATTCCTAACTGTTTCCTGCATTCCACCTTTCTTTGTACAAAAACATGGGAGTGCCTGGGTGGCTCAGTGGGTTAAGGCCTCTGCCTTTGGCTCAGGTCATGATCCCAGGGTCCTGGGATCGAGCCCCACATCGGTCTCTCTGCTCAGCAGGGAACCTGCTTCTCTTCCTCTCTGCCTACTTGTGATCTCTGTCTGTCAAATAAATAAATAAAATCTTTAAAAAAAACTGATGTGCAGTATACCCTGTATTTTTTTTTAAAGATTTTATTTATTTGACAGAGAGATCACAAGTAGGCAGAGCAGCAGGCAAAGGGAGAAGGAGAAGCAGGCTCCCCATTGAGCAGAGAGCATGATGCAGGGCTTGATCCCAGGACCCTGAGATCATGACTTGAGCCAAAGGCAGACACATAACTGACTGAGTCCCCCAGGTGTCCCCCCACCCTGAATTTACTAAAATAACCACAGTTTATATAAAAAAAAAAGAATGGAGAAGCAGAATGGTACATAAGGATTGCTACTGTTTTTAACCGATCTATTTATCCATGCATTTGTCAATGTCAGCCAGTGCACACAATCTTGTAAAGAACCACAGTTGCCCACTTGAATTTTTCATCATGTGCATCTGTTTCTTAACAGAAGCCAAAACTTGTGATCGATCTATAATTGATCACACTGAAAAAGGCGCCATTCAGATTGGGAATGGCAAATAAATGACCTGGAAATAGTATTAAGAAAACCAAAGGGCTGGGTAGTGCAGTCCTAGACTTCTAGTCTAGTGATGAAGGGGAGTCTTCCCAGGAGTGGCCTCCTGTGCCCCTGAGATCCAGGGGCAGTGTGTATCCTTGCACTGCCACCAACAGGCTCTGTGGCCCTAGCCAACACTTTGTGGCTCCCATCCACACTTTCTGAAACACACCCAAGTCAGAACAAAATTCCAATGTGTTTGAAGATGAGTGTTAAACATAAGCATATAAGCAGATGCTGTGTGCATCTTAAAGCAAGATGCTGCATTTGTCCCCTTACATTGCTGGCTACAATGCAATAATCCCAGTGTATGGTTACTTGGTAAAATCTAAAATAACCATTATCCAAAAAATGAAATTTTGGTAACTTCAAGAATATGATTGAACTTATTTTAGTGGAAGGGATGTAAGGCAAAGCTCACAGATTTAGAAACACATATATGTGTTTTTTAAACCTTAAACTCATCAAGTAATAGGTTCAGGAAGTAGAAATGCATGTGACTGTAAAGCTTTGTGACTAGTTCAAGTCCATGACCTTCTCTAGGATAATCCCTGCTCCAAAGGAAAAGAATACATTTACCTAAGTTTCTGATTTTTAAAACAATTTCAGATCAGATTTATTGAAGTACAATTCACATACAATAAAATGCATTTGTTTTCAATGAACTGGTCATTGTAACCACCAACACCATCAAAATCTGCAACATTCCCATTACCTTAGAAAGTTTCCCAGTGCCCCAGTGTCCCTCAGCCTCCACATTCACAGCCCCAGGTGAACACTTGTGATCAAATTTGTGACACTGGGCATTAGATTTATCTTTGAGATCTATTTTGTTAATCCATGTATCTACTGATGGACACTTTAGTTATTTCCACCTTTTGGTTATTGCAAATAATGCTGCTATGAATATTGGGGTACAAGCATTTGTTTGAGTCCTTATTTTCAGTTCTTTTGCATGTACACCTAGGAGTGGAGTTGCTGGGTCATGTGGTAAATTCTGTGTTTGACTTTTTGAGGAACCACCAAGCTATTTTCCACAGCAGCTGAAATATTTTACATTCCCACCAGTAGTCCAGGACGGTTCTAATTTCTCCAAAATTTCTGATTGGGTGAAAAACAATTTCAGTAAACTTAAGCACTCTGTGCATCAGTTTCCCCAATTCTAAAATGCAGAAAATTATATCATTATACTGTGGTTGTGAAATTTAAATGAACAAATGTATGTAAATGACTTAGGTCTTGCAAACATGACGGCTATAATAAATGCTAGCTGGTATCATCACCACCGTCACTACTAGTGAGGATCAGACTGCCTGATATCTGCAAACTTTGCAATCCACGCCCCTTCCCTGGGTCTCCTAGGGCAGCACAGTGGGCCAGGGGCCGGAAGCTGGAGTTGAGTCAGACAAACCCCTGGAGATGTGCACAATGGACAGACCTCATGGAAGGGGCCACGTAGCGCAGGGGAGTGGCAGCACATCCCTTCCTTTCATGTAGCAGGAAGGGGAGGCTCACAGAGGCTGAGTGGTCCTGGCTCCTGCCCTTCTCTTTTCACACATGCTTTAGGAAGCAGAGCAGAAAGTAAAGTGCATTGCTTCTCATGCATGTCAGGTGTGTGCAAAGAGCCTGATGGAATCACCTCAATAGCAAGAGCAAGCCCAAGATGATGCTGCAGGTGTCCCTGACCGTGACCCAAGCATGGTGTTCCCACACCTGGTTTTCCTCAGGATTCTTTTCAGCAATTTGGTGACTGTGGTCACAATAGAGGCATATTCTCTCAAGATCTCTTGAACAAGAGAGTGGCCCAGTGTGAATGCTCTATGTGACTTGGTGCCATCACCCAACTGTTACTGCTATTCCCACAGTCTTGTCTACAGTGAAGATCTGTAGCCTTCAAATGGCAAACTTCCAACTCCATAGCAGTGTAAATTTTCACTTTTAAAAAAATTGGCATTTAGGGGCGCCTGGGTGGCTCAGTGGGTTAAAGCCTCTGCTTTCGGCTCGGGTCGTGATCCCAGGGTCCTGGGATCGAGCCCCGCGTCGGGCTCTCTGCTCCGCGGGGAGCCTGCTTCCTCCTCTCTCTCCCTGCCTGCCTCTCTTGCCTACTTGTGATCTCTGTCTGTCAAGTAAATAAATAAAATCTTAAAAAAAAAAAAAAAGGAGAGACGTAGGATTGGAGCTTTCAATGTCACACATAATACAGATATTCAGCTTTTAAAAAAAAAATTGGCATTTACAAGGAGAAGATATGTGTGTTATGTTGTGGGGGGTCTGACAAATACTTTTGCAACTCTTCACTCCTAATGCATCTGCTGGGCATTCCAGCTCCCCTTGAAGCCATGGGCAACACAGGCTTTGCCTCGCCTGGGGCAAACCATGGGGTACACAGGAAGTCTGCCAAGAAGGGCTTTGCTCTCACCCTTGTGAAGAATGGTGGGTCACTTCCTGGTTCTTTCCTATTATGATTGTTAAGTTTGAATAGGGCTGATGACTAGACATTAGGTAGTTTTTCTAAAACCTTTTTAATAAAGTTTATTACAGCACCTGAAAAGAATGAAAAAAGTTGTGTCACTCATATTCCCCCCATCATAGCAAAATAGCTGCCTTCATCTCTCCAGACTTTCTTCTAGTCTTTTCTCTTATTGACCATATTTTACATTGTTGTAGTCACCATATGTGGAAAATTTAGGTGCTCTCTGCTCAGCTTTGCTCATAAACAAATGTTTTCATGTCACTTTATTTTTAATAGCTGTATGATAATCTGTTGGGTTAATGTATCATTTATTTAGACATTACTCTACAACTGGCATTCAGTTTTCCCCAATCTTCCATGATAACAAATTTTATTTACCTATCCTTGGTTTTATACAATGTGTAAAAAAATTAGGTTTAAGATTTAAATTGTTAAAACTATGATAAAATGAGCCCCTAGACTCAGTTGCATTTAAATGACTGACATGCTTCTATTGACATCTATTTTGAATAGTGAAAACCATTCTTCATAATTTATTCTTTGGAGCTTTTATTTTATTTTTTTTATTTTTAAAGTAGGTCCCATGCCCAGCATGGAACCCAAGGTGGGGCTTGAACTCATGACCCTGGGATCAAAACCTGAGTGAGCTGAGATCAAGAGTTGGACTCCCAACCAACTGAGCCACCCAGGCGCCCCTGGAACTTTTCTGAGTAGGTCACGTCACAGAATTTGAGCCTGGGTGTTGCCACCCTCCTTCATCCCTCTTATATCAGACTTTTAGAGAGCCACCAGCAAAGGATGCCTCCCCAATGGAGCAGCATTTTGGAAAGACAGCACCCCTTTAGTGAGAGCCACTCTTAGGGCTGGACACATAGCTCTCTGGGGCAGTGTCTGCCACAAGGCTGATCAAGCACAGGTGAATGCCTGGGCTGTCCTGTTGGGGGCCATACTGAAGTCAAGTCAACAGGAGGGGGTAACTGCAGTACATGTATTCTGCCACCCAAAGCAATTGGAAACCTTGACAAAATTCATGAATCAGATATTTTCAGATATTGAACAGCAGGTAGCACAGAGCTGTGATCCCTGAGAAAAGAAAATGAAGAAAGGTAAGTGCTAACATTGCCCTGGATTTCTGTCTGGGGCTAATTCATGGACCACAGCTTGGGAAACAAGGACCTCAGTATGTAGTGTCTGGTGGCTTAGCTGCCTTGAAGATCAGAGACGGGAGTGCAGGGACTCAGTTGTGACTTGTGGGACAGAGTCCTGAAGAGAAAGGAATTCTTCAGGGAAGGAGCTCCAGAAATCCTCACAGGGTGCCCTGAGCATTTGTGAGTTACAGAGCCATGGAAGTTGCCATGGAGATGGACCAAGAGCAAATGCCAGAGAGCTGTGAGGAGGCCAATCCCAAGAGCTCAGCCACAGTGGACAACTCTCAGTGACCCACAGACACACTGTAGAGATTCCCAAAGGGTTCCACCTTAGTAGTGGTGTGGTATACACAAGCCCTAGAGTGAGTGTACATTGAACTTCCCCAACAAAGCTTAAAAATAAGCCTTGAAAGGGTCAAGCTAATAATCTGTAAGGGACTTAAATCCCTGCCTAAAGAGACACAGAAGAGGGATGACTGGGTGCCTCAGTTGGTTAAGCTGCTGCCTTCAGCTCAGGCCATGATCCCAGGGTCCTGGGACTGAGTCCTGCATCAGGCTCCTTGCTCTGCAGGGAGCCTGCTTCTCTCTGCCTCTGCGTGCTTGTGCGTGCTCGCTCTCTGACAAATAATAAATAAATAAAATCTTCTTTAAAAAAAGAGAGAGACAGAAGAAAGGAAAAGTATAGATCAAGGTTCTTTGTGAACACAGATGTGAAATCCTCAATAAGATATTATCAAGTCTTAACCATGTATACAAATGATAATACATCACAGTCAGTAAAGTTTATCCCAGGAACAAAAGGTTGGCTCAACATTTGAAAATCAACATAATTCTTCACATCAACAGACTCAAGAAGGAAAATTTTATGATCATCTCAATCAATCTAGAAACAGCATTTAACAAAATTCAACATCCATTTGTGATTTTTTTTTAGAGATTTTATTTATTTGACAGAGATCACAAGCAGAGAGGCAGGCAGAGAAAGAGGAGGAAGCAGGCTCCCTGTGGAGCAGGGAGCCCCATGCAGGGCTACATCACAGGACCCTGAGATCATGACCTGAACCGAAGGCAGAGGCTTAACCCACTGAGCCACCTAGGCGCCCCCCATTTGTGATTTAAAAAAAAAACCTCAGCAAGCCAGGATTAAAAGAGATATTCCTTAATCTGGTAAAAGCATCTAGGAAGCTCTACAGCTAGCCCCATGTTTAAAGGTGAAAGACTGAATGCTTTTCCTCACGCTCAGGAACAAGGCAAGGATGTCTGACCTCACTGCTTCTATTCTCCATTGTACTGCAGGTCCTAACAAGTGCAAAGGCAAGAAAAATAAATCAAAGGCACACAGATTGGAAAGGAAGAAATAAAAACATCTTGATTTGCATATGACATGATTTTCTGTGCAGAAAACCCAATGAAATCTATACAAAAGCTAAAACTAACAAGTGAATTTAGCTGTGTACTAACAAAGAACCATCAAAAGTTGAAATTAAAAACGTTTCAGTATATAATAGCACCAGAAAACATGAAATACTTGGGAAGAAATCCCACAACATAGGTGCAAAAACTTTTTGCTGCAAACTACAAAATACTGGTGAAAGAAATCAAAGAATTCCTTGAATAAATGGAATGATACATTGTGTTCGTGGGTTGGAAAGCTCTGTTCTCCCAAACTGGTATAGAGACTAAACTCAGTCCAAATCAAAATCTTAGCAGGCTTTTTTGTAGAAATTGGCAAGCCAATTCTAAAATTCACACTGAAAGACAACGTCAGAGGAGAATAATACATTATTGTGTGGGTTTGCGTGGTTTGTGTGGTTCCTTTCATGCGTTTGCGTGGGTCTTTCCAAGAACACACACCATCTGATCTCAAGACTTACTACTTACTTACTTACTACAAAAGCTACAGTCAGTGGACAGCACTGCGCAAGGGATGGGCACACACCAATGGAACAGAAGACAGAGTCCAGAAGTAGCCCAATACAGATGTGGTCAATTGATTTTTGATAAAGCATAAAGTCAGTTCTTTAAAAAGTTCAGTAGCGGAGAATGGATCATTTTGGTTTGAAAATCCTTGGAGGTCATCTAAAGGGCAGTTAGAAGGATAGATGAAACTCAGGGAGGGCTTCTGGGCTCCAGAGATATAGTTTGGGAGTCCTTGAGTTAGAGGTGGAAGTGAAAGTTTTGGGAAGGCAGGAACTGCCCCAAGTGGGTAAGGAGATGGAGGAGAATGCCGAGGGATAGCTTTCTGAGTCTGGGATAGGACAGCGACAGGACCATGAGACACCCAAGGCAGAGACACACAGGCCTTTATTTAATGCTGAACATATGGGAAGGGGGGACCGTTGCCCAGAAGCACAGGAAGGATCAGAGCAGTGGGGGCAGAAGCAGATGCCCCAGAGATGAAGAAGGGGAAAACGGGTGAGCAAAGGCGGAATCGTCTGAGCAATGTGAGTGTGTGCGTACGAACAGTGCCTGCTGCACGTGAACCTGGTGTCACCTGCTCTGCGTGGAAGAACTAACAGCCACGGGCTTTTCATTACTAGTGGCCTTTAAGAAAACCTGCTACCATCCAGAGGGATTTCTAGGTTTTCTAGGATTTCTTTTTTTTTTTTTTAAAGATTTTATTTATTTGTTTGACAGACGGAGATCACAAGTAGGCAGAGAGGCAGGCAGAGAGAGAGAGGAGGAAGCAGGCTCCCTGCTGAGCAGAGAGCCCGATGTGGGGCTCGATCCCAAGACCCTGAGATCGTGAGCTGAGCCAAAGGCAGAGGCTTTAACCCGCTGGGCCACCCAGGCGCCCCTAGGTTTTCTAGGATTTCTACTCTAGGATTTCTACTCTAGGAATTTCTAGGATTTCTACTCTAAAAGCTTCATGAATATTGAATCACTTCACCCTCACACCTCTCTGAAGTAGGTACAATTATCCCCATTCTGCAGAAGAGGGAACTGAAGTCACATGTGGCACAGTGACGCTAGGCTTTGAGCCCATGCCATTCCATACTATGCTTGCTGCTCTTGGGATGATGAAAACAATGACTCAGGAGGCCTCTGAAGGTTTGCACCTTGTCCCTGCTTCTTATGACACCCAGCAAGACCACACACCTGGTACAGGGAGGTCCAAGGCCGGGCCTGGGAGAGCCTTGTCATGCTGTTCACATCCAGCATGAATGGATCCATCTTGCTCCCCCAGGTGGAGTAGGGGAAGGGCTATTGAATCCTGGTCTCAGGTTTCTGGCCCTTGTTCCAGGCTGCCTGTTTCTCTCTGCTCAAATGCAGATGCCCCCCAGTGTTGTTGGAGAACAGCTCTTGGAGACTGGACCAAGGCACCGTGTTCTGCTTTCTACACTCTCGCTCTAGCACCAAATTCACATGGTTTCCCTCCAAGGACGGGTTTTGAAGCAGCCAGGCCCAGCGGAGTGGCTCAACAAAATGAAGAATAGGTTTGAATTAAAAAAAAGACAACAACTTGATTCTAAAATGTTGAGGCACATTTATTTGAATGATTTACTCTTCAAACAGAGAAACCCAGAGTTACTTCCAAATTATTTTGAATGGCAATAACCCTTTAAAATTTGTGCATGAAAAGTCTTCCAGTGTATGCGAACAGCAAGGACTTGGGGTTTTTTGCTGGCTCTTCATTTCAAAGTCACCTGGTATTTTTGTCTTCTGTACCTTTTGTAACTTCCTCTGAATAAGAGGAAATATGGTTGCCATTTGTGTTTAATTTATTTTAAACAAATCAAAGCACTGATTTCTACTTCCTGCCTGTGTAATACTTGAGCTGCAGGCTTCAAAGGGCAGAGTAACTATGTTCTTGAGTGATTGGGCGTCTGTTGTATTATTTTATAAACAGTTCAAAGTTTCGCGTTGCATAGGAGCAACTGGTACAACATGGAGATATTCTTTTCTGTGTGAGTAGCAGCAGAGAACTCTGAGTGACCTTTACATTTGTCTTGTGCTAGTTCATAGATTAAATTTAGATTTGGGTAGAATATATATTTATATAAAGACTCAGAGTTTATTTTTCCTGTTTTCTCTAACACTGCTTAACTTGTTCTCTGAAATGTTTATCGCAAATGGCAGGTTGTCGCAAAGAGCAGTAGAAAAAAACCTAAATACTTAATCACTGCTTGGTTTTCTGCAGGTTCATTGGGTTTAGGAAACTCCACCTAGGTGAGCAGCTTGCTTCGGGGGGGGGGCCTCTCCCCAGAACCAAATTCCCAGGCCTTTGGGTGTGTGTGTTTCAGAATCCAGCAATCTCAGGGCTGCACAGGGCATGTTCCCATCACACAGGTTGTTAGGGCAAAGATGTTACCATACCTCGATTCCAAAGCAAGTTCACTTATTTTATTTTATTTTTTTTAAGGATTTTGTTTATTTATTTGACAGAGAGATAGAGAGCATAAGTGGGCAGAGTAGCAGGCAGAGGGAGAGGGAGAAGCAGGGTCTCTGCTGAGCAGGGAGCCCAATGCAGGGCTCAATCCCAGGACCCTGGGATCATGGCTTGAGCCAAAAGCAGATGCTTAACTGACTGAGCCACACAGGCAACCCTGCAAGTTCACTTATTAAAAACAAAAAACAAACCAAAAAAACCAGAATGCAAGCTGGTGTAGCCACTCTGGAAAACATTATGGAGGTTCCACAAAAAGTTGAAAATAGAGCTACCCTATGACCCAGGAATTGCACTACTGGGTATTTATCCCAAAGACACAAATGTGATCCGAAGGGGCACGTGCACCCCTGTGTTTATAGCAGCAACATTCACAATAGCCAAACTATGGAAAGAGCCCAGATGTTCACTGACAGATGAATGCATAAAGAAGATGTGGTGTATATATACAATGGAATATTACACAGCCATCAAAAAACGGCAAAATCTTGCCATTTGCAATGGCATGGATGGAACTAGACGGTATTATGCTAAGCAAAATAAGTCAATCAGAGAAGGGCAATTATCCTATGATCTCACAGATATGAGGAATTTGAGAAACAAGACTGAGGATCATAGGGGAAGGGAGGGAAAAATGAAATAAGACGAAACCAGAGAAGGAGACAAACCATAAGAGACTTACTCTCAGGAAACAAACTGAGGGTTGCTGGAGTGGAGGGGGTGGGAGGGATGGGGTGGCTGGGGGATGGACATTGGGGAGGGTATGTGCTATGGTGAGCGCTGTGAATTGTGTAAGACTGATGAATCACAGACCTGTACCCCTGAAACAAATAATACGTTATATATTAATTAAAACAAAACAAAACAAAACAACAGTTCCCTGAGGCTCTGCTGGGGCTGCTTAGCCTCCCTGTCCAGCCTGTGTTGCTGTCCCCTCTGCCCTGGGCAATCACGGCCATTTGTGCATTCTGCTGCTGGTTGGCATGATGGGCCAGGCACAGAGGAATGTTCGTATGCACATGGCCATCACAGTGCTGTGTGGCCTCTGTGTGGAAAGCTCTTCTCCCCTGTTGGGAGGAGCATGGGTGAGAGCCTGGGGGTCACTCAGGGCCAGACAGAAGCTAATCAGTGCTGGGGGTGCAGTGCGCACACAGGTCTTGCCCAGCCCAGCATCACTGTCTGGGGGAGCCATCGATGGGCCTCCAACCAAGAGCTCCTGGATGTGCAGGCTCAGCAAAATATGTGGGTCACACGCCACTCAGGAGCACGGCTTAGACAGCATCTTTTGAGGCGGGTGGGGGGGGTTGCTGCCCATCTTAACTAACGTGCACTGGAGGGAGGCCATGAGGACTCCGGGTGAAAGTTGCAAGCCCAGTGCTCTGATCAGGGACCTGAGGGGCTGGCCCTGTCCTGCTCCCAGGACCCAGCTGGGGCAGTCCTTAACAGGAAGCGGCTTGGCAGGCTGCAACGGGTGCTGGGCACTTTAATCTCTTGCCTGTCTTCACTCAGAGGCTGTGAGCGCTCCAATTCCGTTTTTCACTTCTTTGGAAATGCTGATAAGATGGGAACAGAATAAATCAAACGCCAAGTTACATGTTTCCTGGCTTAGGAAGAAAAACTAAGCATAACCTTGGAAATGCTCCCAGACGGCTTTTTTTTTTTTAAATTTTCCTCCTGAGTTGATTTTTCCTTCTTGTTTTTTATTGTGGTAAAATATACATAACCTAAAACTGACCATATTCACCATCTCTAAAGGCACAACTCAGTGGCATTAAGCACATTCACACCGCCGCGCAGCCATCCCCACCAGCCATCTCCAGTTTTGCACCCTCCCCAGCAGAACCGCTGCCCCCTTACACATGAACTCCCTGATTCCATGCTTCCCCCCAACCCAGCTACCCAGGTACCCAGAAGCTACAACCAAGGTGTCCTCTCTGCAGGCACGCATGTCCTGGCCCCAAACTACTCCTGGTGTGGGCTGGCCCTGGGCAGAGCTGAGAACAACTGTTCCCGTTGTAAGGAAGGGGGGGGTCTGTCAGACGATGTCATCTTTTACTTTTTAAAGATTTTTTTTTTATTTGAGGGGGAAAGCACAAGCAGGGGGCACAGCAGAAGGAGAGGGACAAGCAGACTCCCTCCTGGGCGGGGAGCCAACACAAGGCTTGATCCCAGAACCCCGAGATCATGACCTGAGCCAAAGGCAGGCCGTTAATCGACTGAGCCAGACAGGCACCCCATTAGTCATCTTTATAGTGGTCACAACCGACCTGTGCGGAGCACATGCGTCCCCAGGCACCGTCCTAAACCCACTGCATGCAGTTCTAGTCCTTCAGCCGCCTTTGGTCTCGTCTTTACTGAACAGATGCAACAGGAAGCAGTTTCATTAACCCACAAGCTTAACTGCAGGGTGAAGGAGAGGGAGAGGCTCTCTGAGGTGGGGCTGGGGTTTTATTTTTTTCTGTGTTAGTCCCGATCCCCACAACGACCCACGAGGGCTGTAGATATTTCACTGGCATTTTGTATCTGAGAAAACAGGCATAGAGAAATTAAATCTAATTAAAATTAAAATCCCAGATTAGATTAAATCTAATCTAAGGGTGTGTTTCTTCCAGACCAGAAGCGTCCATGCTCGTCGAGCCCTGGTCCGAGGATGGTGCAGGAGTCTCTTTGGGCCTTTGTTCCCACTGTGTCATCAGGGCTGGGATGCCAGCTGCATCAAGGCCCAGAGTGTGTGCTCAGAGCAGCTTCCCCTCCTGGGGGAGAGTGACTAGCCTATGTCATTTCTGGTTTAACTTTCTAGTGCAAAGGTTCACTGCAGGCCTCAGGGACACGATTCAGTACGTGTGTTTTGCAAACAGCTTCGGGAAAGGGAAAGGGTGATGCTGAAGATCTTGGGCGGGGTCAGAGCAGCTGACTCTCTGAGTGACTGAGTGACAACATCAGCTCTGGGCACAAGTCCAGGCCACGGCGTGCGTGGGCTTTGACCCCCTGGCCCTGCTGTCTCTGTGTTTATCCACTCTGCTTCCTCTGCAAATGATGTCATTGTGACTTCATATTTTGCCCTCAGCTGATCCCTGGGGAGAGGGGTGATGCAGGACACCTACCCGCTGAAGCCCACCCCCTCTTGCCCCTTCACCCGCCCACTCTGCAGTGGTTCAGGAGCTCAAAATGGTCGCCACATTGTTAAACGGTTGGAAAAAATTAAAAGAAGATCTCATGACCCCTGCAAATTATATGAAATTGCAACATCCATGTCCACAATAAAGCTTAATAAACACAGTCACACATTTGTTTAGGAATTGTCTGTGACTGCTTTCGCAGTCTGATTAGGGACGGTGTGGCCTGAAGAGCCAAAAATATTTCCTCTCTGGCCTTTTCCAAAGTGTGCCAAGCCCAGGCAGAGTCCTCCTTCCTGTGATGACAGCAGCTGAGTTGGTAGTAGTAGCATTTCACATAGTCCTAATCAGAATGGAAAGTGCATGGAGCATCAACCCGCATGATTCTCAGAGACAGAGCAGCTCTCATGGGTCCCTACCTCTGGCTGCGTGGGGCCTGAGACCAATCAGGGGTCACCTGTCCTTCACTGAGAGGACCGGGCTCTCCTGCTGGCCCCTGGCAGAAAGCTCAGGCCTGTGTTCAGAGCTCACGGGATGCTCTTCAAGGGGACACCTACAGAGGAGACGTCCCCATGTTGCCAGAGCAACTCCAATAGAGCCATCTGCCCTGACTTACCCATGTGCGCGTTTGCGCGCATGCGTGTGTGTGACAACAGCCCATCCGTGTGACGGTGGCTCCCGGCTTTTCACAGCACTGTCTGCTCCTGTGGTAGCAGTTCTAGATTTGCCCTGGGAAGCCACTTTTTGAGACAGCAGGAGGAGCTGAGAAACCACAGAGGGACCGGCCAGGTACGGAGCTAGGCAGAGCCCCTGGTGACTTGCAGCTCCTCTGAAAGTGGGGTTCCTGCAGAAGGGCAGGGGCCACGTGGCATTTCAGCACTCCTCAGCGTTCACATAAAAATTGAGGATGAGGACAAGGTGGGCTTTAGAAAGCTGCTTGGCCCCCTATCACTGTGCGGCTTTTTAAAATTTTGTGATGAAATACATATAACATCGAATTTCCCATCTTAACCATTCTCCCACTTTGATGAATGTTTGTTCATCAAAATGTATACCGAGTAGTATGCCAGGTGTCAGAGATACAACCACCACCATCAGGTGGTAGATTTCCCAGTCGACCATAAATTCATTGTCAAATGCTGACCCTTAAAGTTGGCGGGGCAAGTCCAGAGTCCGCTAGCCTACAGCTTCTGACACCTGGAAATGTAATTGTTCAAGTTCAGAATGTCTGAAATCTTAAATGTAAGGAAAAAAAATCATGACTCAAGCTTATTACTTCTCAGGGAGCCCA
This sequence comes from Mellivora capensis, assembly GCA_004024625.1. Taxonomy (NCBI): domain Eukaryota; kingdom Metazoa; phylum Chordata; class Mammalia; order Carnivora; family Mustelidae; genus Mellivora; species Mellivora capensis. Next base: position 88,322 of record PISX010000222.1, on the reverse strand, counting down.
GGCTGGTTGTACGATTATCTCCTCAGTAGAAGAGTCTTCTTAGAAGCCAAGTTAGTAATGTATTAAAGTGTATTATTAATGTATTAAAAGTAATGTATTAAAATGCACACATGGACAGGATCCAGCCAGAAATTCAGTCAAACTCTCAAGTTTTCCCTCCCTCTGCCTGAACACTATTTCATTAAAATGCTCTTTCTTCAAAAAAATACTCTTTCATACAGGGGCACCTGGGTGGCTCAGTGGGTTAAAGCCTAGGGTCCTGGGATCGAGCCCCACATCAGGCTCTCTGCTCAGCAGGGAGCCTGCTTCCTCCTCCCTCTCTGCCTGCCTCTCTGCCTACTTGTGATCTCTGTCTGTCAAATAGATAAATAAATAAAATCTTAAAGAAAATGTTTCATACACTCTTTGGCACATCTACTGTGGGAATGAAGACTGTTCTCAGCAATAAGACCATCGTCATTCCAGAAGGTGTCGACGTCACTCTGAAGGGATCCACTGTTATTGTGGAGGGCCCCGGAAGAACCCGGCGAAAGGACTTTAATCCCATCCGTGTAGAACTCAGTCTCCCTGGAAGGAAAAGAAGAAGCTCCCAGTTGACAAATGGTGAGGAACTAGAATAGAACCAGCTACCTGTTTGTGCTATCTGTGGTCACGTATAGAACACAATCAAGGGCGTTACCCTGGGCTTCCGGGACAAGATGAGGTGTACACTCAGTTCTTCATCCATGTTTTTATCCAGGAGAACGGGTCTCTTGTTGAAATCTGAAATTTCTTGGCTGAAAGATATATCTACAGGGGTTCAGATAAGGCCCGGTGTTACTTGTTCTGTATCTCAAGTCCAGAAAAGTGAATTAATTCTTGAAGGAAATGACATTGAACTTGTATCACACTCAGCTGCTTTGGTTCAGCAAGCCACAACCATTAAAAACAAGGGTATCAGAAAATTTGGGGATGGTGTCTACATTTCTGAAAAAGGAACAGTTCAGCAAGCTGATGAATAAGATCTAAGCTGTCCAGCTACAGAAACAGCAAGATGCCGGATGAGTTTTCAGACTTATTTGTGATAGCCTAAAGATGCAATGAACGCTGTACTGATTTGGGGCTTTTTCTTAAACCAATCATCCTTTCGAACGGTTTGGCCATTAAACCATTCAGAAGTAATTTGTAGTGTGCTGTCCATACTGTTCCTAGACACGTTCGCCATCTCTGTGGTTTTGTTGGGTTTTGGGTTCTTGTTTGTATTTCTTTCCTTTTTTATTATTATGGTAAAATACACACAGCATGAAATTTACCATCTTACCCATTTCTGAGTGTCCAGCGACACTCAGTGACATTAAGCACATTCACACTGTTGTGCAACCATCACCACCCTCCTTCTCCAGAACTTTGTCATATGCCCAAACTGAGACTCCGTCCCCATTAAACACTAACTCCCCCTGCCCCTCCCCAGCCCCTGGCAACCACCGTTCTATGAATTTGACTGCTCTGGTTACCTCTCACAAGTAGAATTGTACAGTATTTGCCCTTTCGAGATTGGCTTCTTCTACTTCCTAGAATGTTCTCAATTTCATCTCCTTTGTAGCATGTATCAGAAATGCCTTCCCTTTTAAGGCTGAATAATATGCCATCATATGTATGTCTTGCTGCCCATATAGCCACATGTTGCTTCTTCTTTCATCCATTGATGCACACTTGGGTCGCTTCCTCCTCTTGGCTATTGTGAATAACGATGCTATGAACATGGGCGTGCAAATAGCTCTTGGAGACCCTGCTTTCAATTCTTTGGGGTTTACACCAAGCACAATGATTGCCGGCTCCTAGGGTAGCTCTATTTTTAATTTCTGAGGATGCTCCATACTGTTTTCCGCAGCAGCTGCACCATTTCACATTCCCCCCCCAACAGTCTGCCAGGGTAGCACTTTCTCCAAACCCTCGCCAATACTTGCTATTTCTGTTGTTGCTGTATTTTTTTTGGTAGCCGTCCTAACGGGTGTGGTGTGGATTTGTTTTGTTTTGTTTTTCAAAAAGGCATAATTTTCCTCCAATGAAATGCGATCTTGTTTCTCATTAGAGGAGCCTGAGCAGGTGAACACTCCCGTGAAGCCCACATCCCATCGAGAGACAGCACATTTCCAGCACTCTGGAAAATTCCCTCTCCACCTTTCCCGTCTGCCCCTCCCACCCCGCCCACAGAGAGCCATGGAAGGGTTGTGCCCCTCTTCGGGCTTGATGTAGCTGGACTCACACACTGGGGACTGTGGGGCGTTTTGTCGACCCAAGCACGCCTCCCTGTGCCCGGTGGGGTCAGAGCGGCTCTCCCCACTGGGGAAGAAGATGCCATGGTGCCGTCAGGAGCCAGAAGAGGGTCTTTGTTTGCAGCATGCAAATTTCCTTCAGCATAGGGCAGTGTCCCCGCTCCTGGCCTCTCCAGGAGCAGAGCTGTGTTTGCTTTTGGAGGACTCAGCACAGGATGCCCTGTCCTCTGCTGGATGATAGGAGAGTGATGTCAGCCCAGGTGCTTCCCGGCAGGGCTGGGGCGGGGGAAGGGAAAGTTCCCGAAGACAGGGCTGGGACCCTGAGCCCACGGCATGTCAGCAATGCTTACAATAGCTTTTCCCCCGAATATGTTCCATTTCCAAAATGGTGCAGTCTTTATGAGAAGTATGTTCCTGAAAGGCTGCCATCCCGTGAGTCCAGGCCACTGGCTGGGGGGAACAGGTTTCACCATGGATTTGCTGAGTGACCGTGACAAGCCTTTTGCTCTTTCAGAACTTTGCTTTATCGTGGATTTTTCAACAAGCGATTGTTTCTAGCAGGCGCTTGTGCCACGGAAATGAGCAGGACAGAAATGGGGGTGAGAGAGCACATTACCTAAATAACAATGTAAGTATGGTGACAGGGGCACATTCAGATTGGGGGTGGTCATGGAAGGTTCCGTGGGAGGGGACACAGGAGTCACACCTAAAGAATGGAGGTGTCGGAGTCTTGGAGCTCAGGACGCGGCCATCTCCAGGCTGATGTGGGAGGAAGCGTTGGGCAGGCAGACCTTTCTGCACAGCCACCAGCCAGCTCAGGGACAACACTGGGACAGCAAGCCGGGGGTGGGGGGGTGCCAGACACACAGTGTCTACATGGTGCCAAGATCCAAGGCGGCAGTGGGCCTTGTTGGTGAAATTTGCCTGCACTCGCTGGCTTCACAGAGACATGCTGCCCCTTTTACCCTGTCACACACACATCCATGTCCCCTCTGTACCTAGGCACCTCTCAGCCTGGTTCTGTGGTTGTCTCGTGGCCCCAGATGGTGACTAGCGACCACTTCGTGCATTCCTCAAAGATCCCATTTCCAAAGCGAAGGTCAGTAAACCAATGTATGCTAAAGCACATGAAAATGGGGTGGAATCCAGAAAACAGTGGATTTGCAGAGCTCCACTTTAAATCTTGAGCTTCTCCCACCCCCCTTCCTCTGTCTAATTGTGGTGAAATAGACACAACACGAAATCTATCATCTTAACAATTTTGAAGTGTAAAGTTCAGTAGCGCTAAGGATACTCGCATTTTTTTTTGTTTTTTGTTTTTGTTTTTTTAAATAACATAGAATGTATTATTTGCCCCAGGAGCACAGGTCTGTGAATCATCAGTTTTACACAGTTCACAGCACTCACCACAGCACATACGCTCCCCAATGTCCATCACCCAGCCACCCCATCCCTCCCACCCTCCTCCACTCCAGCAACCCTCAGTCTGTTTCCTGAGATTAAGAGTCTCTTATAGTTTGTCTCCTTCCCAATCCCATCTTGTTTCATTTTTTCCCTCCCTACCCCCCACGACCCCTACCCTGCCTCTCAAATCCCTCATATCAGAGAGATCATATGATAATTGTCTTTCTCTGATTGACTTATTTCGCTCAGCATAATACCCTCTAGTTCCATCCACATTGTCGCAAATGGCAAGATTTCAGGGTTTTTGATGACTGCATAGTATTCCATTGTGTATATATATATACACCACATCTTCTTTATCCATTCATCTGTTGATGAATATCTAGACTCTTTCCATAGTTCGGCTATTGTGGACTTCGCTGCTATAAACATTCAGATCACTATGTTTGTATCCTTAGGGTAAATACCCAGTAGGATACTTGCATTGTTGTACAATCTATCTTAGGAACCCTTTTCTTCTTGCATGAATGTTTAAATCTTAAAAAAAAAATAAGATAAGGGGTGCCTGGGTGGCTCAGTGGGTTAAGCCTCTGCCTTCGGCTCAGGTCATGATCTCAGGGTCGTGGGATTGACCCCCGAATCGGGCTTTCTGCTCAGCAGGAAGCCTGCTTTCCCCCATCCTCTGCCTGCTGCTCTGCCTACATGTGATCTCTCTCTGTCAAATAAAATTTTTTTAAAAATAAGATAAGATGGAATAAAATAAACAGAGCAATGCTCTCTTCAAAAATCAGCTGCCAGGAGCCAGCGTGTACTCTCTTCAGTCGTTGCTTCCCTGCCCCTCTTTGTGCACCATGGCAGTCTGCCATGGCCCTGGGGCTTTTGTGGGGACAGGGGCACAGCCCAGCCATTGCTAACCAGGTCAGTGCGTTCAGGGGCTGTTCCCCGTTACCTGCATGCTTCTGAGTACATCGTTGGTGGCCCCAGAACTCTTATAAAGCTGGAGTGACAGGAGGGATTCGTGGATCCAGTGGACGCTAGCATTTTGGCAAAGTTCAGGATATGGGGGCCCTCCCCCCACTGCCGCTAGCAGAACCCCCCACTTCTGGTCCTTAACACATCTTCAGTTCCACACTCAGCTTCACAGGGGGCTGAATGGTCGATTTAGGCTGGCAAGCTGGAAGATTTGAGATCTGTGTTTCTGGGTGATGTTGATACTTTTGTTTTTGGGTTTTTTTTCACTCATTGTCCAACAAGAGGAAAAAAGGCAGTAAACCAGGGACTTTGGTTTGTTTTGATATTTGATAGTAAAACCCTTTCTTTATGTGAAAACGTTCCTGGCAATGATGTCATAGGAGAAACCAGGCAACGGTCTCTGGTTGAGGGGACTGGGGTGCTTCCTCGTGCTGGGGCACCCCCCACCCCCCTAACCCCACCTCCTGAGGCTCCTCCTCTGATCCACCCAGCCCCATGTCAAACCCCTTCTGAACTACACAGGTGTTTCTCGGAAGCGGGGCCCACCCTGCTAATGTCAAGTGTCCTGTGAGGTGAGCTCACACACACACACACACACTCTCTCTCTCTCTCTCTCTCACACACACACACACACACACACACGAGTCCAGATGGGAACCCCAGAGGCTGGGTGGGGGGGAGGTGACACCGCTTAACGTCTGAAGGAAGGATGTGCTTGCCAGGCAGAGGGAGAAGGGTAGGCATTACCCATACATTGAGGGGGAAAAAGACTTTCAGGTTAGGGTGGTGGAGGGAAGTCCAGTGGACCCTTGAACAACATTTGAATAGCCCAGGTCCCCTTAAATTTTTCAGTAAATATGTTGGAAAATTTTTCAGAGGTTTTCGATACTTTGAAAAAACTTGCAGACAAATCTCATAGCCTAGGGATACTGAAAGAATTCAGAAAACATTAGGCATATAACACAAAATGTGTGCTAATCGACTATTTATGTTATCGGTTTCCAGTCGGCAGTAAGCTAATAGTAGGTAAGTTCTCAGGAAGTCAAGAGATACACATGAATTTTCAACTGTGGGGAGGGAAGTGGTGCCCTTAGCCCCTTTATTGTTCAACGGTCAAGTGTATAGAATCTCTTTCCTAATATCTAATAAATAAATTTCTAATTTATTTCTAATTTATTTATTAGAAATAATAAATTTATTTAGAATTTAGAATATATAGAAATTATTATTTCTAATAAATAAATATCTAATACATAAATCTAATACATAAATCTAATAAATAAATAAAAACTAGTAAAATGAACTTTCCAAAAATTCAGCAGCAGCCACTAACAGAATCAGACAGTAGCTCTCAAACTTCAGAAACTGGCAGCCAGGTAGAGATAGGGAAGATGCTAGGGCGTGAGGCTAGGCTCCCCGCCCCCCAGCGTTACCCCAGGAGATGCAGCAGGACTGGCTTCCACCTGTGTGCCAGGTGCTGTCCCAGGTGCTGTCCCAGGTGCTGGCTGGAATATCTCCAGTCCTCAGGGTCTGGGGGTTGTTGGAGGGGAGGTGGGGGGATGGGTTAAACAGGTGATGGGTATTAAGGAGGGCACTTGTGTTGACCACCCAGTGTTGTATGTAAGTGATGAATCACTAAATTCTACACCTGAAACGGATATTGCACTATATGTTAACTAGCTGGAGTTTAAAGAAAAACTTGGAGAAAAAAAAAGAAATGAAATTAAAAGAAAGAGAGACTTGCCATGATGTACAGTGTGGATGTCTTCCAGCCTGCCGGATGCCATGGAAGCTGCTCCAGGCCACCTCCCACACTCTGGTGTGAGAGCTACCTTTTCCCTGCATTCATGGGCTATTCCATTTCCAGATGATGGAATGCTGCTTCATACTCTCCCCTTTTCCTGTTGGGTTATTGGTCTTTTTCTGACTCACTTGTAAGGATCCTTTGGCTCTGCCAGAACCTAATGGGTTGTGGGCTCTGCCCCCCTGCAAATATTTTCTCCCCATCTATGGCTTGTCTTATTATTTTGTAGTGTTGTTTAATTTAGGGAACTTTAAATGTATAGGCCCCTTTATCAGCCTTCTTCGTACTTCTAGTGTTTGAATTCAGAAGTTTTACTCCAGGGGCACCTGGTGCACAGCCAGTTAAGCATCTGACTCTTGGTTTGGGCTCAGATCATGATTTCAGGCTCATGAGATCAAGTTCTCCAGAGTCTGCTAAAGTTTCTCCTTCTCTTCCTCTCTCTCTATCCTAAATAAATAAATAAATAAATCTTCTAAAGAAAAGAGAAGAAGTTCTATTCCATACCCCGGATCATAAAGATTGCTTTCTGGGTTTCATTCTGCAGGGTGTAAGGTTTTGTTTTTTTTTAATTAACATATAATGTATTATTTGTTTCAGGGGTTCAGGTCTGTGATTCATCACTCTTCAGGGTATAAGGTTTTACCTTTAGGTGTTTGGGGAAAGGTGTGAGGCAGAGATTCAGTTCTATTTTTTCTTCATCTGGATAACCCACTGTCCCAGAACATGAATTGAAATCCCTTCCCTCCCTTACACAGGGCGATGCCTCGTGGCCATCTGTCATATCTCCACATTTCCCCGGGTCTGGTCCTAGAGTCTGTTCTCAGCTCTTCTCTCCTAATCCAGGAAAGCTTTCAGCTGGTTCAGCTTTCTGATTCATCTTTATAACCAGAGGTGGGGGCCCCCACCTTGCTCTTCAGAATAGGCAAGGTTCTTCTGGGCAATTTGCTCTCTTACAACACATTTTGGAATCAGCCTGTGAGGTTCCAGTGAAAATCTTATCAGGGTTTTGATGGCAGTTGCTTCTAAATTAGGAGTAATTTCTGCAGAACAGACATGATTATAATATTGAGTCTTATTTTTTAATATTATTAGGGTCTCTATGTTTCCAGTGAAGTTTTATGACTTTTTAATTTTTTAATTTGATTTTTAAAAATATTTTATTTATTTATTTGAGAGAGAGAGAGAGAGAGCATGAGCAGGGCAGAGGGGCAGAGGGAAAGGGAGAAGCAGGCTCCCCACTGAGCAGGGAGCCCAAGACCTGGGGCTCGATCCCAGGACCGTGGGATCATGATCTGAGCCAAAGACAAACGCTTAACCAACTAAGCCACCCAGGTGCCCTGAAATTGTATTATTTTATTTGTAAAGGCCTTGAATTTATTAGATTTATCCTTAAGTGCCATTTAAATGTGTTGCTATGTAAAGGATAGTTTTTAAAACCACATTTCCTAATCGTTGTGCTAGTGGGTACAGAGGAGGCTGAGTTTTCAGTACAGATCATGAAGCTCTTTTGCTCCCTTGACAATCACTCAGCCATGACCTGCCACGAAAGTCCACCTGCTTGTCCCTTTCTAACTCTCACACCTTCTCGCTGACCTTTAACGTGACCTAGAATCTTCACTGCCATGTTGAAAAGTAGGGGGCGGTGGCAGGCATGATACACAGAAAATTTAAAATAATAAGAGGATGCGATGCCCAACTATATGCTAATAATTTTTTTTTAAGATTTTTATTTATTTGTTTGTTTTAGAGAGCGAGGGCATGAATGGGAGGGTCAGGGAGAGAAAACCTCAAGCAGACTCTGCCCCTAGCTCAGAGCCCAAAGCCAGCCTCGATCCCATGACCATGAGATCACCACCTGAGTTGAAACCAGAGTCTGATGCTTAACCGACTCCACCACCAGGCGCCCCTCTGCTGTTATATTTGAGCATTTCATTGAAATGGACAGTTTCCCAGGAAAAAAATAAAATTTTCAAATTCTGGATCTAAAATAAACAGGCATACTTTTTATTGCTCCTTTGCTGTATTTTTTTTTAACAGTTATTTTCATGATACCTTTCCCCTCTTATAAGGGAAAATAATGTAGGGTAGCAGGGTTTCCCCCCTGCACCTCCGGTTATAGCCTAAGCCAGTTTGCGAGCCTCATGGCCACAGAATGGGCAACAGAAAGGCGTCCGGGCTCTAAATTCTAAACAATCGTGTCCCTCTTTCTGTCTCTTTGCACTCTGGTCTAAGTCGGACAATATCACTTAACAAGAAAAGGAGGGGGTGTGTGTTCATCCCAGAAAGTTAATCCTTGCAGTTCACCTAGCTGTTGGCTTAAGCAAAATTTATTTTTCTTACTTTTTTGAAACACAATTTATTATTTCTGTTGACTTCTTTTCTCTTCCCTGCTCTCCGTGCTGAGACGGGCAGAGGGGGCAAACCACACGTCTTCTCCCTCCGCTGCCCCAGAAGCATTCTTCCATGTGTCACGGGTGGTGTTAGCCTACCTTGGTGGAGAGCTCACCTGAACCACATCCTGGATGACTGACCTGCGCCTGGGGAGGAAATAACAGAGCATGTGTCCTTTTGTGACTGGCTTATTTCACTGAGCCTGATGTTTATGTCCAGGGTCATCCATGCTGGAGCACGTGCCAAAGTTTTCTGCTTTTGTAAGGTGAATAATGTTCCATTGTATGGATTCCCTTTAGTTTTCTCATCTATTCACCTATCTCTGGATGCTTGCACTGTTTCCACTTCTTGGCTATTGTGGGAAAATGCCACTATGAATGTGAGTGTGCAAATTATCTCTTGAAGACTGTGCTTCCAGTTCTTTTGGGGGTATAACCAGAAGTAGGATTGCTGGACCAGACACTAGTTCTATTTTTCATATTTTGAGGAAACTTCATACCGTTTTCTATAGCAACTGCACTGATTTGTGTTCCCACCAGTGACACACAAAAGTCCCAACTTCTCCATATTTTTGCTAACACTTGTTATTTTCTGGTTTTTCGTGGCAGCCATCCTAATGGGTATTGCAATGCCTCCTTGTCATTTTGATTTGCACTTCTCTGACGGTTAGTGATGCTGAGCGTCTCTTCATGTGTCTGCTGATCATTTGCATATCATATTTAGAGTAATGTCTATTCAAGTCCTTTACCCCTTTTTCTGTTTTTTTTTTAATTTTTTTAAGCTGGAAATTTGGAGAAAAGGGGAGCATCGTTTCCCCTTTTGTTTCATCTCAATTTTTATTATTTATTTTTTTAATATGTTTTGTTAGTCACCATACAGTACATCATTAGGTTTTGCCCATCCACCCCACACCCCTCCCTTCTAAAACACTCAGTTTGTTTCCCAGAGTCAAGAGTCTCTCATGGCTCAGTTTCCCACTCCAATTTCCCCTCCTTCATTTTTTCCTTCCTCCTCCTAACATCCTCCTTTCTATTCCTTATGCTCCACATATAAGTGAAACCATATAGTAATTGACTCTCTCTGTTTGATTTATTTCACTCAGCATAATCTCCTCCAGTCCCGTGCATGTTGACACAAAAGTTGAGGATTCATCCTTTCTGATGGAGGCATAATATTCCATTGTATATATGAACCATATCTTCTTTATCCATTCATCTGTTGAAGGGCATCTTGGCTCCTTCCACAGTTTGGCTCTTGTGGACATTGCTGCTATGAACATTGGGGTGCATATGGCCCTACTTTTCATGATATCTGTATCTTAGGGTAAATGCCCAGTAGTGCAATTGCTGCTTTACCTATTTTTTAACTGCGCTATTTGATTTTTTTGTTGTTGAGTTGTAGGGATTCTTTTTGGCAGAGAGAGAGAGAGACAGCTAGAGAGGGAACACAAGCAGGGGGAGTGGGAGAGGGAGAAGTAGGCCTCCTGCTGAGCAGGGAGCCTGATGAAGGGCTTGATCCCAGGACCCTGGGATCATGACCTGAGCTAAAGACAGACAGTTAACATCTGAGCCATCCAGGCGCCCCAAGTTGTAGGAGTTCTTAATATAGTCTGGATATTAACCTTTTATTACATATTTGTAAATATTTTCTCTTACTCCTTTTCACTGTGTTGAATGCATCCTTTGATGAACAAAAGTTTTGAAGTTTGATGTGGTCCTGCATGCCTTGGTTTTTGTTAACAATATGCCTGTGTGGACCCAAAATCCTAGGGGTTCTCTTATTTCTGGGATGCATTGTCAAGCTGGGGTATTCTCTGATCACATTTGATCGACTTTTCTCGATTTCCTTCCAGCCTGAAGCTCTTAGACTTGGAATTCATGGAAGTTCTTCTTGGCAGAATCATTGTTGTTCCTGAGATTTTTCCCAAGCAGATACCCTCACTCAAAGGAGGCTGGGGTTGGCAGCTGGTCCTAGATGTCTTTCTTTGGGATCCATGTAGGCAGTGCAGAAAGATAAAGACAGAAAATTTGGACTAGTATGAGAGAATGTCTCCAGAGGTTGCCGACCATCTCAGTTCAGTTATCAAAGGGCATTTGGAGCTCCTGCTCTGTTCTGGGTCCTGGGCCGGGAGCTCTGAGCAGCTGGGGGTTGGGGAGAACATGTTGCTATCTTTGCATGTTACAGCACACCAACCCCCACCCCTGCCACACGTGGGGCTGGCCTCACCTCTCCAGCCCCCTCTTCTGTTTCTGCGAAAATACCGCAAACATAAACCATAAACGGCCCATGTCTAGCTCATTTGGCTGGCGTTAGAGGGCCTCCGTGGGGGTCTGGAAGGCAGACCTCCCTCCCCAACGCTCCCTCTCATCTGTTCATCCAAGCCTGGCCACGCCAACTGAGCCTTGGTGGAAACTACAGCAGGGAGCTGGGTCTTATCTATTCCTTTCTTCCTTTCCATTCCCTTCTACAACAGCAAAAAGATGGCCAAGTTCTTCGGTGTCCCCTTCCTATGGGCTGAATTGTTCTTCCCTCCCCCAAACCCTTGTGTTGACATGGTAGCTCCCAATGCCTCATAACGTGACTGTATTTGGACATGAGTCTTCAAAGATGGGGTTAAGTTAAAATAAGATCATAGGAGTGGGCCCAAATTCAATCTGACTGGGGTCCTCCTAAGAGGAGATTAGGACACAGGCGCAGAGGAAAGACCATTGTGAGGGGACACAGGAGAGCGATGGCCATCACAAGCCAAGGAGAGAGGCCTCCTGAGAAACCAGCCTGCCGCCATCTTGATCTGGGGCTTCCAGCCTCCAGACGTGAGTCAAATATGTTTCTGTTGTTCAAGCCCTGCAGCCTGTGGTACTTCATTCCGGCAGCCCCTGCAAGCTAGTATACCCACCCATGATCCCGGCTTGCTCCCAATATAATTGCACGAGTCGATGATGACCTATAGCAGTCGTAGGCCACTGTCAGCGTGAATGTGAAATTCTCCCAAGACTTGCTTGTAATATTGGCAAGTGGCCGTGAGCCCAGCATCCTGTCGTGAATGGGTATGTTCCTTATTGAAATGCCACTTTCAGCCCTGTGTTTCCCGGCGCCCTTGGCAACGGCCCAACTTCATGTTCCAAAAAGGAAAAGGCGGGTTGATTTAAAGACTTAAGACGTTGTTAGGCGTTACCTTGATTTATGTAAAAATAATATCAACCAGTTGAATAACAATAGCTCACCATTCACCTGCGGTCTGGGAGGCTAATAAAACGGGCACATTAATCTCTATTGTGATGACATCAATTTGTACCAGGCAGTTCTTCCAAGTCAAGAAACGTGTTATGTTGTTCCAAATGTACGTTTGCTTGCTACCGGGTTGTGTTAAGTGGTTCCAAAAAACGAGCGTGTATATTTTCTCTGGGGGAAACTCTTGTATATTATTTCAGCTGAAAACATCTCTCACACACAATTACTAATCAGGGGTAAGAATCAGCATTTGTCCTGCTGACCCAGCTGGACCCTCCGCTCCCGGGAGATGGTTCTGGGGAGCGGTGGCTCGTCCGAGGCGGGCGCTCTGGGGTCCATTCTTTAGACTGGGCCCCAGGAGCTCGTGCAATGCCTCAGAAGGAAGCGCGGCTTGGGGCCGTTCCTGTTTTGTCTTGCTGGAATTCAAAGATATGTTCCAAGCCTTTCCCTCCACTTGAGTGGAGAGGGCCTGGGACAGTCTCACGAGCTGTGCCACATAGAACACTTGAGGAAGCCTGCTCAAAAGAATGACTTCATGAGAGGAGAACTAATATTTGCTGTTTCTTCTTGTTTTTCTCATTTCCCAGGGGAAGGCTAATCTGTAGCAACACAGAACCTCTGGAGGCCAATAAAATGGAGCTGGAAGAGAAGTGAGATTGTTTCATTGTCGCCACCGTGAACTAGAGTTTGTTTTCGTTGCTTTTCTTTTTTCCCTTCAGGAAAGCGCTGGGTTAAGAGCCCTGAAAGATTTTTCTTGTACCCCCTGGTTCTGGCTTTCCCCCCATTGTTCCAACTGCCTTTTTATCACCAAGATCTGTGTCAAGTTCAATGCCGTTCTTGTTTCATGTACTTGTTCCCCGCCCCTGGGCTGCCCATTTTGCCCGGCCCAGGGTCCCTGAGGGTGATGGTGTGTGGTCCCATCACCACCCTTTCATGTTGCAAATGGCCTTGAGTGGCCCTGGAACCAGCTCGGGGTGGGGTGTTGGCAGGATGGCAGCATCTCTGGGAATGAATGTCCGTTAGGCATTTCCCAGCCCGGCATCTTTGCACTTGTGGGTGCCTTGGTGGTGGGGTTCCGTGAGGTCAAGCTTGCTGGGTGTGAGCACCTGGGCTGCCCCGTGCATCTGGTCATAAGAAGGCATTTATTATATAGAAACATGCAACCAGAGGCAGAAATCACAGAGCATCACGGGCTTGGGGCACTGACCTTGAATGTTAGGATGGAAAAATGGGACCAAGAGCATCATCCATACAGCTAAAATGCTTTCGTGGGCAAGAGGGCAGTAAAATGTGTGGGAATTAGGTGAAGTTCAACAGTGGAGAGATTTAGGCAAGGAAAAGGGATGGGAGGCAGGAGGTGTGGGGTCTCCTTTCTACCTCGGTAGCTCCCAGATGGAGCTATCCAGTTAACTGGAGGGAACAGGGACCAATCCCCAAGCCCTTCACCCTGGCATTTATTTGCAGGGCTCATGGAGGGGGCCTCCTGTCCTGCTTGTGGAAGCCTCAGAAGATCTGATTCTGAATTGGAGGATAGTGACATCAGAAACAGATGCCTAGATGAATAATTTGGGGGTCTCAGCATTTAAATCCCTCTGTAACTACCCAGAAATGGGTCATCCAGGAGTGTCCAGCCCTCCACTGACAGGGAGCCAGAAAATCTCCTCTTGGGTCTGCCTGACCCGCCCCCCCAAGTCTGACCCTGTGTGTGTGCCTGACCCCCAGACCTCCTGAGACAGCTCTTGGTAGCCCCACCCACCACCTGTCCCAGGGTCAACTCTAACATGCTCTCCAAACCATGTGGAAAGTTAAATTCATCTAGAAGGAGCACTGATCCCATGAAAATGTTTGTAATGGTCACCGTTGTCAGTGATGCTCTGCTTTTATTAAAACGAGATTGCCTTTTGTTATAATGGGATTTTCACATCCTCCCCAGCTGGTGTGCTGGGGCACAGGCCTGCTGCAGCGTCACCCCTGTCACTTGGGGCTCCTGGGAGTTGGGGGGTCTGGGAGGGCTGAGCGGAGTGCTGTGCTTGGGGGAGTGAGGTCACGGTGCTTACTTATCCAAGCCTCTAACCTGCAAATACTGAACCACTGCTCCCAGGGAAAGCACAGCTTCCTGTGAGCCTCTGGTCACAACACTCCATTCACCATCAATATAGAACATAAAAAACATTTGTGTTAAAGACACTATATCAAATATATATTGTTAATTCTTTGACATTCAATTCACAGCCATCAGGGCTAACTTAAGCTTGAATGAGGCTCATCTAACATGTAATTTCTCTATAAGGCTCATCCCAGGCTTCTCATGCCTAGAACACCAGATACAGATACACCTGTAAAGTAGAGACAGCAGGTTGACTGCCTGAGGCCAAATAAGGAGGCAGCAAGTGCCCACAAGGCTGCCCACGCACCCCCCTCCAGCCACACAGGTGGGTGCCAGCAGGCTCCCAGCATGCAAGGACTCCCAGGTATGTGAGGAGGGTCCCCAGGCAGCGTTTGTGAGGCCCTGGTGCACCCCCGTGGCACAGAGCCTCCTGATCTAACATCCGAGAGCCTGAATGTCACACGCACTGGCCTGGGCTTGGCAGAAGCACCTCCCAACAAGGGTGTGGCTGCTTTTCCTGTTTTCCCCAGTCCAGGTGACACTGGGGGGCAGCGGAGCGGGGTCCAGGAGGGATGGCTTTGGTCTGGCAGCTGCTTCTGTTTTCCCTCTAAAGATACAGTGCATGTAGGGGCTTGTACCCTCTAGGACCCTGCTGGTGGGGGGGAACATCCTGGGATCTGGCTATGACCTTCTGGGGCTGTCCAGGAGAACCGCCCCAGAAGGGGCCACGTCTCTTCCCTGCTCACCTGTTTCTTTACCCCCACTTTCCTCCTGGCAGGTGCGCCAGGGCTGAGAGTCTCAGAGGGAAGCTCCGTGCAGCCACTGAGGTTCCGGAGCAACCAGCAGCAGTTTCCTTGGCTGAGGGTCACCTCCTTCTCCCATGCCTGGCACATGGCCCTTGCCCACAAACTCAAGACAGAGGAGCCGTCGCATCCACTCCCATTCCTGCCACCTCGTCCTGGCCCCATGGTCTAAGCCAGGAGTATAGGAGGAGGGGGCTCTCCAACCTGGGACACTATCCCACCTGGCAAGCAGAATCCCCCTCCCTGGGGTTTGACATCTTACTGAATGTCACTGCGGAGGTGTGCACACAGCTGACCTCCCAGTCCGGGCTTCTGGGAGGATCATTCCTTTTTCAACTTCCCGGTTCCCTAAAAATGCTATAGGACAAAGCAGTTCTTAATCTTTTGGCAGCAGGGGTGGGGCAGGGGGTGGGGGAAAAACCCCTTAGGTAGCTTGGTGAGCCCTATAGAACCCCTGAAAGTGGTCATCAGTGGCCCACATTCATAGATGGAAGAACTGCTAAATCTTAGTTCGAGGTCAGTGAAAATAAAGACACACGTCTGTGGATGCCCTGATTGCTCTCCGCAGGGCACTTAGGAGACCATGAGCCCAGCCAGAAAGCCCTGGGATGGGGATGTACAAACCTACTGCGGCTCCAGAGGTGTACACAGCCCCCTGGGAGAGGAATTTGCAAAGTGTGGGCTCTGAAAACGGGGCCTAGCTCCTCTATCTCCCAGACCCACCTCCTTTTCCACTTTGCTCCAGACTTTGCTTCTGCTCAGAAGTGGGACAGGCCTGGAAGACATGACGTACTCTGGGCTGGGGTTTTGTGTTTGGCCAGGATTCGAGTCCATGTCAGCTGTAGAGCCTTTGGTGGGAGAGGAGCAAAGCAGGGGTCAGGCTGAGAGGGGCAGGGGAAGGAAGTGTGGAAGGAAGGCACGTGAGCACCATGGCAGCAAGGAGCGCACCCCAGGTGGGCTCCAGACCAGTCTTCACCCCTCCTCTGTGGAAGGTTCTGGCCTGGAGATGAGAAGGCTCTCATGCGGTGGGTGTGGGGTCCCTCCAAGGTTGCGCATAAATCTTGGAGACCTCTGCTTCTGGTCGTTTGGCTTCCCCCCAAACTGCAGAACATCTTTCCAACCTGGGAAACTTTCCAAACTGGGAAAAGGTCAGCTCCTAGATCTCATGGGTCCTTTCTGATGGAGCACCATCTTAAGAGGGGTACTTTCTGTATACCATTGTCTTCTGACTATGGTAAAAAAAAAAATACATAACATGAAACTTATCATTGTAACCATTCTTAAGGAAACAATTCAGTGGGATTAAGTACATTCCCAGTGAGAGACCCTAAGCACCATCCACCCCCAGAGCTCTTTCAGCTTGCAAAACTGAAACTCTGTCCCAGAAAGCACTCACTCCCCATTCTCCCTCCAGCCCCTGGCAACCACCAACTACTTCCTGGCTCTATGAATTTGACTCCTCTAGGGCACTTCATACAGAGGAAACCCAACAGTATTTGTCCTTTTCTGTCCGGCTGGTTTCATCAAGCAGAATGTCCTCAAGGTTCAGCCTCCTTGTAGCCCATGTCAGAATGTCCTTCCTTTTTTGCCCTTGCTTCCCTTGCCTTTGGTGATCTTTCTAGAAAGAAGTTGCTGTGGTTGAGGTCCAAGAGTTGCCGCCTGTGTTATCCTTAAGGATTTTGATGGATTCCTGTCTCACATTGAGGTCTATCATCCATTTTGAGTCTATTTTTGTGTGTGGTGTAAGGAAATGGTCCGGTTTCGTTCCTCTGCATGTGGCTGTCCAATTTTCCCAACACCATGTGTTGAAGAGACTGTCTTTTTTCCATTGGACATTCTATTTAAGGCGGAATACTGTTCCAGTGTGGGGAGAGACTACTCCTTGTCTATCCAGTCCTCTGTGGGTGGAGAGTTGGGTGGCTTCCACCTTTTGGCTATGGCGAATATTGCTGCTGTGAACATGGGTGCAAGGAGGGGTGCTTCTAGAAGTTTGAAAAGTTCCTGCTTTTATGAGTGTTAACATTTTAGGGCTTGGGGTTTTGTTTTTTTGTTGTTGTTGTTTTTTTTTTTTTTTACCCTTGGAAGGGAGTTGGCAGTGACCCTGGGTCTTTTTAGCTCCATGGTTCCATTTAGTTTTCCTTGTGCTCCCCATGCCCTTGGCTGCCTGGGGGAAGGATGAGGAGGTGACTTGTGGACTCACTTGGGCTGGGGCTCCATGAGCTGCCAGTGTTCCCACCCACTCACCAGGCAGAGGCCAGCCAGATCAAGGGGCCATGGGGTCTTAAATCCCAGACCCTGGAGAAAAAATTGGCCAGATGCTCTCTTATCTTATGAGAGGCATGTGCTCCCTTGACAGCTCAGGGTGAAAACAGGGATCAGACGCAACTCCACCCAGCCCCCAAGTCATCAATGGGCACTGGCCCTTGACTGCACCTCAGACAGCTAGTTAAAGGCTCCACGATTTGGACAGTGGGGTTATTGAGAGGTGGTACCTGGGAGCCTTGATTAGAGAGGAAGGATGCCTGGGGGCACCAGGGAGTTGGAACAAGAGGTTCAAGAGAAGTGAGAGAGTCTTTCCCTGCCCTCCTGCTGGAGATTAGTAGTCAGTAATACCACCCCTTGAACTCACGGACTTCTCCGAATCCTTCTAGAATCTGTCCTGAGTCTCAGGTCCCTGCAATCCAGCTCTGGGACGTGGTGACGGTCCTGTAGGATGCGTGTACAGAAGGCGATCTTACAGAAGGGGCCTGGGGCCAAATGGTTTTCTCCCCTCGCTGAGGACGAGGACGAGAGGAGCGCGGGCCCCTCCTCTTGAGGCTGGGTCATCAGAGTGCAGTGAAGAGAGAGAACTCAGAACATCCTGGCCTTCACTTGATAAGGGCACACACAGTTCAGAATCCCGCCCCCCCCACCCCCGCCACCGTCCCCCCACCCCCGCCACCGTCCCCCCACCAGCGTCCTGGGCTCTGCGTTTGTGGGCACTCACTGCCCTCTAGTGGTAAGATGGAGGCAGGACATGCTATGTTTCAGACCGCGTTCACCAGTGAAGGCCCTGGCTGCTGAGCGACGCCGTGCAGAACACTGTGACCCTTATCTCCCACACGCTTTCAGAATATGCCTAAGTTTGTACGTGTTGTGTCAGGTGCTGTGGGCATATGAGGTGAATTACACATGGCTACCGGCTAAGTTGTGTCCTCTAAAAAGTCCTAACCCCAGTACCTCGGAATGTGACTTTATTGGGAGATCGGACTTTATTTTTTTTTTAAGTTTTATTTATTTAAGTAATTTATACACCCAGTGTGGGGCTTGAACTCATGACCCTGAGATCAAAAGTCACAGGCTTTTCCGACTGAGCCAGCCAGGTGCCTCTGGAGGAGGAACCTTTAAAGGGGTGATTACATTCTTCTCAAGTCCACATAGAACATTCTCCTGGATAGATCCTCGATGAGGCCATAGGCCAGGCTTCAATAAATCTTAAAAGACTGAAATCACACAAGTTATCTTCTCCAACCACAATGGAATAAAATTTGGAAATCAATAATCAGAAAGAAATTTGAGAAATTCATAAGCATGTGGAAATTAAACGACGTCGAACTAAACAAACATGGGGTCGAAGAAGAAATCATAAAGGAAATTAGAAAATACTTCGAAATGTATGAAAAAAAATACAACTTACTAACACTTGCACGATGCAGCTAAAATGGCGCTCAGAGAGAAGTGTAAATCTCTGAGCACTTATATGAGGAAAGAAGAAAATTTTCAAGTCAATAACCTAAATTCCCACCTTAAGAAACTAAAGAAAATGGGGAAGAAAGGACAAAATAAACCTAATGCAAGCCAAAGGAAGAAAATAATAAAGATTAGAATTAAAATACGTTAAAAAGAATAGAAAAACAATAAAGAAATCAACCAAACCAGAAGTTGGTTTCCTAAGAGATTCATAAAGTTGATCATCTTTTGCTAGACTGACCAAGAAAAAAGGGAAGACATAAACTACTTAAATCAAGAATGAAAAAGGGGCCATTACTACCAATGTTACAGAAATAAAAAAGACCGGGAAATAATGCTATGAACACTTGAATGACATGGTGGGCAGAATAACTGTCCCCCTAAAATGTCAGTGCCTTAGCCTCTGTGACCCATGAATATATTACCTTACATGGCAAATAAGATTTGGAAGATGTGACCAAGTTAAGGTTCTTAATATGGAGGATCTTAATTTGGGTGATCTGGATGGGCCAGTGCAGTCTCAAGGATCCTTATAAGAGAAAGAAAGAAGCGGAAGAATTAGAGTCCGGGATCTGAAGATACTACATTGCTGACTTTGAAAGAATACAAGAGGCCTTTAAAAACTAGAAAAAGCAAGGGAACAGACTGTACCCTGGAGATGTCAGAAGGTATGCAGCCTTTTTTTTTAAGATTTTATTTATTTATTTGACAGAGGGATAGAGAGCACAAATAGGCAGAGTGGGAGGCAGAGAGAAAGGGAGAAGCAAGCTCCCCCCTGAGCAGGGAGCTGGATGTGGGGCTCAATCCCAGGACCTTGGGATCATGACCTGAGCTGAAGGCAGCTGCTTAACCGACTGAGCCACCCAGGTGCCCATAAGATAAGCAGCCTTGCTGACACCTTAATTTTAGCTCAACGAGATTCATTTCAGATATCTAACCTCAGGAGCTCTATGATATTAAACTTGTGTTATTTTAAGCCAGTGAAGTTGTTATCATTTGTTTCAGTGCAATAAGAAATGAGCATACATGTCAACATATTACATTACCTAGATGAAACAGACACATTTCTAGAAAGATAGAAACTACTGAAACTGATTCCAGAGAAAATAGAGAATCTGAGTACACTTACAAGTAGAGAGATTCGATTGGCATTCAAAAACTTTCCATAAGAAAAGCCCAGGGCCAGATGGCGAAACTGGTGAATACTAACAAATACTTAAAGAAAGTTTACCACCAATTCTTTCCAAACTCTCCCAAAGATTGAAGAGGAAGGGACACCTCCCAACTTATTCCAATGAAGTCAGAATTACCCTGATTGCAAAACCAGACAAAAGCATGACAGGAAAAGAAAACTACAAGTCAATATCCCCTATGAATAGAGATATCAAAATCTTCAACAAAAACTAGTACATCAAATCCAGGAACCTCTAAAGAGGACTATATCCCATGACCAAGTAGTATTTGTATCGGGAATGTTGATTCCATAATCAACCAGTGCAATAACCATATTAATGGAATAAAGGACGGAAAATAATGCATGACCATCTCAATAGATGCAGAAAAAAACATTTGACAGAATCCAGCAAGCTTTCATGTTAAAAACCAACCACAAACAAAAAAACCAACAAAACAAATATGTTTTAACAAACATGTTAAAAACTAACAAATAAAATGTTAAAAACAAACATGTTACAAACAAACAAACATGTTAAAAGCAAACAAACAAAATAGGACTGTAAGGGAACTTCCTCAACCTGATAAGGGGCATCTAATGAAAAACTTTACAGCTTACATCATAAGACTAACAGATTCCACCCCCCCATGATCAGAAATGAGACAAGGATGTTCCCTTTTGCTTCTCTATCCAAAATTGTACAAAAGGTTTTGGTCAGGGCAATTAAGAAAGAAAATGAGGGGCACCTGTCTGGCTCAATCGGTAGAGCATGTGACTCTTGATCTCAGGGTGGTGAGCTCGAGCCCCACACTGGGTGTAGAGATTATTTAAAAATAAAATCTTAAAAAAGAAAGAAAATGAAATACAAGACAAATTAGAAAAGAAAAAGTGAAACTGTTTGCAAATAACATGATCTCATATTTAGAAAATCCTCAGGAATTTTAAAAAACTATTAGAGCTAATAATAATACTTCAGCAAGGTTGTAGGATATAAGATCAATATACAAAAATCAATTCTTTGTCTACACACTAGCAATGAGCAATTTGAAAATGAAACTAAGAAAACAGTTCCATGTACAATAGCATGAAAATAATAAAATACTTGGAATACATTTAATCAAAGAAGTGCTCTTGCACTTGTACAAAACATTGTTGAAGAAATTAAAGAAGACATAAGTACATGGGAAGACATCTTGTATTCATGGATTAGAAGACATAATATTATAACAATGGCAATACTCCCCAAACTGATTTACCGGTCCAGTGCAATCTGACTTTGTTGAGGAAATTGACAAGCTGACCTAACATTCCTATGGAAATTAAAGGGGCCCTGAATAACCAAAATAATCTTGAAATGGAGGAGCAAATTTGAAGGATTCATACTTTCTGGTGTCAAAACGTATTAAAGAGTGGCAATAATCAAGACTCTGTGTTATTGGCATAAAGATAGACACATAGATCAATGGAGTAGATTCCACAAATGAACCCTCACATTTGTGGTTAATCAAATTTTTTATAAGCATGCCAGACTATTTAGTGGGGGAAAAGAAGACTGTTTTCACCAAATCATGTTGGAAGAACTGGATATATCCACATGCAGAAGAATGAAGTTGGACCCCCACCATCTCACACCATATACAAAAATGGACTCGAAATTGATCAGGATTAGTAAGAAATAAACTATAAGAACTAAAGTAAGAACTTAGAACTAGGCTAAGAACTAAAACTATAAAACTGTTCAAAGACAACGTAAGTATAAATCTTCATGACCTTGAATTTTGCAATGGTTTCCTAGATAACTGACACCAAAAGTATAAGCAACCAAAGAAGAATATAGATAAATTGGACTTCATCAGAATTTTAATGCTTTTGTGTTTCAAAGGACACCATCAAGAAAGTGAGAAGACAGAGGCACCTGGATGGTTCAGTAAGCTAAGTGTCTGACTCCTGATTTCGGCTTGTGTCACAATCTCAGGGTCATGAGATGAAGCCCTGCATTGGGCTCATTGCTGGGTGTGGAGCCTGCTTGAGGTTCTCTCTCTCCATCTCCCTCTGCCCCTCCTTCTGTCTAAAAAAAAAAAAGAAAGAAAGAAAGTGAAAAGACAACTCCCACAAGATGGGAGAAAATACTTGCAAATTATGTATCTGATGAGAGACTGGTATCCAGAATATGTAAAGAGCTTTTACAATCCAACAATAAAAAGCCAAACAACCCAATTTAAAAATGGGCAAGGGACGCCTGGGTGGCTCAGTTGGTTGGACGACTGCCTTCGGCTCAGGTCATGATCCCGGAGACCCGGGATCGAGTCCCGCATCAGGCTCCGAGCTCCACGGGGAGTCTGCTTCTCCCTCTGACCTTCTCCTCGCTCATGCTCTCTCACTGCCTCTCTCTCAAATAAATAAATAAAATCTTTAAAAAAATGGGCAAAAGACTTGAATAAACATTTCTCCAAAGAAGATATAAAAATGGGCAATAAGCACATAAAAGATGCTCAACATCATTAACCATCAAGGAAAAGTAAATCAAAGCCAGGATGAGATAGATAAGACTTCATACCCACTAGGGTGGCTATAATCCAAAAGATATGCCATAACAAGCACTGCAAGGACACGGGGAAATGAGAACCTTCACACATTTCTGGGGAGAATGTAAGCTGCTGTGGAAAACAATCAGGCAGTTAATCAAAAAGTTAAATAAGAGTAACCATGAAACACAGCAATTCCATACCTATGGATATACATAAGAGAACCAAAAGCATGTGCCCACGCAAAAACGTGTACACAGCTGTTCGTAGCAGCAGTTTTCATAATAGTGAAAAGATGGAAATGACCCAGATGTCAACCCACTGAAGTATGGATAAAATGTTGTATATACATACAATGGAATATTATTCAGCTATGAAAAAGAATTAGGTCCTGATTCATGCTCCACTATGGCTGAAGCTTGAAAACATGCGAAGTGGAAGAAGTCAGACACAAAAGGCCACATATGTATGAGTCTGTTTACCGAGTGCCCAGAATAAGCAAAGCTATAGAGACAGAAAATAGGTTAGTGGTTGCCAGGGGCAGGGGAGAGAGGAGAACAGGGAGTGACTGCTGATGTCTGTGGAGCTTTTCGGGGAGGTGATGAGAAGATGCTGGAATCAGATAGTTTATGATGTTGCACAACTTTTAAAATATACTAACCACCACTGAATCATACGCTTTAAAACTATGACTCATGGCAGACGCATTACATGCCATTAAAATACACACATGGAAATCCAAATCGAAGAGAAAGAGAGTGGGAGAGAGAGAGAGCCCTGATCCAACTAGAAGGATCGTGAGTGTGTGGTGGGGGTGCAGCTGGAGAAGTGAGGGAAGTCTGGTCATCAGGGAGCTCCTACTTGAGGTGTGCCTTGCAGAGTGAGGGTCCTAATGAGTAGACATGGACATTTTCCTCATAAATAAAAGTTCAGTACCATAAAAAGCCATTTGGTTGAAATGCTCTGTATTTCTTTCTAAACTCTCCCGAAGCAAAATAAATGTCTTTTTGGGTTGGAATAGGTTTGCTGGAGTGTATCTGTTCCTGGTGGGGCGAAGGTCTCCCTCCCCTCCCCCCCCCTTCCTCTCTCAGGGTCAGAAGGAGCCACATGGGGGCGGTCTCTGCCGCTGCTGTCCCCATTCCCGGCTCAGGAGCTGGCCCGTGGGGCCTGGCTCCTGAGCAAGATTCAGAATATTCCCACCCCATGCCAGAGGGGCGCCTGTGGAACCCTGGGGGAGCAGCCAGTACCAGCTGGTGTCAGATGATTGAAAGGAATTGGGTTCTATTGTTCTATTGCTGTCCGATGGGTTGATGGGATTGGGGTGATAGTTTAAAATTCTTATCTTTTAATGTCTCCCAGAATATTGAGGGATTAAAATTTGTCCGGGCCATGCTAGAAAACACCTGAGCAAAGGGAAAAAAGAGATGAAACAGATACAACAAAATGTTAGTAACTTTTTAAAATGGATATATGGGGTTGCGTTTAATGTTTTCTCATAGACAGATACAGGGTTATATCTGTATGTCTCTACATATCTCTTCTGTATACGGCTAATATCTATGTCCGTATAGGTATATATGGATATATATACGTCATATATATATACCTATATATATATATATATATATATATGTTAGCTTGATAGATATCTATCAAATATCTATCAAGCTAACATCTATAGCTATGTGAGAAAATATTAAATGGAATTCTCATATACTTGTATCTGTGCCGTATCTAATATCTCTATCCAGCTATACAAGAAATGGAACCACCAGATACTCATCAGCTGGATTTTAAAAGTATTAACATTTTATTAATAAATATATCTATACCTCTATCTGTCTCTATCTGTTTGAACATGAAGATTTTCCATTAAAAAAGTACCTGCATGAAAGTGCACATTCAAAAATGGTTTTTTCTGTCCTTTTTTTTTTAGCAAGTGGGGGAGGGGTAGAGGGAGAGGAAGAGTGAGAATCTTAAGCAGGCTCCACGCCCAGCCAGAGCTGGAGGCCAGGCTCGATCTCACCACCCTGAGATCATGACCCGAGCCAAAATCAAGAGTCAGATTCCTAACCATTTGAGCCACCCAGGTGCCCCCACCTCCCAAAAAGGTATTTTCCACTTAACTCATTACTTCTAAATGATTTTGCTCTCTTTGTTGTTGGTGGCTTTTTTTTTTTAAGATTTTGTTTTTGGGGTACCTGGGTGCCTCAGTCATTAGTTAAATGTCTGCCTTTGGCTCAGGTCATGATCGCAGGGTCCTGGGATTGAGCCCCGCATGGGGCTCCCTGCTCAGCAGGAAGCCTGCTTCTCCCTCTCCCACTCCCCCAGCTTGTGTTCCCTCTCTCTCTGTCTCTCTCTGTCTCTCTCTCTCACTGTCAAATAAATAAATAAATAATTTTTTTAAAAATAAAAAAAGATTTTATTTTTAAATAATCTCTACACCCCACACAGGGCTTGAACACACAATCCCAGGTCACACGTTCTACCAACCAAGCCAACCAGGGTCTTTGAACAAAAATACAGGATGCTACAGTCCTTTCACTTAAGAAATGAAATAGAAAAGAGATTTAGAAACCCTATAGATTTTTAAGATGAACACGAACATAAAATCATACCCCCAGATGCTTCACCTTCTTGTGGCCTGAGCTGATAATCCAGTTGTGAACAAAGGGGACTCGCTGTTGGATTATCTACCCTTCACCCAATCTTGGAAACTGGCAGCCAAGCCTTCTCAGAAGGGGGCTGGCTGAATTCCGGGGACTGCTGTGCCACTGTATAAAGTCACAATGCCCCTGGCAGGGAGCATGCAGCCGGGTGGGCTGGGATCAATCAGCCCAAGCCTGGAGCAGGGAGGCCTATTTGCTTAACTTGCTATTAGGTAAAATGCATTTTGTGCTGTGCAGAGCAGCCCCTGCTGGGACTTGGCGAGTCCTCGCTGGGCCCTTCCCTTCTTTCCTCCCAGCCTCCTCACCATCTGAGGCTCCCTCCACCGCATGCAGTAAGGACTTACTGGCATTTGGACAGTCAGCCGTCCCTATGTGAAGACAGATCTGGCAGGTCATGGAGGAGACTGGCCCTGGAACAGGGCCCTCATGGTAGATGCTCATTTATTTGCTGAGTAAGTGAAAGGCCAGGGAATCGCTAGTGACTTTCATTTTCTTCTTTATGTTTTCCTTTTGGTTTTCAGTTTTTTTAAGAGTTTATTTTATTTTATTTTATTTTAGAAGCAGGGGGAGGCAGAGGGAGAAGCAGACTTCCCACTGAGCAAGGAGCCCTACACAGGCCTCCATCCCAGGACCCCGGGATCATGACCTGAGCTGAAGGAAAAGGCTTAACCGACTGAGCCACCCAGATGCCCCGGTTTTCAGATTTTCTATAAAGAAGACATTTTATGCTAAAAAAAAAAATCATAAATGTTCCCTTAAAAAGTAAATGTGTGTGGAGCCACAGGAACTCTCATTCATTCCTGGTGGGAATGCAAATGCTACAGACCCTTTGGAAGACAGCGTGGTGGTGTCTTACAAAACGAAACATACTCTCACCCTGTGATCCTGCAATCACGTACCTTGGTATTTCCCCAGAGGAGGTAAGAACGTATGTCCACACAAAACCCAGCACAGGGATGTGTAAGCCGGTTTTATTCATAACTGCCAGGACTTGGAAGCCACCAAGACGTCCTTCAGGAAATGAATGGACAGATCAACCGGGGTTCAGCCAGACAATGGAAGGTTACTCGGTGCTAAAAAGGAATGATCTACCAAACCGTGAAAAGACCTGGAGGAAACTTAAATGCGTATTACTAAGTGAAAGGAGACAATGTGAAAAGGCTACATACTGTATGATTCCAACAATAGATCATTCTGGAAAAGGCAAAACCATGGAGACAATACAACGATCCGTGGTTCCCAGGGGTAGCGGGAGGACTTTCCGGGCGTTGAAACTGCTCTGTATATTAAAATGAAACATACGTGTCATTGCACATTTGCACAAACCCACATTGCACAAACCCATTGCACATTTGCACAAACCCGTAGGATATACGACATGAATTAATTTATGTTAATTCATAAATTAATTTGGACTAATATTAACTCTGGACTCCAGGTGATGATGATATGTTATTGTATGTTCATTAATTGTGACAAACGTCGCACTCTGGTGGGGGACGTTGATCGTGGAGGAGGCAGTGCACGTGGGGGGGCCGGAGGAATATGGGAAAACTCTGGGCTTTCTGCTCAATTTTGCTGTGACCCTAAAACTGCTCCAAAAATAAATAAAGACTATTAAAGCTTTTTTAAAGGAAATATGAGGCTCAGCGAGGCAGGGGTCACGGCGTGGGGCTGACGGGGATGGGTCCTAGGAACAGAGTTGGCTGGTGCATGCTGTCCCCACTCATGGGGAGAAGCAGGCTTGCTGAGCGTGAGGGCCTGGCCTTTGGAGTGTGCAGAGAGCCGCCTCTGAGAATGGGATGGGCAGGTTGTCCCTGCTTGTCCCTGTGCGTGCCAAGGGCTCTTTGCTGCCCCACCCAAGCTCGAGTCACCAGCAGGCGGCATCCTTTCCTGCAGATCAGCAGCAGATCTGACCTGAAGGTGGGGGGCGGGAGGTGGCTAGCATGAGGAAGGCCCAGGCGGAAGCTCCCCCTTTGAAAGGCCCTGCCCCTTTCCTGCGGGGAAGGATATGAGCCTTCAGGAGCCAAGGCTAGCCAGTGCCCCCCCAGGCTTGCTGGGGGCGGAACACAGGGGGAAACAGGAGCCTTGGCTGGGCAGACCCTGCTAGGGTCAAGGGAGGGATGCTGTGGGCAATGAGAGGGAGGGCACAGCGAGGCAGTGCTCAGAGGACAGTGGCTTGACTCAGGGTCCAACCACCACCGTGGGGCTGCCTGGCATGCCTGGCCAACCTCCTGTGGAAGGTCATGCCCAGTCCACAGGCTGTTCTTGTCACCTGGGGAACATTCTGTTTCCTTTTATGACCTGGTCTGTTCCCCCAGTATTCACTGGGGGAGCCAACACTCAAAAGCAGCGGTTTGTTTTCTTCTCTGGGTCAAGGGGCCCATCTGGGGGTATTCCTGGTGCCTGGTAAGGACTCTGCTAGGCCTGGAAAAAGGCTGTTTGGGTTGGAGTTTGAGGGATGGAGGTTATGGGGCCCCTGGAGGTGGCCAAGCCTAGGAGGGGGGCAGAGCCTGCTTTCTTGGGGGGAGGAGCTGGACTCCGCTGTCTGGGCCCCAGGGGTAGAGCCCATGCCCTTAGGGCCAATCTGGCCAGTAGGGCAGCCACACGTTCCCCTTCTGCATGGAAATCCCTCTGTTTCAGCCATACATTGTGTTTGAGTCGGTGTGTTTTTCTTGGCTTTAATGAACAGGATTAGTTACACTCTTTGTAATTTTTGGAATTGAAGGTATTTTTAACAAATGCAGCCAGTATCGTGGGAACATCCTGAAGTTGCTGGCGTGTCTGTAGTCTCAAATCAGCCCTGTCCCACCCCCAACCTTCCTCCCTAAAGAGTCTCAGTTGCTCAGTGTGATGTCTATTTTTGTTCATTTAGAGTTTCAGACTGAAGCATGGACAGAACTGAGGAAACTGGCACTCCCCTGTTGTTATTCCTTTCTTCCTTCTCCTGCCCCTGATCTATGAAACCAAAGTAGAAGGTAAAAAGGACCAGACACTATGGGATGTTCCAGGCAGGGCAAGAGGGGGAGCCTGAGGCCCTACCCTTCCCAGCCAGACATTGATGTTCCCACTCATCAGTTAACTGCACACTGTGGCTGGGAACAGGCAAAAGGAAAGCAAAATACATCCGTGACCGCTAAGTTAGGAAGGGGTGTTAATTATCTCCTGCTGTGTAATAGATTAGCACACACTTAGCAGCTCAAAACATCACAGGTTTTCGATCTCACAATTTCTGTGGGTCAGGAATTTGGGCATTAGTTAGGTTCTCTGTGTGGGGTCTTTTGGGAAGCTGCCATCAAGTGTCGGCTGGGGCTGTGGTCTCATCCGAAAGCCCCACTGGGTGGGATCCCCTTCCAAGTTCATTCACGTGGTTGTACATGAGGAAGTAGTTCCTGTCGGCTGTTGGGCTGAGGCCACCCTCAGGGCCTTGACACAGAGCCTCCTTAACACACCAATTTGCTTCATCAAAGCTAGCAAGAGGGAGAGTCTGTCTTTTGTAATCTAATCCCAGACTGACATCCTCAATGTGGCCACATTCTGTTGTGAGAAGGGAGTTACTCAAGGATCGAGGATCGCTCTGGCCATGCATTCCAGAAGCGGGAATCAGGGGACCATCTTAGATGCCATCTGTGGTCACAGAAGGTAAAAATGGTCATGCTCTTTGCTGGTGCGTGTATGCATCTCATGGGGAGCATCATCTCACGGGGAGCACCAAGGAGAAGATCTTGAATCAGGACTCTATAGCAATCCACTTTACTGCTCTGACCTTCCAGTCTCTTCCTCTTTAGAATGGGGATCGTGGCAACTGCTGTGCCATTTCCCGACAGTTTTAGATTAAATGTGGTAAGGATTAAAGAGCTGGTCAAAACAGCTGACTCAGCGCAGGCACCCAGAAATTCTTGCTGAATGAATGAATGAATGAGCTTCCTGTTGACACAGTGGGGGTAAAGTCCTGTTTGGGGGATATGATAGCAAGACCTACATGAGGATTCCTTCAGAATGTTTGGATTCTGAAACCCACTCCAGCTCCTGGGGAATAGGGCAGATCAGGGGCCCTAACCTGGACTTGGGCCTTTCATGTTTGGGAATAAAGTTGCCTAACAGCTGGCTCTCACTACCAAAAAGGAGGAGGGATAGCCCAAATGAAGAAGGAACAGACACATTTTTCTGGCTTCTCCTTAAAAAAAAATTTTTTTATCTGATTTTGAAAGTGTTGTTCATTGGTGGCAGAACTCTAGAAGAAGAGTTAGAAAGTATGCTGGCCCAGGTGTGTCAGACTAGTGGGATGGGGTGAGCTCTCCTGGGGCACAGACAGGGTCCACCCAGACCTGCCCCACTGCAGCCTCAGAGGGTGGAGCTGGACAGGAGGGGGCTGGGACAGCTCATGGATGATTCTGACTTGCACCCTGCTCACAAAGCCCTATGGATGCCTCATCTCCTATGGGTGAGGCTGTCACCTGGGAGGTGGTTTTCTATGTCCATTCTCCCCCAGGTAATGTTACATCAACACCATTTTCCAGTTGCTTGGAGTACTCTGACCACCCCCATGCCCCTTGCCACACGAGGCTGCTGTCATCAGATTGGGGCATGACATTCTGGCCTTTCTCTCTGCATTTCCGTGCTTACGTATTTAATGACAATACAGTTTTAGATTTTTTTTTTTTTTTACAGAAATGGCATCCCGCCACACATAGCATCCTGTGGCTTACCCGTTTTCTACTTGATAATGATAATATGTCTTGGTATCTTTCCGTGACCGGACATGTTGCTGACACACCTTCTTTTCACTGCTTCATGATGTTCCAAGCTATGGACGCAGTGTTCCATTTGCCTCCCTCTATGCATGAACTTTCAGATTATACTCAGAGAGATTTTGTTCTTATAAACCAAACCGCCACCATCAGTGTTCTCCTCCATCCACGCATGTGACTGCAGGGGAAGTCAAGAAGCAGAGGGGCTGGGTCCCAGGAGATGCATATTTCAAGTTTCCATCATGTTAATAATGCCATATTGCCCGGTGTCCTATCTGTATTAATCACCCTCTCACCAGCAGTAAGTCTGAGTATCATCTCTCACCCTCCTTGCTCTTGCTCAATATTCTCAAACTTTTTAAAAAAAAATATTTTATTTATTTGACAGAGAGAGACACAGCAAGAGAGGGAATACAAGCAGGGGGAGTGGGAGAGGGAGAAGCAGACTTCCCGCTGAGCAGGGAGCCCAACAGGGGACTCGATCCCAGGACTCTGGGATCATGACCTGAGCCGAAGGCAGACACTCAACGACTGAGCCACCCAGGCGCCCCAATATTCTCAAGTTTTTAATGTCCAATAATCTGATGGATGACAGAGTAGCTCCTTGAAATCCACATTTCACTGAGTTTGGGCTCTGCTGCCATAAATTTGATCGATCATTTGTGTTTCCTTTGTTGTGTGTGAATTGTTTGTCTTTATTCTGTACTTAGTCCTCTTGTTGCCAAAGAATGATTCCTTATGGATTCCGCTACCAAAGCTTTGCCTGTTATATGCATTCCAAACATTTTTGTCCCCACGCCCATCTTTTCATTCTCTTGTAACTTTGGTTTTGGTGTCTTTTGTCATAGAGAAGTATAAACGCTTACGTGGTCCTGTTTATCGGTATCTTCATCATGGCTTCTCAGAGCTATGGTTTGTGTATCCTAGTCTCTGCTCATCAACTGATTTTCCTGTTTTCTTATTTTTCTTTCGTCTCTCGCCAACATCAATGTCCTGTAGACAAAGATCACCAGGGACCATCTCTACTTAACAAACACAGTTTTATCGCTCTGGGGCAATGAGGGGGTCTACAGGCCATGGGGATGGAGGGCGTCTCCAAGGATGGGGGCTGGGGGTATGGAAGAGCACTAACAGGGTTGAGACGTTAGGATGCCTTGGCAGGGATTAGACAGAGTTTGTAAACTGAGGCGCTGCTGGAACAGCGAGTGGGTGGGTGGTCCTGTCTTTGAAACATGTGAGTTCATGTGGAGTCACCTTTGGACAATTTTGTCCGGGGCTGTCTCGGTCTGTTCGGGCTGCTCTAACAGAATGCCATAGGCTGGGTAGCTTATAAACAACAGAAGTTTATTTCTTACAGTTTTGGAGCCTGGAGGTCCAAGATCAAGACCATGGCAGATTAGGTGTCTGGCGAGGGCCAGTTTTCTGGTTCATAGCCGGGGACCTCCCATTGTATTCTCACACGGTAGAAGGGGCAAGGGAGCTCTCTGGGGTCTCCTTTGTCAGGGCGCTAACGCCACTCATAAAGGTTTCACTCTCATGACTTAATCACCTCCTAAAGGTGCCACCTGCTAGTACCACCACAATGGGGATTAAGAATCCAACTTGGGAATTTTGACATAAGCATTCAGGCCATTGCAAAGGCTTATCTTAGAACATCTGATGCAGAGTGAAATGACATTGAAAGGTGATGGTCTTGACTTGTTCTGGCACATTTATCTGCTTTGTGAGTTGGGGCATTTTGCAAGCTGGGGCTTCTGTTTTAATTCTCAGCTCCCCCAAGACCCTGGGTGCTAGCAGGACTGGAGGGGTCCTTCTCCTGGTCACTATCCTGGTTATCCTGGGACATAGAGCAGGCTGCTTTCTTCTGGGCACACAATCAGTCCAGACTCGCACCACTGTCCATTTGCATGTCAAGTCAAAACGGAATTCCGTTCTGATGCCTCTCACATCCAGGCCCCTTGTTTCTCTTGTTGGATCATGTGGAGGTGGGATGGGGGGCTGGCAGCGGTACGGCAGCGCTCCAGAACCTGGCTCACACACCTGGCTGCAGCTACAAGGAGAAACACCGAGACAAGGGTTTTCACTAGTGCACAAAACCTGTTTCCCGTGTTCCATGATGGATTTGGATCTTTTTTAGATGACCCTTTGATTGGGGTATAGTTTGTTCAGCTCTGTTGGAGTTTGAAGAATTCATTCTGTACCTGGTGATGGTCAAGTGTCAGGGTCCTGAGAGCACTATTACTAAAGAACAGGGATGTCCGCTAACAAATGTCCTACCAGAATCAGCAGAAGGTGGGGGACGGCCAAGATAAAGAACAGAAACATGCAGAGAAGCCCATGGCAGGGGAAGGGGTATTCTTCATGTCATCCTATGCTCATGGACCACATGGAGAGATTTTTGGGGTTTTTTTTAAGTTTGTTTTTGTTTTTTTTTACAGAGACACAGCGAGAGAGGGCACACAATCAGGGGGAGTGGGGGAGGGAGAAGCAGGCCTCCCATTGAGCAGGGAGCCCGATGAGGGGCTCTATCCCAGGACCCTGGGATTAGGACCTGAGCTGAAGCCAAGCACTAAACAACTGAGCCATTGAGGCTCCTAATGGACAGTTTTTTATGACATCTCTTCCACAGGATCAATTCCTGACCTTTATGTACAGCAGGAGCGTCAAAGTGAATGTGAGTAACAAGCAGAAACCCCTGTCAGCAGTGAGACTAAGTGGCCCGGATTCATTTATTATAATCACTCACTTTATCAGAACAGAGAATCCCCAAGTGAGGCGTCACACACTAGTGAGTCATCTAGGCATTATCCAGATAGAAGGAAATCTCTAGGACTTTGATTTATTCCCTTAAATGAATTACAAATATCAGTGACAGACAAGCATACTGAAGCCCAGACTACAAAATGTTTTTGTAGACAGTTGTTATGTCAATCTTTGGGCAGGAATATGACTATTTTTGAACATGGAAGGCACACAAGGATCGAAATATACATGATGTACTATTCACTGAGGCATGCCAAAATTCTCTTTTGATTTGACACTTTTTCCTTCTTTTTTCACGCTGAATTTAGTAAACAACAGAACTCTAACAGTAGATTTGAATAAATTGAAATTTGGAGGGTGACAAACAGGTCAAATTGGATTAAGATGGCGATCGTAACGAGTGCTGAGAAGGACGTGGAGAAATCGGAACCTGTGCTTTGCTGGTGGGAATGTAAAACGGCGTGGCCACTGTGCAGAACAATATGGCAGATCCTTAAAAGGTGAAACATAAAGCTGCCATTTGATCCAGCAATCTTACTTCTGAGTCTTGAAGGAATTCAATAAGGAATTGAATTGAAGGAATTGAAAGGAAGAACTCAGACAGGTACTAGTACACCAGTGTTCATAGCAACATTGTTCACAATCGCTGAAAGACAGAAACAACCCAAATGTTCATTAACAGATGAATGGATAAGCAAAATATATATCCATACAATGGAATGTTACTTAGCCTTAAAACAGGAAGTCCTGACACGCTGCCAGGTGAATGAAGCTTGAGGACACCATACTAAGTGAAATAAGCCAGTCCCAGAAGGAGCAATACTGTAGGATCCCAACTGCATGAGGTTCCTGGAGTGGTCAATTTCACAGAGGCAGAAAGTGGGATGGAAGGTGTCAGGAGCTGGAAGGAAAGAGGAGGAGGGGATGTTGTTTAATAGGGACAGAGTTTCATTTTTGCCAGGTGAAAAGTGTTCTGGAGATGGGTGGTGGCGATGGGCACCCACAATGTGAGTGTAGTTACTGCCACTGAACTAGAAACTTAAAAATAGCTAAAATTGGGGACCCCTTGGTGGCTCAGTTGCTTCTTTGTCTGCCTTCAGCTCAAGTCACGATCCCAGAGTCCTGGGATCGAGTCCCGCATCGGGATCCTTGCTCGGTGGGGAGCTTGCTTCTCCCTCTGCCTGCCACTTCCCACTGCTTGTGCTCTCTCTCTCCCTGACAAATAAATAATATCTTTTTAAAAAATGGCTAAAATTGTAAATCTTTTGTATATTTTACCACAGGTTTAAAAAAAAAGTCAGTGAGAAGAACCTTTCTTTCGATGTTAATTAACCAACCCTATTTCCTTTTCTGTAAGTTTTCTCTTCATGTTCACTTATGCCTAAGTTCCAAGTTATCTGGATGAGTGGAGGGGTCATCTCAGCAATACTGAGCAATGGCCTGACCCGGTCTTCTTCAGGCCCCCGTGTGGAGTCCCAGGAGGTCAGTGGAGGAGTGAAGGGGAAGATTGTATGGCAACTGAAGAAGCTTCTGGGCAGTGTTGTGAGGGAGGAACCCTCTGGAGGAAGCAGGCTTTCCCAGGCCCAGAGTTACAATCCAGTGGGCTGGAGGCAGGATGCTAAGGAGAAGCCCTTCTCTGACAGAGTCCTGGCGCCCAGAAGGTGTTCACAGGACCCAGGTGTCTGGCCTCTGAGAGTCAAGTTGCCCCTATCTGGGCCCCAGCTGGACTGAATGCCCAGCAAGTTCCTCTCAGGTCTTACTCCCTGTGTTCTGAGATCTGGGCCATCTGGAGTCTTACCACCAGGACAACTAATCTCTAAGACATCTGGGGGGGGTTTGTGCATCACAAAACCTTGGGGAGGGTTTCTAGAAATTACATGCCCTTTCTCCATACACATCCCCATCTCTAGTACCTGATCTAGAGGTCTTAGCCCACTGCCCTGGGGACCCAAAGCCTTAATTAGGCCCCAGCTCATTTCTGGTCAGGTCCTGCCACCAGGGGGCAGTGTGCCCTACAGGGAGCTACTGTCTCCAGAGCTGGTTCCAGGCCTGGAGGGAGCCCCTTTGGCAGACCATCCCCAAGGCCCTGGCAGACACTTTTAGCTCAGATCTAGAAGCAGTTTTCTATTGTCCCAGTTGTTTAAGTGACTGAGGACCTCTAAGGTGTCTGCTAATCCTCCGGGAGGCAGCCAGAGCAGGCCAAGGCACAAGTGGGGTTTCTACCCAGAGTACTAGGCTGGTTCAGCATTCAAAAGTCAACCAAAGTATCCTACCATACTGACATGCTAAAGAAGAAAACACATGATCCTATCAACTGATCAGAAAAAGCATTTGAAAAAATTTAACTCTCATTAATGATAAAAATTCTAAAAATAGGAAAAAAAGGGGGAACTTCTTCCGCTTGATAAAGAGCATCTGTGAAATACCTACAGTTGACCTTAAGACTAAACATTCCTCCTCCAAGGTCAGGAATAAGGCAAGGATGTCTGCCCTCACCAATCTTATTCAGTATAGTGCCAGAAGTTCCGGCCAGTGCAATAAGGCAAGAAAAGAAAATAAGAGTCACAAATATAGGAAAGAAAAAAAGAAAAGTGCCCAATTTGCAGAGGATATAAATTGTCTATAGGGAAATTCCCAAGGACTCTACCAAAAACCCCTTCAAGAAACTAATAAGTGAATCTAGCAAGGTCACCCAACATAAACATTAAAAAAAATTCTATTTCTATATGCTGGCAATAAATACAAAACCTGAAATTAAAATACTACACCATTTCAAATGCCCCCCAAAGTAAAAACTTAGATGTCAATCTAGCAAAACATATACAGAATTCGGACACAGAAGAGTGCACAACATTGAGAGAAAAAAGAACCAAGCTGTTTGTATGCACAACAGCCCAATCCTGAAAAGTCACATCCTCGATCATTTCATTCCCACTGCTATGACATTATTGAAATGGCAAAATCACAAGAATGGAGAATGGATTAGTGGTTTCCAGGAGTTAGGTGCAGGAGGAGGGTAGGTGTGGTTATAAAAGGGCCACAGGAGGGAGCCTATGGTGACAGATCTCTCCTGTGACCTGACCCTACCGATGTGGTTATCTGGGCTATGTTGTACTATGGTTTTGCAAGATGTTACCATAGGGAGGAACTGGGGAAAGGAGGCAAAGGGACCTCTCTGTGTTGTTTTTTACAACTGAATATGCATCTGTAATTATGTCAAAAAATAAAATGTTCAGTTAAAATGTTTTTTTAAGTACAGAACAGGTAAGAATGGGTAATTTGGACCACGCAGAATGAATCCCAAGCATGCAGACTGTGAGGCTGGGGTTTGCTTTAACTACACGCCTCACAATAAACTAGCATGAAAATTAGAATCTGGGGGGTACCCTCAGAGACCCCATCAGGAGCTCTAGCACAGAACCCAGACATTGTATTTTTAAAGCTTTTCAAGTTTCACTTTGGGGAAGGGACTATAGGTCTATATTCCTTTGTGCTTAGTACTTGCTCCTCTCAAACTGTCACCAACCCCACTGTGGCGCCCTCGGGGCTCTGCTCTCTGCATCCTCCTTGCCCATGACCTCCATGCCCCTGCAACACTTGCATCTCCTCTCTCCTCAGGTTCCCCTCAAAAAGAAGGCACCTGGCTTCTCCTTGGGGCCCACAGCACCCCAAGCAATGGCATGGCACATGGGATCCCCACAGAGGCTCCTTGCCTTGCACCCCGGGGTGGGGGGGAGCCGCTGCTTCTCCCTGTCCCTGTGACAAGGACACCCTAGTCAAGAAGCCTGTTTATCACCGCCCTCTATTCAGGTCAGACTCCCTCTTGGGTCATACTTGCTAAAGAAATGAGGTTGCAACATAGCCCTGCATGTTTCCACACGTCTGGGGAGGGGGCTGGCCTTCCGCCACAGGAACCTGTCAGGGAGGCTGGAAGGTGCCTCTTTGCCTCCCGGTCCTGCACACAGTGCAGCCAGCTTGCTTCTCTTGGCTCCCCTTCCCACGCCTGTGGGGAATCACAGCCACACCCTGGGCAGGGCAACGCTGCCTGCCACCTGCCCGTGGCTATGTGTGGGTCGTGCACACAGGAGCAGGAACCCGCTAGACGGACCAGCATCCGGCCAGAGATGTGAGGCATGGAGCGCCCTCAATACAGTGTCCTTGAGTCTGCTGTTGGTTTGGAATTTGTGGTCACAGCTGGCATGTGTGGAAACCACAGCAGGACCGGCCTCTCTGGAGCCAGCCGCTGGGGTTGCTTCACACCATGTCCTCACTCTGAGTTTCACTATTCATTCCTGGCCTGTCCTGCCCTCCTGCCAGCCTCATTGCTCCCCCTCCCAGCCCTGCTCTCTCTCTAACTGGCCCCTCAGCCTCAGCCATCAGCAGCCTACAGGTGCAAGACATCACCCTGCCTCCCAGGGATATGGGGAGCTGCTGCCACAACCATGTTATCCCCCCTAAAACCTTGGTTGGCTCATGCCACCCCCTCTCAGAACCATCCTGGTCTCTGTCCCCATGTTACACCCCCTTGGCCCGGGCCCTACACACTGCTTTGGCGTCCCTAGCCCCACTGGCCCTGGTCTCAGCAGCTGCTTCTCAAACCTCCCCTCTTCTAGGCTCAAGGACTGAATCCAGAGCCCTTCCCCCGGCACTCTGACTTCTCTGAGACAGGGTTTGCTGGGCTCCTGGGATTTGTGGTTGTTGTAGGGGCTGGATGGTGTGTCTTATCCCCACCAGTGCCTTCAGGATCAGAGGCAGGGTGGATGTGATGGATTGGGGTTTGGGAGCCCTGCCCTCATCCCCTGGGCCACAGGCTTGACTCCCTCCCAGCTCCCCAGAACTGCTTATCTCCAGACCTCCCAGGAGTGGCCCAAACATTGATTTTGTCTCTGTGCCCCCTGGGTTCTCTGTGGCCTCCTTTGCCAGCTCGTCTTCATCCGGCCGCCCTCTGCTCACAGGCAGCCAGGGACCAGCTTGCAGAAAGAGGAAGCTCCAGGTGCTGAAAGTGGTCAGTGTTTCTCCATTGGGTGGGGGGAAGGGGTCACAGGTCGCCGTGGCAGTATGTGATGTCAGGGTCCGGTCTCCCTGGGTTAGGGGAAGATCACACGGTCACATGCCTTGCATGTGTTCCCCTCTCTTCCCCAGTGACATCAGATGGGGTCCTGTCTCCCTGGGTTCCCCTCCCATGTTTTCCTCTCCCCTCCCCAGCTTCTCCAGATGCAGGAATTCGTGGTGCATATGTGGCTCAGATTCTGATGGACCCCCTTGCCCTGTCACAGGGGCTATTCCTATTTAATCACACGTTTCCAACTGAGCACTACCCACCATGTATGCTTGGAAGCTTGTTGCAGTCAGTGCTGTCTGGCGAGGCTAAATCATAGCCAGGTCCTTATTTAAGTACAATGTTCAGAGCTCAAGGGACTGAGTCTTCATGGGTCAGGGTGGCAAACTGATCCTGCTGTGTTGCACACCCGGGACCAGGGGAACAGTGCCTGGGGCAGGCGGCCTCTGCAAAGTAGCATGGAGTTGAGCTCTGACCAGAGTCTCATCCCTGATCCCTCCCTGAGCTTGGGGTCCTGTAGGGTCAGCTTGCCTTCTTCCTGATCCATGCCTGTGTGTAGAGGACTGTCTCCTGTGAACGACCTCAGACTGTGTGATGGATCCACGGAGCCACGGCCTCCCCTCTGAGTGACCAGACACACCCGGAGTCCCACAGTCTCTCTCTGGGATGTTTCAGAATGTACAGAAAAATACTATGAGCTCCTTAATCCTTCACCTCATTTGACAGCTGTTTCTGTTTTGTTTCATTTTCTTTCTCACTTTCCATATAAATATGCATGGCCCCATCACGGCCACATTGCTGTGATGAGTATTATTCTGGGACAACTGGGGGGGCGGTCTTGTCTTTTAGCCCTAAAACTATGGCATATTTCATTTAAGAGCAAAAACAGTCAGCTCAAATATTCCCCCTCCTCATTTCACCCACTGCCCTCCCTTCCCCCCACCTCTGGGAAACACCCATCTGTTCTCTGTATCTATGAGTTTGTTGTTGTTGTTTTTTGTTTTGTATGCTACATATAAGATAGATCATATGGTATTTTTCTTTCCCCATCTGACTTATTTCACTTTGCATAATGTTCTCAGGTTCCATCTGTGTTGTCTCAAATGGCAGGATTTCCTTCTTTTTCCTGACTGAATAATATTCTATTGGGACCTATACCACCTAACTTTTTAAAATCCATTCATCCATCAGAGGACACTTAGGTCACTTCCATATCTTGGATATCGTAAATAATGCTGCAGTGAACATGGAGGGAGACTGTAGATGTCTATTTGAGTTAGTGTTTTCATTTTCTTCAGATAAATATCCAAAAGCAGGCTGGCTGGATCCTAGGGTGGTTATTTTAATTTTTTGAGAAACCTCCATGCTGTTTTCCATATGGCTGAACCAATTCACACTCCCACCAACAGTGCAGAAGGGGTCCCTTTCCCCTTCATCCTCAACAACACCTGTTATTTCTTGTCTTTTTTGATAACAGCAGTCTAACAGGTGTGAGCTAATATCTCGTGTTTTGTCAAGTATTTGATTCAGGAAATTTAAGGCCGATGCAACACTGTTACGAATACAGAGTCCATATGCAAATCTTGCTTGTTGTACCAATAATATTCTCTCCACCTATGTTCTCCCATCCTGGACCATGCCCTGAATTTTGCTATCCGGAATCTGGAGTGGCCCCCTGGCCCTGCCTGCATCCCTGACCTTGGCACAGGGCACCTGTCTACAGCTTTGTCCCTTGCCTGGCATCCCTGACCATTTCTTCCAGATCACATGTTCATGGCCACACATTACGAGTGACGTTGGGTCCTTCTCCAAATGTCCATACCACTCCCTGGTGAAGGTAATTCCTTCCAGGTGTCCTCACCTGTGCCAGTCATAAGGGATCCCACAGAAAAACCTCTGGGGCTGAGTAAACATCTCCCCAGGACCTCTCCCCCAACTGTTTTCTAGCACCTGTTGGCAAGTCTTGCCTGAGTCAGTTATTACTATGGTGATTGCTGGGTAATGATTTTCGAGCTCCCCCACCTGCTCTCCATTTATTGGTTGGCATTCTACTGCAAGGAAGAACAGTCAGTTTCTGGTCTCGTTTGTCCATTTCGAGTATGGGCTTGCAGGTTTTTGCTTTATTCAGGAAGTTATAATCCGTGACTGTCGTTGCTCATACAGATGCTGTCAGCCTGGCTCCCACGTCACCCTCCGACATGTCCCCAACTGCTCTGAGCACTTCCTCGCTCTCTGTCTCCACAACCTGCTCCAAACCCAGCTGCCCCAGTTCTGGAATCTGTCACCAGCCCACATCTGCAAACCCTTGCTAACCACTGACAGCATCGCTGGATTTCTTGTCTAGTTTCTCCCCTGAGCATCCAAGACGGTTCCAGAATCACTGTACCCCCCACTGTAAATGGCAAACCTACAAAGCTTTGTCTGCACTTCTTGTCTTTAGACTGAGTCTTA
Source organism: Mellivora capensis (assembly GCA_004024625.1). Taxonomy (NCBI): domain Eukaryota; kingdom Metazoa; phylum Chordata; class Mammalia; order Carnivora; family Mustelidae; genus Mellivora; species Mellivora capensis. The sequence goes on along the minus strand of PISX010000222.1, from coordinate 48,234 downwards.
TAGTAAGACTTTTGTGTTCAGAAGTTACCTGGGTTTGTTTTCTGTTTTCTTCCCTGTGGTTTCCTTCCTCATTTGAAATATGGTTGGGTTCGGTTTTCTGTTTGTATTCAATTTTAGGGTTCCCTATCCATTGTTCTCGATTGACTTTTCTTGATGACTGTAAGCAAACATTAACAAGGTCCAAGATTGGAGCTATAGATATGGTTTCTTTTTTTTTTAAGATTTATTTTCTATTTGACAGAGAGAGACACAGCAAGAGAGGGAACACAAGCAGGGAGAGTGGGAGAAGGAGAAGCAGGCTTCCCATAGAGCAGGGACCCCAATGTGGGGCTCGATCCCAGGTCTCAGGGATCATGACCTGAGCTGTAGGCAGCCACTTAATGACTGAGCCACCCAGGTGCCCCTAGATATGGTTTCTTTTGCAGATATCAAGAGATAATACATTCAAATGTGTTCTTACTTTTCTTTCTCAACCAAAGGTAGCCAATTAGTTGTGCTTGTAAATATAGCCTGGAACTGCCCCCTATGGTCCAGGAGGTCACTCCATGAGAAATTTCCCTGCATGGCTGCTGCTCTGTAGTTCTAGATTGTTCTCATACTTGTAATGGCCAGCAATGTGTACATTTGTTCCCATGAATTTCACACTGTTGGAGGAGTATCTTCAGGGTGAATTCCCAGAAGTAGGGTCACAGATCCAAGAGTAAAGGCATATGCGGTCTCACTAGATACCCCCAGATGCCCCTTGGCACTGAGACATTTGCAGCCTGGGCTTATAAGGTGTACCTACCCGGTAGTGAGCTGTCCGACTACAGGGGAGCGATCTCAGATGTGGGTCAGTGAGCACTTACCTCTTTATAAATGAACTTGAGCATCTCTTTGGGTCTTTATGACCATGTTTGTATGGTGTGTTGCCTGTTGTCTGTATCTTTTGCCCATTATTCTTTCTGTCTCCATCCTTGATTGTTAGTTCTTTATCTGGGAGGGATGTTGGCACCTGACCCGAAGGGACGCTCCATTTGTCATGTTTCATCCATCTCTACTTCTGTCACCTTTCGCCACAGGGCAGTGGCTTTTTTTCCCCCACATCGTTGAACTTTTTAATCTTGTCTTCTATCCTGTGGCATTCTGAGTCTGCAAGAATTCAGCCATGTTTCCCCCTGATCCCTGTATGCTTTCACTGTTACATTGAATACTTTTGATTGCTCCCAGTTTAACTTTGTGAGAGTGTGAAGTATGCACCCAGTTTTGTCGTTTTCTAAATGTCTTCAGTGTCATTTGTTTTTAATACCGATTCTCCGAATGATCCCGAATTTTCTATACCAGTGTCGTCCTGGCATTCCAGAAATAGAAGGCCAGGCACGTGTATAATTTTAAATTGTCTAGCAACCTCATTAAAAAAAATAACAAGAAACACATAGAGATGAATTTTAATATTTTTCCACTTAATGTAGCCAGAATGTCATTTCAACATGCAGTCAGCATAAGTGAATGGGTGATGAGGTAACCTGAAGTTTTGGGCTCACAGGGCTGTCTGTGTTGCTCTTGAAACTGACCTCCATAAGGACCAGCCACATCCCAGGGGCTTGGCAGCTGCTCCTGGACAAGGAGGGCTGTCCCAGCCTGTGCCTCCTGCCCGTCTGCTGGGGACAGCCCTGTACTGTGGTAGTTAGAAGGGTATAGAGGGTGTTTGCAAGTCTTGAAGGGTCCTTGTTCTTTCCACCGGACCCTGACTTTGCTCTCTCCCCCAGAGAATATTCTCATTCTCCAGGAGGATTTGTCTTCTCAAAGCACCAGGGGCAGCTGACATTTTGGTGAGAAAGCATGAGAACTTTCTCTTTCAGGGGGGAGCTCAGGCTGGGAAAATGTGTCTCTCCTTCATTTTGCTAATGGAGAGCTGTTCGTCTGTTGGATGCTGTAAAATGACTCCTTAATACTCAATTTTCTTCCGATTCTCAAACCTCAAACCAACTGGGTAATAACTTACTTGGAAATTTTTGGGAACGTGAAAATAAAAATAGAAGCCTTATTATATACCTTACTACATTATTCCTTAATTACATAAGTGCCTGACGTCTTGGGCTGCTGGGATATCATTCTGAATAAAACGGACTCGGTTTTCTGGTTTGGTTTTGTTTTTTAAAGACATGTGTCTGTGCTAACATCCCTGACTTTACACTAAGTAGATTTTAATTGCCTTTCCGCAAACCTGGGCTTTTCCTGTTTTTTCCATTTCACTCCTTCTGCTGTAGATAATCCTTCCCTGTGTAAGGTTCTCATCCAGACCCAGTGGAGGTCCCGAGGCAGTTTTCTGCGGGGAGTTTGTGCTCCGGATTTGAGCATCGCCTTGGAGAACGTCCGAGTTCTTTCTGCCCTGCCTGCTATTCAGAATTCCACAGCCTAAGCAAATATGTTTGGTCTCTTTGGTCTAGCCACTGGGGCCGAGCCAACCGCACCGCTGGACTTCTGAGCCAAAGACGTGCAAGGTTAGCCATGGGGGACGATACACAAAATCGCCTCCCTCCCCACTGACCTGGCTTGGTATGCAGACACTCGTCACCATTACTCAGCGCCTTACAGAACGGGAGCTTCAAGTTTTCTTCTGGAGAACTGTGCGCGGGACAGGGTTGCTGTGTCTGCAGAAGCCACTGGCTTTGCTTCTAGGGCTGGCTGGCTCTTCCTTGCCCGGCAAGCGCCCCGCACTGCGGTGGGGTGGGGCGGCCTGGTCCTGGGTCTTTGCCTGTTTTCCCCTGCTTGGCTTCCTTCGGCAATCTATTTTTTAACTTTTTTTCCAGTAGGTAACAGAGTCTCAACACTCAGGATTCCAGAACCAGAAAAAGATGCACACGTGGGGAATTCTGCCCGCCTCTCCCGCCTGCCCGCCAAGGCCCTTCCTGTCGCCCACTGCTGGGGCCACTTGTTGGTAGCTTCCCAGGACGCCAATGCATGTGTGAGCACATATCTTTTCTCCCGCTCCTTTTCTCATACGCAGAGCGGCACGCTATGCCCACCAGCCTGCAACTTTTTTTTTTAATTGTGTTGAGAGGACTTATTGTGAGCTCTTCCCTCTTAGTGGATTCTTCTTCTGAACTAACCATAGGCTCAGTGTTGTGCTGCACACCTCTAGAGTATCATTTTGCATCCCTGAAACTCTATACCCATTGAATTGGTTTTTATTATTATTTTATTTTATTTTATTTGCCTTTTTAAATATATTTTTCTTTTTTATTTATTTTTATCTTTTTTAAGATTTTATTTATTTATTTGACAGACAGAGATCACAAGTAAACAGAGAGGCAGGCAGAGAGAGAGGGAGAAGCAGGCTCCCTGCTGAGCAGAGAGCCCAATGCAGGGCTCGATCCCAGGACCCTGAGATCATGACCTGAGCCGAAGGCAGAGGCTTAACTCACTGAGCCACCCAAGTGCCCCTTATATTTTTTTAAATTGTAGTAAAATGTACATGACAAAGTTTGCCATTTTAGCTACTATTAAATACTTTTAGGTGTCCGGTTCTGTGGCATTCAGTGTGTTCACACTACTGTGTGACTCTTCTAGGGACCTCATTCATGTCTCTGGAACCATGTAGTACATGTCATTTGTGGCTGACATGTTTCCCTTACTCCAATGTCTTCAAGGTTTATTCATGTCGGAGCAGGTGTCAGGGTTTCCTTCCTCTTAAGCCTGAGTAATATTCTTGCTAAGAATGAAGAACACATCCCCTTCCCTCCTCAGAATGCCCCAGTGGTTCATCCAGGGCAAAAAAAAAAAATGGAGTTCTCACCCCCTTTGCAGCCCCAAGACTGCCCCCTCCATGCCCATCCCCTCTCTGGGTTGCAGCCCGACCCAGCCGCCCCACCCCGGGCTCCTGCCAGCGCTGTGCTCTCCCCAGCCCTTCCACTCTTGGCCACCTGCCCCAGCCACACTCGCTCTGCCTTCTTCCTAGTGCTGTCCAGAGCTCCTCTTACCCCACTCCACACTGGAGTGCATACTCACTTTATTTTGATAATTTATGCTCTCCCCTTACTTTGAGATAATTTATGCTCTCTCCTTACTTAGAGATTAAGTCCCACGAAGGGCAGAATTTCTGTCTGGGGGGCTTGCTTTTGTTCCACAGATTCTAATAGCCAGGATTCTAACAGCACCATTCAAGCATGAATGGACAAACAAATGTGCTATGTACACACATCAGAACAATCATTCAACCTTTGAAAAGGCAGGAGGGGCACCTGAGTGCCTCAGCTGTTGAGTGTCTGCCTTTAGTTCAAGTCATGATCCCAGGGTCCTGGGATCGAGCCCCACGTCAGTCTTCCTGCTTGGCGGGAAGCCTGCTTCTCCCTCTCCCACTCCTCCTGCTTGTGTTCCCTCTCTCACTATGTCTCTCTCTGTCAATAAAGAAATAAAATCTTAAAAAAAAAAGGCAGGAAATCCCGACACGGGCTACAATATCGATGAACCTTGAGAACATCATGCTAAGTGAACTAAGCCAGACACGAAAGGAGAAATACTGTAGGATTCCACTTACGTGATGTGCCTGGAGTAGTCAGATTCCTAGAGACAGAAAGAAGAACAAAGGTTGCCAGATGCTGGGGAGAGGGAATGGGGAGGTGTCTAAGGGGGGTGGAATTTCCGTTCGGGAAGATGACGAAGTTCTGAAGATGGATGGTGGTAAGGGTTGCACACAGGGTGAATGTGCTTAATACCAGTGAGCTGGACACGTAAAACGGCCAATTTGTTATGCACACACACTCATACACACACATGTGTTCGAAGAGTGAATCTCAGGACTGTTTCAAAAAGTGCTCAAGGAGACATCCTTGCATGTCTGCGATGGCGGCTGTGTCCTTCCCCGAACCCCATGGGCTGCAGCCCACTGTGCAGTACACAATTTCAACCCCAGACTCAGAACCCCAGGGCAGCAGGGCCGGGGGCTACACCCAAGTGAGGGGTCTTGGACAGCATACAGACCTGGCTGTCCTTAGCTGGGTATAAGGAAAGGAGCTCTGGGCTCGGCTTGGCCTAGATGCCTCAGACCTAGACGTGGCCCCTAGACCCAGTCCACAGTCTGAGACTCCAATCCCAGAGCCAGAGCCAGACCTCAACCACAGACCCTAGACTCAACCCCAGATTCAGACCCAGACTCCAGACTGACTCCAGACCCAGCTCCTTCCCCAGACCCCAGACCCAGACCTAGACCCAGACTCCAGACTGACTCCAGACCCAGACACTACTCCCAATTTCAGCCCTCAGAACTAGCCCCAGATTTCAATCCTCTGACCCAGAACCCAAGCCCAGCTCTAGACTCTAGCCCCCCAGACCCAGACCCCAGACCCAACCCAGAGACCTCCAGTCTCTGGTCCTAGACCCCAGATCCCACCCCAGGACTCCAAACCCAGACCCCAAATCTCAGTCCTATGGCTCTCTGATGGGAAAAGTCACCAGGTGGGATCCAACAGTTGTCACCAACAAGGCAAGAGTGGGTGGCACTCATCTTCCAGGTGGTGGCTCGCTCAGGCTTTCTAGAAAAGCTGAAGTCCTGCACATATACATGACAACTTAGCACAAAGACTTCTGACGGCAAGTTAGGGTACACTGGGCCCTGACGAACTCTTCCTGGCAGGAATGCAGGGATGATGGAAGAGGGAGCAGGGAATCAGGAGGGGAGCAGCTTGAGGGCCACAGGAGCTGGAGGACATGGGATCTTGATGGCACAGGGGTAAGCCTCAGCCATCCTCTCCCTGGCTCCAACCTGGCCCTGGCAGTTCGGGGCATGATCCGCATTCCACACACAGGGGATACAGGCGCATGCTCATGCCTCCTTCCTCCCAAATGGAGGAAATGGGCAGCAAATCCAGGCAATCAGGAGAACACGGGACCTTATGACTTTGGCATTCAGTACCTCCGTTTGATCTGCCCCAAAGAGACAAAAACATGTCCACACAAAGATGTGTACACAAATGAACCAGATGAGTTCCAGCCACACAGCAGAATATTATTTAGCCATAAATAGGAATGGAGTTCTGACCCACACTACCACATGGATAAACCCTGGAACCTGGGTGTTAAGCAAAGTGAGCCAAACACAGAAGGCCACCTTTGCCTGATTCCATTTATAGGAAATGTTTAGAATAGGCAAGTCCATGCAGAGGTCAAGTAGATCAGTGGTCACTGGGGCCTGGGGGAGGGACACAAGGAGTGACTGCTAAGGCGCTTCTTTTTGGATGATGGGAATGTTCTAGCATTAGAGAGTGGTAACCGAGGCCCGACTTTGTGAATGGACTAAAATCCACTGAATTACACGTTTTATGAGGGTGGATTTTATGGCATGCCAATTGTATTTCGATAGCAAGTTCTAAATTTGATTTGGGGGATGGTCGTACAACTCTAAACATACTAGAAACTTTTGAATGGCACACTTTAAATGGGTGGATTTTATGGTATGAGAATTGTATGGTATGTGGTCTCAATAAAGCTTGTTGTTAAAAAATAAATACAGGGGGCGCCTGGATGGCTCAGTGGGTTAAGCCTCTGCCTTCGGCTCAGTTCATTGTCTCGGGGTCCTGGGATTGAGCCCCTCATCAGGCTCTCTGCTCAGTGGGGAGACTGCTTCCCCTTGCCTCTCTGCCTACTTATGATCTCTCTCTCTCTCTCTCTCTCTGTCAAATAAATAAATAGAATCTTTAAAAAAAATAAATACAGGGACATCCTTCAACTCAGGTCACGATCTCGGGATCCTGAGATCGAGTCTCATCAGGCTCTCTGCTCATTGGGGAGTCTGCTTCTCTCTCTCCTTCTGCCTTTGCCCATGCTCTCTCTCTCTCTGTCTCAAATAAATAAATAAAATCTTTTTACAAATGAATAAATTAATACAGACACATGACCAGAGCTGTGCGGCAAGTCTCAGGTGGCCCTCATCCTTGACTCCAGGTAGAGCAAAGGCCCTGAGGAACTGCAATGAGCTTGATGTGTTTGAAGAAAGATGATGAGGCCTATTGGCCAGAGCCCCCAAGGTAAATGGAGAAAGGAAGGCAAGCATTGGAGAGTGGGCTCGGGCTTCTCACATGGGCCCTGTTCTTGGTGAGGGTTGGGGCCTGTGACCCAAAAGGCAATTCTCAAAGGATCCCCACTGCTGAACGGAGTGCCCAAGGCTCAAGTCGAGGAAGTGAAGAGGAAGGTGCAGTTAGGTGGTGTGTGATAGGCTGAGTCGTGTCCCCCAAATTTCACAGGCTGAACCCCTAGCCCCAGAGCCTCCCAATGCAACCATATTTAGAGATAGGGTCTTCCAGGTTAAATAAGGGTCTTTACGTGGGCCCTGATCCAACATGACTGGCGTCTTCACAAGAAGAGGGGATTAGGACACACACACTCACAAAGGCACGGCCATGTGAGAACACAAGGAAATGACAGCCATGAACCCAAGGACAGAGGCCTCAGGAGAGACCCACCCTGCCAACACTTGAGCTCAGACTTCCAGCTCCCAGATTGGTGAGGAAATCCATTCTATGGTTTAAGCTGCCGGCTCCATGGTCTTCAATACGGGAGCCAGAGCAGGCCAGTCCCCGTGGTGATGGAGTGGAGACAGCAATTCTGAATGTTTGGGACTTACTGACCCATGGGGAGGATGAGGGAGAGGAATGAGCAATGTGACTTTAAGATTCTTCTTTGAGCACCTGGTCGGCAAGTGGTTTGCGGAGTCAGATGGGGAAGCCCAGGGTGGGAGCATAGACAGTCCCCTGTGGGTCCCGTCGAGTGTGCCATGCCACAACATGGGCATGGGGGGGGACATGCCTCCCCCCATGAGGGACAGTTGGCCTGGGGAGCTAGAGCTCTGGGCCCAGAGCCCAGGAGCACTAGCCCTCACCTGAACTCGGGGTCCACAGCCTCTTCTACAAGCACCTTTCCTGCGGGGCAGCCCTCGGAGAGGTCCCCTGAGATGGGTCGCTTCCCTCCCCCATCGGTTCTGTGCACTGTGCCTGTTACGTGACACAAGGAAGCCTGTGAACCAGATGGGCAGGGGGGCCTGCTCTCAGGAGTTTGGCTCATGTGAGAGGGACACTAACACATAAATGAAAAACCATGTGTGCCTGAGAGAGAGAAGCAGTGGGGTGCCAAGGTGGAGCCGTCCATCCGGCAAGGCCAGTGGGCTGAGATGGCAGTGAAGAGAGCCAGCTTCCAGGAGACAAGGTTGAGCATAGGCCCTGAGGTGGGATGGAACTCAGCCTGAGGAAAGGGGGGAAATGGTGGAGCCAGGGAGACAGCCTGAGGGGGAGGGGTGAGGGTGGTCCCCAGACTGTCCCCCTTACCCCTGGATTAGACCCAAGAAGCTGGGGCGTTTGCTGAAGGGAGTGCAGCCACTTTGGGGTGAGTTACGCTGCTTGAACTTCTGTCAACAGTGGTTTCTTAGGGATCCCCTTGGATCTGTGAGCTGGGAAGGGGGCTCATCTGTGCAAAAAAAAAATGAGATGGTCCGAGACTCTTTGGGCCCCGGGGTTGTCGACGCCTTAGAGAGAGCCAGTGGAACCTAGCCTGATGTCCTCCCCCTGGCCAGCCAGGACAGCGCCAGGCCTGTCCTCGGCGGTCATCGAGAAGGCGGCCGCCAGCACGGAATGTGCCCTCTCACTCAGCGCCTCTCCTGGAGCCCGAGACAGCGGCATTCAGCTTTGCCGCCCTCCACATGAACCCTGGCCAATGCAAACACGTGGGTGTGGGTTCTGCCTGGGTCGGGGTAGTGCAGCCTCAGGCTGGGGTTTTAGCACCGCCCCGAGGCCCGCTGGGCTGCCCGCCACCCCAGCTTTCCTGCTCTGTCCCGAGCCCCATCTCCCACCCACCCTGGGGCTCTCTGCTCCTGGAACACATCCCTCAGGGTGTCCAGACCCCCATATTCAGCACGCTGTCTCAGAGGCACATCAGGGACACACTTTCTCCCATGTCTCCTCTCCCACCACATCTGTGGCTGTCGTCCCTGACTGCATGGCTTGGATGGGCCACTCCTCTTCACCATCCTGCCCTTGTCCTGCAGGCCTCCATTGTAACGCCCCTGGACAGACGTGTCTCCCCGCCACCCGCTTCAGTCCATCCCCGCACTGCTGGCTGGAGACAGGTCAATATAGATTACCCAGTCTGTGGAACAGAGAGAGAAAAGATTGATCCCCAAACAGGATGAGATTTTACTGATTGTATTTTTCAAAGATGGCCATGACAATGTCTTCTATCCTAATTGTGCTTCTGGACCCTTGAGACTCCCCCTTGAATGTAAGTGGTCTTATACTGTCCTACAGACAATAGATTACAAGAGAAGTGTAATCTAGGCTGCCGCACAGCTTCTGAGGCTGGTACGTAAAAGACAAGGCAGCATCTGCCTTGGTGCCAGAGTACTTGCGCTTAGAGCCTTGAGGCCACCATGCTTTCAGGGTCCAGGCTAGCCCCCCTGCAGAGATTAATATAAGGCAGCCCTGAGATTTCGTGGAAAGGGACATGTCCAGCCAGCTGCTCTAACGCCAGACATTCTCTGCCCAAAATCATAGGAACTACCAAGCTAAGCCCTCCTGAATTTCTGACCCATAGAATCTATGATAGATAACAACATGTCTAAATTGATGTTTTAAGTCACTAAGTTTTGAATTGGTAACAGTTACAGATAATCATTTCAGAATAGGATCAAGAATCCAGACAAGGATCTACAACATATGTCCAAATCTTGATTTTCATCAATGGTGCCATGGCAATTCAGTAGGGAACACCAAAGTTTTTCAGTAAATCATGCTAGGACTATTAGATAAACTGAGGGGGAGGGCACAGAATGAAATTTGACCCCCACCTAACACTATACACAAAAATTAATTCAGGATGGATTATAGTCTTAAACATAACAGTGAAACCATAAAGTTTCTAGAAGAAACAGAAGAGAATATATTTGTGACCTTGGAATAAGCAGGCAAAGATTTCCTGGAGAGAACTGAAAAAAAGCATGAAATACTAAAAAATGGATAGATTAAACTCTATTAAAATTATAAACATCTATTTCTCAAAACACCATTGAGAAGATGAAAATCATGTCATTGTCCGGGAAAAAATATTTGCAGTGAACCTATCTGGCACTAAACTTGTAGCCCGATAGATTTTTTAAAAAACCTACAAATCAATAATAAAAAGATAATCCAATTTTTAAATGGGCAAAAGATTTGAATAGACACTTCACAAAAGAAGACATATAAATGGCCAACAAGCACTGAAAAAACACTCAGAATCATTAGTCATCAAGGAAATACAAATGAAAACTGCAATGAGAGACCCCTATAAAACCATTAGAATAGCCGAGATAGGGACGCCTGGGTGGCTCAGTGGGTTAAGCCTCTGCCTTGGGCTCAGGTCATGATCTCAGGGTCCTGGTATCAAGCCCCACATCAGGCTTTCTGCTCAGCAGGGAGCCTGCTTCCCCCCTTTCTCTCTACCTGCCTCTCTGGCTACTTGTGATCTCTCTCTCTCTCTGTCAAATAAATAAAATCTTAAAAAAAAAAAAAGAATAGCTGAGATAAAAGACTGACCCTTATACGTACATGTTGACTAGGATACAGAACAACTGGAATTCTCCTATACTGCTGGTGGAAGTAAAATGGTACCACCCTTGTGGAAGCAGCTGACAGTTTCTTATAACATTATACATATACCTATGTGATTCAGCCATTCCACTCCTAACTATGTACCCAAGAGGAAGCAAAATATATGTCCAAACACATATGTTCATAGCAGCTGTATTTGTAATAGCCTAAAACAGGAAACAACCCAAATGTCCATCAACAGTGAGTGAATAAACAAATTGTGGCATACTTTTACAAGGGAATATTACTCAGCAGTAAAAAAACGATGACCTATTGATACACTTAGGAACACGGACGAATCCCAAAATAATTATGCTGAGTTAAAAGTCAGAGTTTTCAAAAGTACATGTTGTATATATACATGAAGTTCTAAAGTAGGCAAAATTATTCTGCAGTGATAGAAAGCAGATCACCAGTTATGTAGGGCTGGGGCCTGTGTGATGGTGGTGGGAATTAACTGGAAAGAGGCACAGAAAACTTTATTGGATAATGAAAATGGGGTCTTGATTGGGGTTTTGGTAACATGGTTCTATATATTTGATAATATTTGTTAATTGAGTGTTTAAGATCTGGGCATTTCACTGCATATACCTCAATAAAATAATTTAGAACAAAACAAGACCAAAAAATGAAATGCCCAATCTGTGTTAAGTGGATTAAAATAACAATTCTAGTTCCTTTGCCTTTCCACATAAACTTTAGAATAACCTTGTCCATATCTACAAAAAACCTTGCAGGAATTTTGATTTTTTTTTAAATTTTGATATATGTTGATAGGAAGGGCAACTATATATCAAGGCTTGGAAGAACTGATATCTTTACAATGTTGAGTTCTCCAATCCATGAACATGGTATGTCACTCCTTCTATTTAGATCTTCTTTAATTTCTTTCATCAGCATTCTATTGTCTCCACATGTAAATTTAGACATAAGTGTTTCATTTTTGGGGAAGATTGTTCAGGTATTGTATTTATAATCTTGGTTTCCATGTGTTCATTGCTAGTATATAGAAGTACAATTGATTTTTGTATATTGATCTTGTACTATGCCACCTTGCTGAAATGAGAAGAAACAGTCTACCTTATTAATATATAACATACTGTGTGTGTGTGTGTATTCTATGGCTACAGTTATTAAAACTATATATTAGCAGAGGGATAGACACACAGATCAGTGAAACAGGGTAGCATACCCCCCAGAAATAGATCCACATAACCCAAACTGATTTTGAACAAAAGTTCAAAAGCAACTCAATGAAGAAAGGATGAAGCAAACATTGTTAGAGCAATTGGACATCCATAGGCAAATAAGACACTCAACCTGAATCTTGCACCTTATATAAAAAATACTTCAAAATAAAATTTTGAGCTTAAGTTTAAAATTAAAACTATAAAATTGTTAGAAAAAAAATAAAACAGGAGAAAATCTTTGGGATCTATGACCAGAAAACAAATTCTTAGGCTTGACCCCAAAAGTGCAAGCCATAAAAAGAAAAAAATTGTTAATTGGATTCCATCAAAATTAAAAACTTTTGCTCTGCAAATGACCGCTTGTTAAAAGGATGGAAAGTGGAGGGCACCTGGGTTGCTCAGTCGTTAAGCCTCTGCCTTTGGCTCAGGTCATGATTCCAGGGTTCTGGGATCAAGCCCCATATGGGGTTCCCTGTTCAGCAGGAAGCCTTCTTCTCCCCCTCTCACTCCCCCTGCTTGTGCTCCTGCTTTCACCATGTCTCTCTCTGTCAAATAAATAAATAAAGTCTTTTATATTAAAAAAAAAGATGAAAAGACAAGCTATATAGATGGGGAGAAAATATTCACAAATGACATATCCAGTGAAGGACTAGTATAAAGAATTCTCGGGGCGCCTGGGTGGCTCAGTCGGTTAAGCGGCTGCCTTCGGCTCAGGTCATGATCCCAGCATCCTGGGATCGAGTCCCACATCGGGCTCCTTGCTCGGCAGGGAGTCTGCTTCTCCCTCTGCCTCTGCCTGCCTCTCTGCCTGCCTGTGCTCGCTCTCTCGCACTCTCTCTGACAAATAAATAAATAAATAAATAAATAAATAAATAAATAAATAAAATCTTAAAAAAAAAAAAGAATTCTCAAAACTCAACAGTAAAGAACAAACAAAAAATAACCAATCTGGGGGCGGCTGGGTGGCTCAGTGGGTTAAAGCCTCTGCCTTCGGCTCAGGTCATGATCCCAGAGTCCTGGGATCAAGCCCCACATCGGGCTCTCTGCTCGACGGGGAGCCTGCTTCCCTTCCTCTCTCTCTCTGCCTGCCCCTCTGCCTACTTGTGATCTCTGTCTTTCAAATAAATAAATAAATAAAATCTTTAAAAAAAAATAACCAATCTGATTAGAACATGGGCAAAAGACATGAATAGACATTTCACTAAGGAAGCTATACAAACGGCAAATAAGCCCACAAAAAAGCACATCATTAGCCATGAGGGAAATGCAAAGTAAAACCACAGTGAGATGTCATTACACATGTTAAGAAAAAAAAAAGGGAAAAAGTGACAGTACCAAGTGCTGGTGAGAATGCAGAGAAACGGAATCATTCCTACATGACTGGTAGAAATGGAAAATGGTTCGACCACTCTAGGAAACAGTTTGGCAGTTTCTTAAAAACCTAAATATGCAATTATCCTAGGACTGCCCTCCTGGGCATTTCTCCCAGAGAAATGAAAACTCTATTCACACAAAGACCTATACAAGAATGTTCCCAGCAGCTGTATTTGTAATAGCTAGAAACTGAAACAACTCAGACATCCTTCAACAGGTGAACGGCTCAACAAAACTTGGTACGTCCATACCGTGGACTACTACTCAGCAGTAAAAAAGGAAGCAGCTACTTACACACACCGCAACCCGGATTAGTCCCCAGATAATTATGCCAAGTGAAAAAAGCCAATGTTCAAATGCCAAATACTACGTGATCCCATTAATACGACTTTCATAAAATGAAGTTATACAGATGGGGTTTCCCAGGGATTAAAGGGGGTGCACTGTGATATATAATATTGTTTTGCAAGATGTTACAGTTGGGGAAACTAGGTGAATGAGATCTTGCTGTATTATTTCTTCCAATTCCATCTCAAAATAACAAGTTTAATTTAGGAAAATGTATAAATTCTGATGACTGACTTACTCATATGGCCATCCTGGGAGGCAGGGGAGAGCAGAGCAAATCCATGAGGACATACACATGGCCAGTGCTGCCCGTGGCTCCCCTGGGCCCCAGTGTGCCATTGGGTCCCTAACCCTAACCCTAACCCTGCAAGGGAGGGACCCAAGGCTGAGACATCCTGCAGACAGCCTTTGTCTGTCCCATACCCCGTATCCTCGACATCCATGTACCTCTGTCTTTCATCGGAATCTCAAAAAGCCTCAGCTATCAAGGACATTCTCTAAGCCAGGGACAAGGCCAGGCAGCCATGCAGCTATAGTTCTGTGAGTGAGCTGGCACCACTGTCCCATTCTCTGCCCCCATCTCCCCTCTGGAATCACTCTGAGCTATAGGAAATATATGGAAAAACCTAGAACACCAGCCGTCACCACTCTGGCATCAAGATCACTGGTGTCAGCCTCTTTCCATTTTTGGTGTCCCCCCATTCCTTGTCACGGTTGTCTCCTCTCCTCTCTGGGGTTCCAGGAGGCCCTGCCCACATCCATCTCCCAAACAGGGTCCCTTGTCACGTCCTGGTATCTGACAAAATCTGAAGCCCAGGCCTCTCTGTCTATTAATGTCCCTTTCCCTGACTCTCCCACTCAGATCTTGCTGAGGACATTTGCTGTGTGCCAATTCCCGGGAGTGCTGGGAATGTAGGAGGGAACAGAGGAGGGGCTCTCAGTCAAGACTGGGGGTGCCAAGATGAATGTCCGGGAAAGAGGCATGGAAAGACTCTTGCCAAGTGAGGGGAGAGGAAGAAGGCCAGAGACAGTGCCTGGTCTCAGCATGGCAGGAGGGGTGTGGCCTGACATTAGGCCATATGGATAGAAGCCAGGTTGTCATGGTCCTCAGAAAGGTCTTTGAAAGTGGCCCCAGGCCCATGCTGGACACAGGAAGGAAGGTCCCCAGAAGGCTGAGCGTGCGGGCCAGGGTGGCAAGCCTGGGATGAGGTGGGTCTCGGGAATCTCCAGCTCCTGTCTCTGGCTGGCTCCTCTTGGGAGAAACATCAGTTCGGTTCTTTGCCCATTTTGGAATTACGTTGCCTTTTTGTTTTTGTCAGTCTCTGGATTTTTTTGGTTTTTGGTTTTTTTGTAGGTTTTTTTGCCGTTTGGATTTTTTAAAATTATCTTTTTAAATACTGTACAATGAAAAATAAATATGCCTTCTCATCCACCAGACAAGGTTGGTTTCCCCTCCCCTGAGGGACCTTGTCACCCCCTCCATACGCACCCCTGGTTCTTCTCCAAAACCTTCCCCATGCCTCCTACCCTCTTTATACCCTTACTATCCCCATCTTCCACAGTGACGAGGACCCAGAAATGGGGGGAGCAGGATGGGAGGAGGGATAGCATGGGAGCCCCTGAATTATCAAACCTGGTGGGTCAAGGAGCACCCCACACCAGCAGGCGGAGGATGGGTGTTCAGAGAGATCGGGGCATTTAGAGGGTAAAAGCACACCTTGTCTGATGGGAAGGAGAGAGACGCCCCTCACCCTGGGCGGACAAGAGGGAGGGGGTAGGACCCTGTTACCCACCTTGAGGTTGAGGGGGGACCCAAGCTGCTGTGCCACCTCCCTCCCTGCCATATGAAAGCAGCTCCAGCACAAGTCAGAGGGGCCTGTGAGGGCCATGGTGTTGGGCAGCAAGCGAGATGGAGAAGGGAAGGATGTGGGCTAGAGGTTTTATGAAACCCCGTTCACCAAACTACCCAACTCCAGGAGGGGGTGGAGAGCTCCCCATTCTCTGAGGGGCCCTTAGGAAGCTTGCTGACAGTCGCCCTTCTGTCCTGAAAGAGAGTCCTCAAAGGGTTTGGTGCATTCCGGGGCTGGGGAGTGGGGGGGACTGCTGGCAGCTCTGAGACTCTGCTCAGGAGATATGGTCAGCCACGTCACTGGCTGGCGGTCTCCACGAATGGAACCATCAGTCCAGTTCCCACGGTTACAGCTGCAGCGGCTCCGTTTTTGGATGCAGGGGTCTTGACTCATCTTCCAGGCCATTCTTTGTCATGCTGGACCCATCAGATTCCAGGCCTCCATCCATGACAGTCCTGTCCTCATCTGTGAGGCGTCTGGCACTCAACGGTGGGGGGGTGGGGGGAGGTCCCCAGGGTCTGAATCAACTGGGGGCTCTGGCTCAGATGTGTCCAGCAGGCTGTAGAGATTACTGTCTGGATCTTTCCAGCACTGAGCTGATAGATGAAGCAGTGTATCTCATGGTGGGCCAGGGGGCTGGTGGGGGTCCCCTATCCCAGCCCCCAGTTAGCTGCCTCTAGTTTTCTTCCCCCCAGGTTGGGATCTGGGCTCCTCCCTCTTCCCTGATTTGTTTCAGAAGCTATGGATGGGTCTGAGCTCCCTGCCCTGCCCCCCACCCAAAGCTGCCCCCCCCCCACCCAGTTTCCTGTAGTGTGGAGGGAGGAGGAGTCCCGCCCACTCCCAGGAGGGCCAAAGCCCAGCCCAGTCTAAGCGGCTCCACCTCCTGCAGGGACCTGAGAGATGGCATTCCAGCAGGACCTGGGTGTGGCTGATACTCTCCTGGGTGCCCGTGAACATGAACAGAACCAGCCCCTCCTCCCCAGGGTTCTTCTTATCATTATCACCCTCTTGAACCCTCACCACACCAGATCTGTCCCTGATCTCCAGTCCCCCGGTGTACAGAACTTGAGGCAGGCCTGCTCCAGACCTCAGGATGGCTGGTCCTGCGGCCTGGGGCAGGGCTTCTGAGGCCTCAGAGGTGCTCTAGTTGGACCCCTGGTTAGGCCAGTGTCTGTTTTGGGAGTCGTGGACCCCCACCCTGGGCAGAGGCTCTGGCAGAGCTTTTCACCCTGCCTTGGCAGCAGGGTCCACCCCCAGTATGCTGGTCCTGCTCCCAGAAGCATGCAAGTGGGGAGACCTGCCCAGCAACACCCTTGCAAATGCGTGTTTTCATCCCCAGCTCTACAGACGTCCCTGCTCTCCTGGACCCTGAGGTTTGGCCAGCATCTGCCCAGGACCCCTCAGCCCTGCTCTAGGTGGCCCTCGGGCCTTTGTGCTCAACCTTCATGGCCCATGGCCTCCCCCCTGGCCTGTGGGTAGCATCCTCTGGGGGCCTCTGGTGTGTTGACCCCTGCATTGTGAAACACCAGAGAGGGAGGCTGGCAGCTACCACTTTGTCCTACCTGTGCCATACAGCCGGGCAGGGCTGGTGGCTACTGTGGAGGCAAGAGGCACCCTCTACCCGCAGCCCACAGTTGCCTGGGAAGTTCCAGAGGGAGGACCAGTTTAACACATCAGCAGTGTGTCCTGCCAAGGAGGCCACTTGTGCCTTCTCACCAGGCGACAGCATGAGGCAGGACTCACTGTAGGACATGCCAGCACCTGTGGGTGATTGGAAAGTGTCGTGACTGCAAAAATGAGCCTTTGGCAAGAGCTTGAGGAAGGGGAGTGAGTCCGAGTGATTCCTTTTTCCTAGGGGTCCCACTTCCCAGATCCAACACTGAAACGCACCCTGGTGATGCTTCTTTGGTCCAAACTCCGGCCAGAAGCATTGATGCTTGGTGGCCAAGCCCCGTGCTTCCCAAGTGCCATTCAGAGCCACTGGTGATGTCTTGGGGGTCTCCTTTCCTGCAAAAGCTGCCCAGTCTCGGGGGCTCCATCTCTCGCTGCTCTCCCATCTCAAGAAGACCCTGATGGTTGTTTCCATCAGCCTTGGAGGAGCTCCCGGGCTTCACTTTAAAGAATATTTGGAGGGGCACCTGGGTGGCTCAGTTGGTTAAGCAGCTGCCTTTAGCTCAGGTCATGATCCCAGAGTTCTGGGATCGGCCCCTGCATCGGACTTCTTGGAGCCTGCTTCTCGCCCTCCCTGTGCACCTCCCTACTGCTTGTGTGCTCTTTCTGTCTCACTATCTCTGTCAAATAAACAAATAAAACCTTTAAAAAGAAAGGAAAAGAAAAGAGAGAACTTTTGGAACGGGGAAGAGGCAGACACCAACTTCAGCACAGAACATCCTGCCGGGGAACATAGACCTTCCTGAACGGATTATCAAGGCTGTCTCTAGCTGGCCACAGACCTTAGACATTTGGCCTCGTCCAGTGGAAGGAGTGTGGAGGCCTCCTGTTGTATGGCGGCTGGTCTGTCTCCCATCCACCGAGAGCCCCCTTGAGGGCAACACAAGGCTCTGGCCTACCGTGGGTGTGCAAAGAATACCCAGTGGGGACTGGCCACCTGGGAGCAGAGACGAGGCAGGGAGAGCCCTTGTCTTCACCCTGGAGGAAGGAGCAGGTGCCCACCCAGGCTTCAGGGATGGTAGCTCCTTTAACTCCCTACCAATGCCCAACCCTGGCTCCCACCTCAATGGCATGCTAGCATAGGCAGCGGGATCCTCCACAGCCTGTGACCAGCACAAGGGGTAGGGAGGAGAACCTGAATCCTTGTCTTCGCCCAGCTATGTCCAGTCACCAGAGACCTTGGAAACCAGGTGACTGACGCCCATTCTGAGGGCCCTATTTTCTGCCTTCTCGCCTGGGTGTGATAGGCAGTGTACTTGCACCACTGACCAGCCACACTCTCCCTGGGAGGACAGGGGGTGGCATGGCCCTGTGGCCAGCGTGCACGGGGTAGGTGCTATGGACAAGGCTTGTGCCAAGGCCAGTAAGGGACGTGGCCTGCATGGCTGGGTGGCAGGGTCCGAAGTCCTCCCTGCATTCTGTTTATCCTGAGGGGATTTACTGATCTGTCTTGGCCAGATGCTCAGATGGCAGACCCAGGAGCTAGGTGCGGGCAGGGGTGGGGGGGGCGGAGCCAGCCTTTGGAATCCCAACCCTTGGCCTTCTCTAGCAGGAAAGGCAGGTCACAGGGAAAGGGCGGGAAGCTTCCGTACTTTGCCAGGCTGCTTCAGGTACCCGAGCTCCAGCCCCACACTATTTCACAAGGGATCTTAACAATGCTTGGATGCCTCTGGGAGAGTCTCCATATTGGCACATTTCACATCTCTACCTTATGCTTCTCCCGAGATCTCAGGGCTGCAGCAAAGGACAGAGCCTCAGAGGCGCTAAGCAGCTTTGGAGGAGGTCTCGTCTTCTTTTGACCCCTGCTTGTATACCTTTGGAGAGCCCCTTTGGAGGACATGGTCAGACATCTCTTCTGTACTGAGTCACACTGCACTCTGGGTCCTGTTGATCCTGCTCCTGCCCTGAGCTGCGCTCCTCAACCTCCCCCAGAACACTTCAGAGGACTATGTTTCATCAGATGTGGCTGGAAGTCCACACCGCCCCCCACTGACCCTTGCCAGGGGGAGAGCCCGTCACCCACTGCTCTGGGTCCCCAGGTCCCCATGCTGGCTCACTGCCTCAGAGCACAGGCGCCCTTTGTAGCCCTCCGCCAGCTGCCCAGTGAATGGGCAACTCGGTGTGGACCGTGGCTCTGCCTCACTTGGAACTCTGCTCTGTCCCCTGCCACACACAGGCCGCTTTAATGGGGCTGGGCAGCACTCTCCTGGAAGGGGCAGCTGCTGTGGACTCGGCTCTGATTGGCGAGGAAGACGGGCGTGTGTCGTGCGTGACTCCCTTACAGTTTTCTAACAAGGAGATCAAGAAAAGCCTTCTCCAGCAGCTCCTCACTGCACACACATTTCCCTGTGAGACAGCCGCCCCCAGAACTCCAGGGGCCCACGCACCCCACTCAGGCAGGCGGGAGGGGCTGGGGACAATGCGTGAGGCTCCGAGGCCTGGGCCCCCCAGGGTCGGGGGGGCGGGGATGAGCTATCCAAGCAGCAGACGCATGGAGGCACCAAGCTGTGGGATGCACATGCAAGAGTGGGGCGACACTTCTGATGGGGAGCCCCAGGGGCTAGGGGTCATTTCCGGTCTTCTCATGGGGCTGGCTGAGCCAGAGCAGTGGGACCAGCAAGGACCAGGGTGTGGAGGCAATGCCCACCAGCAGACAGAGAGGGGGCAGGAGCACATCTGGTCACCAAGCTGGTGGAGTTTAGGGTCAGACTGGGGGCTGGTCAGAGGGCAGGGCTGGAGGCAGGTCACCCCTCTTTACTGGAATGAGGCCTGGACCAGGAGGTCCAGCTGTGTGGTCTCACCACATTGTGAACCTCTGCTTCTGGTCTTTGGGGGGGGCACAACACCCCTCCCTATCAGGCATTGGGGCTGCCCCAAAGAGAGCCATGTAGGTAGGGGGAGGGTGACCAGAGTCGGGGTGGGGAGAATGAACTCACCTTCCAGCAGATCAGGGAACCATCCTCTGAAACCAGGACGCTCAGACTGCCTCAGGAGGGGAGGAAGCCCTTGTTTGACCTTGGCCTGAAGCTGGGTTCAAGGTCCCAGCATTGCACAGGGAGGAGCGGACACCTCAGGAAAGTGACATGGGACGTTGGGGTACAGTCCCCCAAGCCAGAGGCTGGAGGACAGTACATATAAGTGTCCAGGACAGTGTGGCCAGAGGGAAGGGGGCGGGCGGGGCTGGATGTGGAAGCTGGCAGAGCAGGTGGGAGAATGGGCAGCAAGAGGAAGTGAGAAGAGCCCTGAGCAGAGCACCACCCATTGGCCAGAGCAGAAAGTCCTTAAGCAGGTTTTTACTTAACTTGATCTTGGCTTCCTCTGTACACTGCTCCCATACTCAGCGACAAATCCTTGGGAGTGACTTGGGAGTGTGTCACCTGAAACAAACCTCTGAACCCTGGCACCTGCTTTGCCTGCCACCCACTCGTCTTTGCGTGGATGTCACCATCCTCGAGGTCTACTGTGAGGCCATCTTCCATCCCGTGTGACCACACTGACACCCACAAGTTTGTGGAAAGGAGGAGGGAAACACAGCATGGGGTTGAACGCAGCCTCTTAACTAAAAGAAAAAAATTTTTTTTCTGGAAAGCATCAAGCTATTTGTAGCCCGAGTTGGTTGAACAGATTTTTCTGGATGTAACTTATTTTTTCACTCATTAACTTCTTTTCCTTATGAATTAAAAAGTAGCATTTTTCCCCCACCCAGGAGTGTCTTATTTACTTCTCTTTGAACCACAGCCAGCACTTTTCCCGCCTGTTGGGGAAGCAGGCTCAAAGCCTACTCAGCGAGGCCACAGCCCCTTACCTAGGTTAATGCAGTGGGTCTAAGCCAGCCCTGTTACTCCCGCCCTCTCCCATGTCATCCATCCCCCTCAGTGATGCATTGATTGATCAACAGGAGCTGGGTGAGGGTTTTGCTTGGGCCCTCCCATTGGCAGTATCCAGGCTAGAGAAAGGGAAGGAGGATTTACACTGTCCCATCTAGGAGAACTGGAGCCACACCCCACCAGCACCTTCCAGTCCTGGCCTCTGAAATGTCCCAGGCAGATATTCTGCCTGTCAGTCAATGGGTGCTGCCACCCTGGGTCTCTCAACTAGACAGGGGACAGCTCCAGTATGTCTGTTTGGGGCTCTCTGCTGGACTTGGTCCTGGGTGACCATAGCCCCAGAGCAAGGAGTGAAGCCTCCCCCTCCCCCTTTCAGGCCAGCAGCTTTTAATAGGCATTTCACAGAAGGCATTGACCCAGGCCTGCCCTTCACACCTTTTGCTTCCAGGGAATGGGTCTGGTCTCCTTTCCATCAGCTGCACACTGCTCCACGGCTCCACTCCAGACCTAAGACACTGGTCCCCAACCCCGCAGCATTTCTGCATGGACGCTTTTGGAGTGCACTTACCTTAAGAAATGTTTATGCAGTACACCTTGTCCTTGTTGTCTCCCATCTCCAGAACTATTGCAAAGCCCATGATTCTTCTACATGTGCACCTCCCACCCTCTGCCCGAGGTGCCCGAGGTATGCCCTTGACCTGCAGCCCACTCCCCTCAAGGCCTGACCCAGGGCTGTCTGGAGCCCCGAGGGGGCCCTTCGCAGAGACACATCTGCCTTATCGAGGACAGGTTCCTTTCCTGCCTCCTCCTTTGTACCCACAAGCCCAGGCTTGTATGGGTCAGTTCATGCTAAATGTCCAAGTGTCAGTTTTCACCAACTGAACCATTTTTGCAAAGCTCCATGCCCCCTAAGATGAGGTTCGCACTGAGCCTGTCGGAGCTGATGAAGCCTCAGAAGTCCTATCACTTGGAGTGCCCCCTCCCCATCCCATTCCTTTATCCACAATTCCAAATTCCCCCAAAGCTCTGAAACTTAAAGGTGTTCAAAACTCTGTAACAAAGCCAGCCTTGAGCTGATGTGCAGCTCTGTATTATGGGCTTTGCTTATTCCAGTTTGTGTGAATGGCCACGGTTCACTACAAACGCCTTAATGTGTTTATGAGGTGTAGTCACAAGCTCCAATGAGATCTCATGTAATGTACAGGATACATGACAAATTCTGAATTCCAAGCACATCTGGCCCTGAGGCTTTGGATGAGGGCTCGGATCGGTGGAGTGTCTCCATACGGGACAAGTTCTGGAGCAGGTGGGTGTCCCAGTAGAGGGGAAATGGGCTTTTGCCACAGAATCTGGCCGAACAATGATGGCTTTTTCATTTACTGGGCAAAGAGCTCTGTGTTAGGTGCTGGGGATTCAGAGATGGAGGAGCCCGTGGACCAGAGGAACAACCAAGGGGCACACAAGGGTCTGGGGAGAGAGGAAGGTTTCCTGCGTGTAGAAGGTGCAGCAGCCATCTCCTTCTAAGGGGGCCCTCACCTAGGGAGATGGTGACCACAGGCCAAGCTGTCTCTTTCTATAGGACTGAATGCTCCCGATGTGCCACTTGGCAGCATTTCAGGGAAGCTAAAGGTACTTGGGAGTGTGATAATAACAGAAGACAGGAGGCACTCAAGCTTGTGAATCCTGTCAAGTCAGCAAAGGTCTGGGACCTCAGCTTCCTCATCTGCAAATGGGGTGCAGGCCCTGACCCTGCCTTCAGTCCTCCTAACTGCCCTCTAGCACAGACGTCTGGGATCTCCCTGCCCCCCCTTCTCGGCGGGGCGGGGGGGGGGGGCAGGTCTGGTTGTGGGTCTGCAGATCAGAGGGTACAGGGCTGGGGAGGGGAGTAGGAAGGCAGGCATGCTGGAGGTCAGGCCATGTCCTGTCCAAGATGTCAGCTCAGTCACTCTTCAGAAATAATCCCAGAAAATAAGCCAGGAAAAGAGAGGAGGGACCACTGTCCAGAGGCTTGGCCTTTGCAGCTTGCCCAGGTATGTCTCCTTCCAGAGCAGGTGTGCCCAGCGCTGAGTGCAGGAGGGCAGCTGGGGCGCTGGCCCTGCGCCCGGCATCCGACCTTCCATGCGGTGACCATCACCTTTCCTGCTGCGGCCAGAAGCAGGACTCCCTTGGCCAGCATCTCCCACGTCCATGGTGAGGTGAGGAGGTACGGCTAGCAGGAGGCCGCAGCACCCGCGGCGGGGGAGGGGGAGGGCAGGCGTTATGGAAGGGCCACACGGAGGTTAGGTCAGAGGCCGAAGCGAGGACCGGGGTCCCTGGAGAAAGAAGCAGGCGGCGTCCGGGCCTGTGCACTGGAGACGCGAGGTGGGGCGGGAGTCCGGCAGCCTCCACGCGGTGGGCGGGGGCAGCGCGGGCGTCGCGGGTTTCCCGGGCGGCTGGAGGCGAGGGCGTAGCCGGGAGGCGGTGGGCTCGGGGCCTTTGGGGGGCGCCTGGGTCCCCGCCCCCGCCGGCCGAGCCGGGTCGCGCGTGGGCGCGGCGGGCGCCGATTGGCTGGCGGGCGCGCGGGCGGGGCGGGCGGCGGCGGCGCGGAGGGGCCGGTCACCCCGCAGCCTGGCCTCGGCCTCCGCCGCTCTTCGCCGAGCCCCGCCCGCGCGCCCGCCGCCGCCCGGTCCCCCCCGCCGGCGGCCACCATGAGCACAGGCCTGCGGTACAAGAGCAAGCTGGCGACCCCAGGTGAGCCAGACGCCTGCCCGCGCACCCGCGCGCGCCTTTGTCCCCACAGCCCGCCCGCCTGCCTCTCACGGTGTCTTTCCTCTCTCTTCCGCCCGCCGGCCGGGACGCGGACCCTGACCCGACCCCGACCCTGCAGAGGACAAGCAGGTACGTGCGCGTCGCGGCAACCCCCTCCCCCCTCCCCCGGCCTACTGTCACCCATTGTGGCACCGACGCTGCGGGCGCCTAGGCTCGACCCCGCCCCCGCCGGCCGTCATCCCTCCGTGTCGCGATAACCAATAACGGATGGTCAGCTGGGGCAGTGCCGCCGCGCCCGGAGCTAGGAAGGGGAGCATTGGGCGCGAGGCCGTTGGGGGCCTGGCCCTTGACCCTTACAGCATGGGCGCCCCTCCCAGCCTGGGGGGATGGGCCGGGTGTCCCTCTTCCATTGATCCAGCTCCAGCATATCCTCCCTGACCCGCCTTGGGCCTCGTGCTGGGGGTCTTGAGTGATGGCACAGACACAGCAGGCCACAGGCTTGGGGAGGGGTCTGTGTCCATCAGCCAGCACCTAGAACCTGAGTAGCCCCACCCAACTCTTGTGCATCTTTTGCCTTTTCTTCCCCACACACCAATTTGAGTGGGCTGATCTGTGGCCAGGCCTCCTCCCCAGACTGGGAGCCTCCAGGGCCTGGTCTGAGTCATGCCTGTGTCCAGCACCGGTCTTCCAACCCAGTGGGTACAAATAGGCTTGTGGCTTTCCAAAGGGGCTGGCCTGGTCCCTGTTCTATGGGAACACAGGGCCCAACAGGAGGCTGACCTGGGCACCCACTGTGAAACCCAGCGGAGGCTGGGGTTCAACAGAGCTGGGATACCCTGAGAGTGGGGTAGGGGTAGGGTAACCAGCTGGGCAGGGGGCTCTGGGGCAGCCCTGCTGGAGCCTGTCTGGCTTGAGCTCAGTCACATTTGGGGGATTTTCTGGACCCAGCTCTGCCCCCACAGTAGCCTTGGCTGCCCTCGTCAGGGATAGGAATTTACACAGTGGGTAGATGCTGGGTGGAACCCTGGAGTCCTGGCCCAGGGTGCAGTGGCAGCCCCAGGAGAGACCCAGCAGGTGGGGTAAGGGCCAGGAGTCACTGGCTACCAGGTCCCAGTCTCCTGGTGGGGACGCACCCAACCCTGGGACAGGTGAGGCTCTTGGGGAGGGGCCCTTCAACCTCACCCTGCTGGCAAGGGCTGCTTCAGGGAGCTGGAGCCAGGAGCTGCCTTCCTATCAAGGCAGGTCAGACAATGCCTGAGATGCAGGGACACATGCTGCCAGGCTATTGTTTGAGGGAGAAAGAGACAAGGACTGAGAGATGAGCCCCCACACCTTTTCCGGGGCCTGCAGTCACTTGGAGTCACTGGGCCCAGCAGCTGCTGCCCAGTACCACACAGGGACCCCTTCCTGCAGAGACATGAACCCCTTCAGGCCTGTGTATGCCCATCCTACGAGGTCAGTTAGGAGGCAGCCTCGCCCATCCTCTAGGACCCAAGAGAGAGGGCACCATGCAGGTGGAAGGGGGAGCCCCAGGAACAAAGCCAGGGAGCCAGGTGTTGGGGCGGGCTCTCTGAGGATCTGGGGGGAGCTGGAAGCATGTGGCAGTTTCACTGTTAGCATTATTGGTGCCACTGAGCCTTAGTCTATCTGCACTGGGAAAGAGGGTCAGGGGGAGTTCTGGTGGCCCTCTGCCCCCATCCTCTGACCCCCACCCGCTCTCAGGCAGCGATGGTGCTCTGTTGGCTCTGGTGGCTGCTTCCAGAGCTGACTCCAGTGATTCTAAGAATGGAAATGCCTCGAGAGTCTCAGGCACCAGGAGGAGGTGGGCGCAGCTGTGTCTATGGCTCAGGAAGCCCTGAGGAGTATTTGTTGTACTTCGTGGGCCAGAGAGAGGGGGTGGCAGGGTCCCTTCCTTGGAGCTCCCCCAGGGAGTCCACAGGCCCTATTGGGGTGAGTTCAGGTGTTGGGGCAGGCAGGTTGGGAGCTGGGAGTGAGACTCTTACCCTCCTGACTTGGGCCTCCCCAGAGGCTCTGCCTTACCAATGGGGAAATTGAGGCAATCTGAAAGTAACGAGCTCCATTGGCCATGGGGCTGTGGGGTGCTGAGGTTCCTTCTCAGCCTGAGGCCCATACCCAGGGGTGTCTACCTTGGAGATGCCCTGAGCCTGAGATGCCAACCTGTCTGGGTGGGGGCTAGGCTGAGGGGCTGTGTCTACAGTGGGCCTGCTGGTGGAGGCTGGGTGGGACTTGAGCCAGACCCCTCCTGCGGGTTAGCATGGCAGAGGCCTAGGGCCAGTTTGGAGGCTCTCTCAGGGCAAGGACTGAGGGCCCCTCTGGGAGAGCAGAGGGAGGTGCCCTGTGGCTTCCCCCCTCCTCTCCTCTGCATGAAAGACTCTCCTGTTCCCAGCTGTGGACCCATCCCTCCTCCCCAGGTGCCAGGCCCCACAGCAGCGTCATGAGCCTAGACAGATGGACAAAGGCCCCTCAACCAGGGCTGCCAAGAAGGGAGGACCAGGGTGGGGAAGAGCTGGGGAGGTGCTTCTCCCCACTGACGCACAGCCCAAGAAGTATGTCTTTTCGTGTTGCAGCTCCTTTCCAAGCCTCCCTCTGCCCAGCTGGCACTGGCTGGTTCAGATTCTGGTGGGGTCCTGGAGGAAAGGGTGAGCTCGAGAGATACCTGTGGTCCCTGGGGTGGTCACAGAAGGTGAGAGTTACACTGTCCCCCTAGGGGGACAAGAGTTACAAGTCCCCCTAGGCCTTGTCATGTGGGTCAGAGCAGGCAAGGAAGCTCAGAGGGAGCCGCATACTGGGCAGGGGGTAAGTTTACTCCACATGCACCCCCACCTTTGCTTTCAGGAATGGTCTGGGGGCAGTTGTCGCCAGTGCTGGCTGCAGCTTCCAAGTTTCCAGAGATAGGGTGGGTAGGCCTCTAGTACTCCAACTAACCCCCATCCCCCGCTTTAAGCTTCTGCAAACGGGATGGGGGGGTAGGGGGTGTAGAACGGGTGGGGGGTTTTGGGGATTGTTGTCCAGGCTGGGGAAGTGGGCTCTGACCCCTCCAAGTTCCCACGCGTCTGGGGAGGCCATGCCAGTCAAGAACACCCCTGTCCCCATGCGCGCGCGCGCGCGCGCGCGCGCGCGCACACACACACACACACACACACACACTCGGGAGGAAGGAGGGAGCAGTGCAGGGAGGGGTGTCGCTGTGGGTAGTTGGGGCGCCGTGACACCGCCAGGAGGTTTCCGGGCCAATTCTGCGAGGAGAGAAGGAATGAGGGGGCCGGTTCCCGCATGGGTGAGCCTGGGTACCGGGAGCGATTCCCCCACCCCCAGCGCCCTCTGGCGGGCAGAAGCCGCCCTGCACCTGGGGGGGTCCCGGACGCGGGCCGGCCACAACCGCGCCCCCCAGGCCCCTTGGATGGGCCCCGGCTTCCCCCACCCGCCCACTCGGGTGGTCGCGACGCCGGGACCGAGGCCTCAGGTCCGACAGCGGGACTCCGCCCCCGCGCCTATGCGCGCCTGTGCTCGGCCCTGCCCTCCGCAGCAGCTTTCCGGTGGCTCCGCCTGCGGCCCAATTTCCAGGCGACTGTTTCCCAGCGACCGCACGGGTGGGGCGGTCCTGTCCCCCCACCCCCCGCCAGCGCCGGCGAGGCCCCGCCTCTGGTTCGGGTGCGGGAGCGGGGCCTGCCTGTGGCTGCGACGCCGCGGGCGGCTCGGGGTGGTCGACAGAGGCACAGGCATGGCACGCACGGCCTCCGGGTTCGGTGGCACCCCGGGTGGGCCACGTCCCTTCTCTGGGCCTCACTTCCCGCGTCCATAAAACGGGGGCGAGAACCGGCCTTCAAGGCAGTACCGCGCGTAAGTCCCTCCTATAAGCCGGGCCCCCGGGGGGCCTGACCGGGTCTGAGGTGCGGACGCCGCGATGGACTCGCTGGCAGCGCCCCAGGACCGCCTGGTGGAGCAGCTGTTGTCGCCGCGGACCCAGGCCCAGAGGCGGCTCAAGGTGTGTGTGGAGAGGGGAGTGGAATGTGGGTCAACGTGTGTGCGCCCTCCAGGGCCCGTCCCGAGGGCTCTGGGACGTGACAGGGACCAGCAGGGCCAGGGTCCGCCGGGGTGGGCACCGGGACCCCGCGGGCGGGGGAGTCTCGGTGCTGCTGTCTATAAATAGCCCCTGCTCCGCCTCGGTAGCAGCAGCCAGCCACCCCCGCGGCTGGAGGCTGGATCGAGGCCAAATGGGGCCTCCCACCCCCAGTACACTCAGGACGGTGAGTATTGAGGCCAGGGGGCTTCTCCGGTCTGTGAAGGACCTTGGGTGTGTCTGAGGGGTCTTGGTCCTGGTGCCCTCTTCCCACCACCCAAGGGAGGGCACAGCCTGGGCCTGCCGACGCCAGACATCCTAAACTCCACACACACAGACACATTGTCAGGTCCCTGCAGAGCCCCTCGCTGAGGCTGGGCAAGGATGCCTGCCACTCACTAACCTGCCTTTCCACCACCAGGCCTTTGCCCACAGGCCCTCACCCTATTTGTGCTATTGAAACTCCCCAACCAGGGGACTCTGCCCTCTGCTGCTTCCATGTCCAAGCCAGGTAGGGAATGGGGCATCAGACTGCCCCAGGCACTCCAGCATGCCCTTGACCTACCCTGCCCGGCCCCCAGGATATCGACAAGCAGTACGTGGGCTTCGCCACACTGCCCAATCAGGTGCACCGGAAGTCTGTGAAGAAGGGCTTTGATTTCACGCTCATGGTGGCCGGTGAGTGGGCTGGACTCCCAGGCAGGGGGGGCTTGGGCCATTAGCCAGCCAGGCTCTGTCCTAGGGACCTCAGACTTAACCCGACTCTTCCACTACACCTGCTGGCAGGTGAGTCGGGCCTGGGGAAGTCCACACTGGTCCACAGCCTCTTCCTGACCGACTTGTATAAGGACCGGAAGCTGCTCAGTGCCGAGGGTGAGTGGGCCCTGCTTCCCCATCCCCTGCTGCGTGACTCCTCAGAGGGTTCCCTCCCAGATCCAGACCCTGCTCCTCCCTTCTCACAGCATGGATCTCCTGTTCAGGGTCCAGGAGGAGTGGCCCAGATCACAGTCAGGCCAAGGCACAAATATGAGAATGAATGAGAACAAGGGTCCTGGTTGCCCAGAGGGGGTGGGGACTGGGAGATGGAGAGACACCCCCCCCAGACCATGCCCCGACCCCCGTAGAGCGCATCAGCCAGACTGTAGAGATCCTGAAGCACACAGTGGACATCGAGGAGAAGGGCGTGAAGCTGAAGCTCACCATTGTGGACACGCCAGGCTTTGGGGATGCTGTCAATAACTCGGAATGGTGAGCAGAGCCCGGCTGGGGGACAGTCCCTGCCTAGGCTGGCCCAGCCTCCCCTCTGGCCTCACACACCCTCCTGTCCCCCTGCAGCTGGAAGCCCATCACTGACTACGTGGACCAGCAGTTTGAGCAGTATTTCCGCGACGAGAGTGGCCTCAACCGCAAGAACATCCAAGACAACCGCGTGCATTGCTGTCTGTACTTCATCTCCCCTTTCGGCCACGGGTGCGTGAGCGGCCTTGGAACGGGCTCCCACCTCCACAGAGCGCCACGGCTCTACCGGCCACTGCCTGTCCCCTGGCCGTGCGCTCACAAGCCTGCCCACCCTGAACCCATCCCAGCCTCTCCCCGGGCCCCCCACCACCCCCACTCTGCCCCTCACCAGCCCTGGCTACTCTCTGCAGCCTGCGGCCCGTGGATGTGGGTTTCATGAAGGCCCTGCACGAGAAGGTGAACATTGTGCCCCTCATCGCCAAAGCCGACTGCCTGGTCCCTGGCGAGATCCGGAAGCTGAAGGAGCGGGTGAGCCTTGGACTAGGTCTCTGGGATGGACACCAGCCATCGTGCTGATCACGGGTACCAATGTGGCTGGCCCTGGGTACTCGGCCAGCCTCAGGTCTGACAGCCCTTGCCCCGCCACAGATCCGGGAGGAGATTGACAAGTTCGGCATCCACGTGTACCAGTTCCCCGAGTGTGACTCCGACGAGGACGAGGACTTTAAGCAGCAAGATCGGGAACTGAAGGTAAGCAGCCTAGGGTGGCAGAGGAGGGAATTGAAGGTCAGTTTACATGGAGCCAAGCATCCAGGTCCAACCCAGTGGACAGGAGTCTTTTGTCTGGGCAATAGAGCCCCTTCACCTGGGGCTGGGGTGGGTACAGTCCCCCATGTCCCCACTGGCTTGTGTGGTTTGGGCCCCATGTGGTTCATGTGTCCTGGGGCACTTGCCAGGACCCAAAGGCACAGTGCTGGCTAGGCCTTCACTCTGACCCTATTCCTCAGTCTTCTTCTAAGGGGTCACCAGCAGAAGGGTCTGGCCCAGGGCCCTGTGGTCCCAAGCCTACTCATGCCCTGGACCCCAGAATTCTGAGCTCCAGAAGGTGGCTATAGCTTTGGGTGACCCAGGATCTAGAGTGGCGAGACAAGACATAGGATAGTCGGCCACTGGGCCAGGAGCAGAGTGGGCCTCTTGGCGCCAGCCAAAGTCAGCATCACCAACAGGAGGCCGGGGCTCAGCTCTGGGGAGGGACGGCAAAGGTAGCTAGATGGAGCAGTTCCTGATGGAGGGTGGTGTAGGAAGGGGACGATGTGCCTGGTGGCACACGCCTGGCAAGGGCCCCTGGGGTAGAAGCGGTGCCAGGCTCTGGCTTCTGAGAAGCCAAAAGAGGTGGGCAACTCCAGGATCTCTTTGGGGAAAGCCCGTTGGTAATGCTGGAGGTGCCAACAATGTAGGGCGTGCCCAGGCCCGTCTTCAGCCACTAACCCCACACTCACACTAACTGGGCGTGAGCCCGTGTGCCTGCCCTCCCCAGGAGAGTGCGCCCTTCGCGGTTATCGGCAGCAACACTGTGGTGGAGGCCAAGGGGCAGCGGGTCCGGGGGCGACTGTACCCCTGGGGGATCGTGGAGGGTGAGTTCAGGAGTGGGGCACCGCCTAGGGGGTGGGAAGGCTCCCCCCACCACCACCAGGGCCTGCACCCACCCCCGATACCCACTCCCGCCCCACAGTGGAAAACCAGGCGCATTGCGACTTCGTGAAGCTGCGTAACATGCTTATCCGCACGCACATGCATGACCTCAAGGACGTGACATGCGACGTGCACTATGAGAACTATCGCGCACACTGCATCCAGCAGATGACCAGGTGCGCAGCCCTGACCCCCGACCGCATCATGCGCCCCACGACCCCCAGCCATGTTTCCCTAACAGAGGGCTGGTCCCTGCAGCCCACCCAGACCTGCTCTTGGCCCCTGGCTCCCTGATAGCTCCCTCCGCCCACCGTGCATCTTGTCCTCCCAGAGCCAATGGGAGCTCAGAGGGGAAGGGCCTTCCTAGTGCGGGGTGTCAGACAAACTCCCGCCCTCTGGTCTACCCCACAGCAAACTGACCCAGGACAGCCGCATGGAGAGCCCCATCCCCATCCTGCCACTGCCTACGCCTGACGCAGAGACAGAAAAGCTCATCAGGATGAAGGATGAGGAGGTGAGGAGGGCCCCAAGGGAGGAGCAGGGGCTGGGGGTGGGGCGGGGCAGGGTCAGGCCCCTCCTCCTCGTTTCTCACTCCATCCTCCACTCTTCCTGCCTCCCCTCCAGCTCAGGCGCATGCAGGAGATGCTGCAGAAAATGAAGCAGCAAATGCAGGACCAGTGACGCCAGCCCCGCCTCACATCGCCATGGATAGACTGCCCGTTTCCAGGCTGGCCTTTCCCATTCCTGGACCCCAACTGGCCTGGACTCAACCCTGGAATCATCTGGAGCTGCAACAGACCTGGGCACAACCCCAGTCCCAGAGTGACCCAGACCAGGACTGTTCCCAGCTGTTCCTGACCTGACCCAGAGACGCGGGGTCACAGCCCCCAGCCAACCCTAATTTATTCTCAGCATCAGTCCCTCCCCTCATTTGTATCTGCTTCCAAGAGGTCTGAGAGCAGCCCCCCACCACAGCTGGCCCCCTGTGGCCTTGGGGGAGAAGCTGCTAGGTTGGGGCATGGCTTTTAAGATCTACCCCTGCCCTAGAAGGCCATGAACTCCAACTCCAGGCCCTACTCAGGTGGGTGGGTAAAACAAGGCAGAAGAGGGGAGCAGATCCCCAGCTTCCCGGGCCAGGTTCCCCACCCCGGTGCCACAGAGTGGATGCGGGAGCCCTCCTGTGCCCACTCCCTTGGGCCACCCAGCTTAAGCTGAGACCTCGCTTTGTGCCGAGGTGGGCCAGGTCTTTCCTTACCTCCTCACCCCCTCACCGGGTAACTCAGTGGGCGGGCTGGGCAACAGAAGAACTCATGATCCCTCCAGACCAAAGGAGGGCAGCTGGCTGCAGGCAAGGATTTCATGGGGCTGGTGGGGCTGGGACGCCCGTGATCGCCTATACTCCTCACCCATGGCCTGAGGGCTCTAGGAGTAGTGGGTGGTGGTGGGTGACCCAGTCACCTCTTATGCCTGCCTAGACTGCCATTCCCTGCCTGTGGCCGGGGGTCCCTTCTCCCCAGCAGCACTGTTGCCCTGAGTTCCCTAGCCCACCCCTCCCAACCCCCAACCCCCAGCATGATACCTTCCTCCCCAAACCCCATTCTCCAGTTTTGTTCAGTTGTGAATGCCACGTCCTGTCCTGGTGACAGGAAAACAATGTTGGTGAAGTCGCAGCGGTGTCAGAGTGATCCATGCGCCCCTGGGAGGTTGTGAGGGGGCGGAAGCCCTGGCGGCCTGCGGGCCCTGGTGATAGCTCTCTATCTGGGGCCACAGCGCCTGTCCCCTCGGCCTCCAGGTTATTTCTGGCGGATGGCTGCGCTGTGGTCGGTTTGGTGGGGGATCTGGGGCCTGGCAGGGGCGGGGCAGCCTTATCGCCTGGCTCTCCAGCCCAGGCTTCGCGGTCCAGAGCAAGCCGGGTCACCATCCTCTCGCCATGGGCTTCGGTGAGTCCGGGGTTAGGCAGGGCCCCGGCTGCGCTCCTTGAGCAGAGTCGGGCTGGGAGGCGCTGCCTTAGGGAGATTTGGGTGGGGATTTCGAGGGGACCTCTAGCCAGCGCACGAGATGATGGGGGTGGAGAGGCTTGCGGGCAAGGCTCTCGAGACCTCGGGGGCTGGAGCCTGGCCCGGCGCCCCGGGGTGCACAGGGACCCGGCCAAGAGCCCCAAAGGCCTCCAGGCTCACTACGACGCTTCCCTTCCAGGGCCGCGCGGGGCGCTAAGCCTGCTGCTCCTGCTGCTAGCGCCGCCCAGCCGCCTGGCCGCGGGCTGCCCCGCGCCGTGTGACTGCGCGGGGACTCGCGTGGATTGCGGGCGCCGCGGGCTGACGTGGGCCTCGCTGCCCGTAGCCTTCCCGCTGAACACGACCGAACTGGTGCTGACGGGCAACAATCTGACGGCGCTGCCGCCGGGACTGCTGGACGCGCTGCCCGTGCTGCGTCTCGCGCACCTGGGGGCCAACCCCTGGCGCTGCGATTGCCACCTGGTGCCGCTGCGCGCCTGGCTAGCCGGCCGACCCGAGCGCGCGCCCTACCGCGACCTGCGCTGTGCCGCGCCCCCAGCTCTGCGAGGCCGCCTGCTGCCCTACCTGGCGGAGGACGAGCTGCGCGCCGCCTGTGCGCTGGGCGCGCTCTGCCGGGGGGCGCTGGGGGCACAGCTCCTGCTGCTCGGCCTCGGGCTGCTGCACGCACTGCTGCTGCTGCTGCTGCTGTGCCGCCTGCGCCGGCTGCGCGCCCGCGCCCGCGCCGCGCACCCGTTGTCGCTGACAGCCCCGCTGGTGGCGGAGCCCGCGGGAGCCCGCGAGTCCTGAGAGGAGCCCCGAGAAGCGCTGAGCGACGCGGGCGCGCCGACCCGACAGAGTCCATCCCTAGGGGCCCTCGCTCTGACCGGGACGAGTCTCGTCCTCCGCCTGGGTATGATTTCCAAGACCACGCCAACCCCTGCAGGTCCCGGGCCGAGCGCGCGCCCCACCGCCGCGTGCCCGCCGCGTGCCCGGGCCGCTGAGGCAGGTCAAGGGCGGGGGGAAGCTGCAGTCCAGCCCCCGGCGAGGTCCCCCACGCCAAACTCCAGAGCAGAATAAATCCTTCTCCCTATCTGACTGGTCTCTGTGCCCCGCCACCCGATAATTCCCCTCCGCAAACCGCAGGAACAGCCTTGGGAGGCTTCTCAAGGGGACACAACCCTTTTTCGCCCACCCAGAATAACTGCCAGCCAAACACCGGGTCAGTGAGTGACCTCTCCCAGACCACCCACTCTCGCAGAAGTTCAAGTGGAAAGCACGGAAGACCTCGACAGTGACCACATTGTAGGGGAGTGAGGACACTTTGGGGAGCAAAGACACTGTGGAGACAGGACAGGGTGAACAGTGAGGACACTGGGGAATGAGGACACTAGGGACAGCAAGGATCCTGGGGACAACGAGAACACTGAGGATAGGACAGTGAAGACAGTGGATAGTGGGGACAGCAGGGACACTGGGAACAATGAGGGCACAGGACAGCAAGGATACTGAGTGCAGTGAGGACTCTGCGGACAGTGAGGACTCCATGGGAACAGTGAGGACGCAGCAACAGTGAGGACATGGGACAGTGAAGACAGTGGGGACATTGAGGGCCCTGCAGGGCAGTGTAGTTGGAAGAAAGAGAGAATGGATGTTTGCAGTGGCAGCATCTGGGAGGTCAATGAGGAGCCGTGAGAAGGCTCTGAGGACTGTTCGGAGTGTGGGTGGCAATGACCATGATCTGTGAACAGCTTTGAGGATGGCCAGGGCTGGGTCTGAGGTCGTGAGGACCGTCTGATGGCCCCCTGGAGCTCCCTGGGCATCTGAATTATGAAGCTCAGCCTGTGAGGCAGGTCCCTGCGGGGGTGAGTGGGTACCAGGGGGTTGCTTGGTATCTGGGATTATGTCCTGCACTTGGCTGCCACTTCCCACAGGCAGGTCTCCCTGATTGCCCAGACCAGCCCTCATCTCTGAACCCCGAGCCGAGCAGCCAGGGCCGGGGCTCCTTGGGGGTTTACCCCAGCAAGGCACAAGCTGCTAACCAAGGGCCTGGGGTGCCCAAAGGAGGCCTGATGCTCTCCTCACTACTGGAGTCCTCCTCCCACCCCCGTGTGGCCCCCACCTGGCTGCCCAGTGGTAAACAATGAAGGCTGCTCCCCATGGACCCCAACAAGAAGCCTCAGGCCTGGGCCCGGGGTGCCTGGCATAGGAAGGCTCTGGCCCCCACTGACCAGGTCGGGGAGGCTGCCGCTGACACGGCCTTTGTCCCAGTCTTTGTGGCACAAGATGGATGGCCCTCCGGTTGGGCTGATGCTATCTCGGGGCTGCCGGTCAGACATGAGCCAGGAGCCACCCCCTCCTTTGTGGGCAGGTGCGGGCCATCCGGCCCATTGTGGGCTGTGGCCAACTGCCCAATGGTCCATCCGGCCTTATCACCACATCAGGGATAGTGGCCCCTTTTGTACAAATGAACTGCCACCCTCCCAACCCCCAGGGGTGGCCCAGCACACTCAGAGTCCCTGGTAGGGGTCAGAGGCAATAATGGTTGTCACAGCAATGTACACAGCAACCTCCTAACTCGCTCCCAACATGGTACAGGGAGACAGTGTTCCCCTTACTTTCCAGAGGAGGAAACCAGATGCCAGGGATCCCCGGCTGAGCCAGAGCAGAACTAAGACCAGGCCCCTGGGTTCCCCCTCTCTGAGGCCTTCAGGGAACAAATGCAGGGCCCAGGAGAAAATGACCCGGGGGTCCTAGATGACCCTGAGCTAAAAGAAGGAGGCCCCCCTGGGCTGTGAGCCAAGACTCCAGCAGGAACTATGAGGAAGTGTCAATAAGAGCCCAGGTCCAATGCCCACTGCCCACAAGCTTGAGGGCTTCTGGGCCAGTGTCCAGCTGAGAGAGTAGGCACACAGCCTTGAGAGCCTGGAGCCCAAGCAGCTGGAGTTTCTCTGTTGGAGGAAAGAGGCTGGCATCACCATGTGGTCAGACCTAAAGAAGAACTTCCTTACCCCCTGGTAGATATGGCAGCTGAATTCCATGGTTTATCCCTTTTTTTTTTTTTTTTTTTTTTTGCCAGTTGAGCATGATTTAGATTGGCTTTTGCCAAGGTACTGAGCACAGAGGGTGCTGGCCTGGCCTCAATGGCTAACCTTTTCCAGGCTGCCTGGGAGCCCCC
This sequence comes from Mellivora capensis, assembly GCA_004024625.1. Lineage (NCBI taxonomy): Eukaryota > Metazoa > Chordata > Mammalia > Carnivora > Mustelidae > Mellivora > Mellivora capensis. Next base: position 12,453 of record PISX010000222.1, on the reverse strand, counting down.
CCCCATCCCAACTTCTGACCCCAAGCTGACCCTCCATGCACTGACCCTGGGGCCTCAGCTTCCAAGGAGTGTGGAGAAGAGGATGGTCTCAGCTCAGCGCCCCTGAATGGGCCGGTGCTGGAAGGAGGAGTGCACACCTCTACCGCTTGGCTCTACAGGCTATCCTGCCCTTCCCCCCAGCCGTTGTCCTCCATCTAATGGACAACATACCTGCCCCAGGCTCTGTTCCCCATTGACAGTCTGGTCCTCTCTGTGGCTTCAGACTCTTTCCAGATGAGAACAAGGCAGTGACAGCTCAAGGTGCTACCCATCCCCCGACACCTCTAGTCCCCAGGCTGGCTGATTCAGGCGGGTCCTTTGCCCTGCAGCCCAAGGGTCCTCTGACCACAGCACTGCCCACCCCCGAGAAGGGCCATACGGCATCCCCGGGGCAGACACAGCCGTGACCTCCCTCTGGTAGCCTTCGGATCCTTGTCTGCGAAATGCGTGGGTGATAACTTCAGGCCCCAAACCGCATCCAGTTCCCCCCTCACGCGCCACGACCCAGTAAGGCCACCAGAGGGCGCTCGCGGTCTGCGGAAACAGCCCGCCTGTGGTCAAGGCGGCCGAGGTGGGCACTGGGCAGGCGACCCGCGTCCGCGGAGAAACAGAGGCCAGGAGAGGGAGGGTTTGCCCAGGCTGGTGGCGTGAACATCGAGACGGCTGATAGGTCGCACCCGCACCCCCATGGGAACAGGGAAGGGTGCGCCCAGCGGCCGCTAACGGACCGGGAGGGCTGAGCGCGCCAATTCTGCACGCCTCCCTCCTCCTTCCCTCCCCTTTCCTCCCCTCCCTCTGGTCGCTGACAGCCCGTCAACAGGGAAGATAAGGGACCTCTTCCGCCAGGCGGAGGGGGTGTCATCCCAGGTGCACCAACCGCCCTCCCGCCGCCTGTTTGCTCCGTAAACACTTATTGAGTCCCTGCTGTGTGCACCGGGGCGGGGCTGGAAGGCGCTGCTGTGGCGGGCGCGGAGGGCGACTGTGAGCGGCTGGCCTTAGCCGCTTCCGCAGAGGGTACCCGGTGGGGACGGTAGAGGGAGCTCCCTCAGCGGAGTGGAACAGACGCTGCGCCACCTCCCAACCACCCTGACGGCGGGGGTGTGTGCGCGGGTCTTCTGTGGGCCCCCTCCATCCTAGGGAGTTGAAGGGGAGCCTGGGGAGCGGGCGGCCCCTCACTGGGCGGAGACTTGAGTGGGGCCCGCGTGGACGAGGCCCTGGGAAGGTCTGGAGGGGTCTAAGCTCTGGCCACGTTGGGGGGGGGGGGCGCACCCGCCGCCCAGACAGAGCAACAACATTGGGGTGGGTGGCGGGGCCCTGGGGGCCCATAGCTCACCGCACCGTCTGCGCCCACCCCTGGCGTTTCCGATGGAAGACAGGCAGCAGGTGATAAATCACCGGCTCCCACTCCCACCCACCCAGGCTGCCTTGGGGAAGGGGGGGCTGTATGCGACAGAGACAGAGCCTGAGACAGAGACAGAGAGACAACCACAGCAAGAGACAAAGGCAGCTAGGCCTTGCCAGCTGACATGGGCCAGGTCCCTTTGCTCAGGGTGTCTGGCCTCCCACCCCTGGGTGCCCCCTCCACCAGTCCCATCTGGAAACCAGCTGAGAGCTACCCCACCCCAGCCGACCCCCAACAGGGAGGAGGAGGAGGGAGGGAGCAAGGCCTTAGCAGCCATAACTCTGTCCACCCCGGAGAACCATAAATCAGCAGGGGGCTCTCGGGAAGCACTCCCCCCTTGGCTGAGGGGGGTCTTTGGGGTCACTGGGCCTGGTGACTGGGCCTGGCCTTAGCTGTTGTATCCCTCCTTCCTTACATTCCTGGGGGAATCCCCCAGGCCCATTTCTGGGTTTCCCCAGTGCAGTCACATGCCCAGAACGGTCTACACCCAGTGCTGTCTCCAGGAAAAGCACTCTCACCGTGCTCATCAGGAGACCTCTTCGGGGAATGATGTCCTGTCCTGTCAGCAGAGCCCCTGGGCTGGCCATGCAGGATCTGGGGGTCAGCAGTCCTCCCCAGAGAAGCCCTCCTGGGAATCTGCTCTGTCCCAGAGGAAGCAGTCTGTCCCTTCTTTTGTCCTGCTTTTCTGTCACCACCACCCCCACAGGGTGCCGAGGGGCAGTTGGACAAAGGGTGCTGAGAGATGGACAAGATGGGGACTCCATGGGTGTGAACACCCCCCAGGGCGGTCAGTGTTCAGTGGGCAAAACCTGAGAGAGCCCATAGGAGTGCTCCCAAGACCTGTGAGGTGTGCTCAGGAACCCCACTGCCCAGGCCCCCAGTTCCAGCTCCAGGGATCCGTCCAGTTGACCACCCCTCAGGGCTCATGTCGCAGAAATAAGACCACTTGTACACGGGAAACAAATGTCCGCTCTGAAATCTCTCAAAGAGCAGCGGGAGCAAGGACAGTGACTTCCTTCAGAGCTCTGGGAATTCGGTGGCCAAGAAGCCCTGGTGGGGTGGGGGGAACCATCCTCTAACTCTCAGTACAAGCCTGAGTGCCCCAGCCTTGGGACAGCAAAAGCAGTGACCTGTGTGTGTGTGTGTGTGTGTGTGTGTGTGTTTGAGGAAGGGGGACTCCTGGGGATGTTCAGGCTGAGGTACAGGGAGTGCAGAGCCCAGAGGGGCGCTAGGCTCAGCCTGTGGGAGGGAGAGCGCCAATGGGCCCCCAAGTGTGCAGGGGGAGCTGCCTGTCCAGTTGTTCATTGGTTCTCAAGCATTGTTCCCAGCAGTGTGCAGCCCTGCCTGGAGGCCCCTGGCTGCGTGGGGGAGGGCTTTGGGGTGCAGGTCTCTTGGTCCCCAACCTTCACCCAGGAGAGCCCCCATACCCTTCTCTCCACCCCTTCTACTACTGGTGTTCTGGGCGGGGCGGGGAGACTTACCTCACCCTGTTTAAGTGCGTCAGACAAACGGAGGGGCTCCAGACCAGATGGCCCCTCACGTGGCAAGGAGTGGGGAAGGGGAGGGCTCCAGCCTGCCTGGCCCTCCCCGCCCTCCCAGTACTGCCTCTGCCCTAGGCACAAGGGACCCTGAAATCATCCCCACAAGGTCACTGTGTTCCCAGTGAAGTAAAGGAACTTTCAGAATTGTGAGGGGCTGCTGGGGGGAATCCTTCAAACTTTGCCTGATGGGGATGCTGGGGTGTGGGGGTACAGACCCCAGGGGAAGTAGAGGGTCCCCGTGGTAGCCTGCTTCTCTTTACCTCCTCCGTGTGGATAGGCCTGGTATGCCCATCCCCAAGAGGGAGGCTGCAGCCTGGAGCTAGGGGTCTGGGGAGGTGGGGGTGAAGTTCCCGGGGAAGCCTGGGCATCACCAGGGGGTTGTACCCTCGGCCCCTGAAGCACTCTCAGGCCTGAGCAGGGCTTTGAGGAGGTGCCCTCGGAAGGCCTAAAGGCCGCGCTCGACCGTGCATCCGCGTGGAAATCTGTGTTGCTGTGACTTGTATTTAGGAGCTCACTTTTCTCTGTGCTTTGTTTATTTAAAGATGCTCTTGAGGGATTCCCGCGAGTCTTTGCAGATACCGAGGGAAGGGCTTCTGTCATGGCAGGGCTGGGGAGGGGCGGGCGCCCCCGACAGCCGCCTGTCCAAACACGCCTGCCCGGGCTCCTGTGTGCCCACTGAAGGTGCTCACCGTGTCCAGGTTGCTTCGTCTGCTGTAGGAGCGCAGCCTGGCCCCCCCCCCCACCCAGGACAGCACCAGCGACACAGACCCAGAGCCGAGCCAGAGCCCGTGGACATGACCACCATCCTGAAATGTTCACGAAAAGGGGGAATGGAGGAGACCATTGGTTCTCTTTATGGGAAAAGTGGGGACAGACTTGTTTTGGGGAACTCTGGGTCTCTCCTGGCACAAAATGCTTCATCTGCGTACCCCTTGCTCTGGGAGGGGTCCCTTATTTTATATGTATCTCTGCTGATAATCCTTTATCCTTTATTAGTAGCTCCTGCTCTATAGGTTTCTTCTCAGTGGATCCCTGCTATGGGAATTTCTGGTGTAGGGGTCTGCTGTATGGGGGTCAAGGTTCTGGGGATCCCTGGTCTGAGGTCCCTGTTTGGTGGGTCTCTGTCCTTAGAGGTCCCTGATCAGTTCTCCAGGTGCTTGCTCTGCCTCTGGGGGTCCCCAGTGTAGAGGTGAGTGATGCTCTCTCTCTGCATTTGGGATACCATGGTTCTGCCGCAGTGGTTCTAGGACACCGGTCAGCTCCTTCTCCCTGCACTGGGGATCCACGGTTCCAGAAATCTTCTTAGGGGGCAACACTACTGACTCTCTCATGGCAAGGCCAGCAGGATGAGTGGCTAGAGCGTGTCCCCATACCATCCATGGAAGGATGTTGTCAGCTAAAGCTGACCCACAGCCTAGTTCCACAAAGCTCCTGAGTCCCAGACTTCAAAGACGCCATTACGGGTCCACGGAGTCATCCCAGAATCCTACAAGTGCTCCCTGGAGCACGGCCCCGAAGTCCCGACCTCCCACCCCCACACCTTCAGGCCCCCGGGGGGCTGCACCGGGATTGGTCCCAGCCAGCAGGTGACTTCGGTCAGCACCGGTAGAGCCTTGAGCCTGGAACTGTCCCACGGGGTCCTTGTGGACAAAGTGGGTCAAGGGTATGCCGTCAGCAGACCCGGCAATGGGACTGTGAAGAGTCAAGGCTGAGTCATGGCCTCACTCCTTAGCACTGCTGCCTGGGCTGTGCTTGGGACCTGGCCCCGTGGGGTCGGGGCTGCCTGGTGCCCCTGCGCCACTTCAAAGCAGGTGGGACCCAAATAGGCCTGAGGTGTCACCATCCAGCCCTGGTTCCCATGCACCCTCATCTCCCGACGACTTGCTTGCCCTGTGTCTGCCTTGGGCCCGCTGGTCCCGCTCTGCGTGTGCACTGTCATGCAGTGGCCCTTCCACGGTGGCCGTGTGCAGATGGGAGAGACCCTGCGCGCGCGCGCACACACACACGCATCATATAAAGCACACACACATGCACAAACACACACGTGCTCACAAGCATCTGGAGAGCCCTCTTTTCTTCCCTTCCTTGGGTCTGACTCCTCCGAGGGGGCGGGAGAGAGTGCACCTCCGGGGTGGGTGCCACTTGGGTGTCCCTGAGCATGCCGTGTCACCTTCTGATGTAAGTGTCTGTGTAATCACACCGCTGTGCGCGTCCGCGCGTGGGTTGGTGGGGATATCGGCCGCGTACGGTCCCACCTCCCTGTATGAGTGTGTCCATGTCCCCCCACACCTGTGTCCCCCCCGCTCCACACCCGTGCCCCCTCACCTCTCGCATGCACGTGTCCAGCCGGCTGGCCGTGCCCCCACACGCCCCCCTGGCAGCCGCCCGTCCCTGCCTGCCGCGCCATGTGTACACAGAGGCTTGTTTTCTCTGCCTTGCGGGCCAGGGGTGTGCTCGTAAATCGTGCAGCCGATGACACATTTATCCCTCGGGCGGCTGGCGGTGTGAATTTATGGCTGCCCCTCCCTCCCAGCTGAGGCAGGACAGGGGCCTGGACACCCCCGTAGGCAAGCACCTACAGGCCACTCGGCCAACCAAGCTGTCATGGGGCCATCCGGACCGGGACCTGGCCAGGAGGAACTCAGGAGCCCTCTCGAGGTCTTGCCTACTCAGAGACCCTACAGTTTCAGGGCGCTCAAGGCAGACGAGAAGCTAAGAGGTTGGGTCAGTTCAGCCTGGGTGTTTCTAACCCGCCAGAAGAAGGGGGGCCCAGTGATGGGCCTGATGTCTGACCTGTCCATCTGCCCTCCCACTCTGCACCTCAGTCTTCCCGCCTATGAAGTGGGATGGCAGGACTGGAGGGGCTGCTCCCCTTGGGGGTGGAGTCAGCCCACCCACTGTTATGGGGTCTGGTGGAGGCATTGAGGTTTGGGGAGGACAGTGTGTAAGGGTGGGGAGCTTGAGGACAGCTGGGGCTGCATGTAGGGAGGAGGAACAGTGACCATGGGAAGTCAGGGCAGGGAGGACCTCTCAGAGCGTGCCTTCCTTCCTCAGCCTTGTAAAGATTGGGAAACTGAGGCCCAGGGAGAGGCAGGGCCTCAAAACTCCAGTTCTTACTCTCCAGTGTGCAATGAGAGGGTCCCAGGTTCAGCGCCCCCTCCTGGGGCGGTTTCCTTTGTCCCATGAAAGACTCTGTGTGGGGGAGGGGGACGGCCCACCGGGTCAGACAGGGGAGATGATGGAGCAAGCGAAGGGCCATCGGGGCCACAGCTGGGGATGGGAGCCAGCCAGGAGTGAGAGGCCTGGCTGCCTCCACTGTGTCCGTCTGTCTGTCTGTGTGTGGGGTCGGGTCTCCAGGGTACCCTCTGTCGGCTCTCATGCTCCCCCCCACTTCTAGTCCCCAGCCCCCCCTTGCTGCCCGCCTGTCAGGATGAGCGATGGCCATGCCCCTCCCTGGGCCCTCGGCCCCAGGCCCGGTTCCCGCTCATTAGCCGCTGACAGTGTTTGCTTTCCCGCCCGGGACGCCCACCCCCGTCACAGGCCATTTCTCCCGGCGCCCCCCAACCCCCATGGGCCTGCCCGGGGGTCCAGGGTGCTGGGCAGGACCTGCATTCAGCTCCCAGAGTGATGGCCAGAAGGAGCCCAGCCCATCCTTGCCTGCACAACCTAGAGGACTTGTCCTGCCACGTCACAAAGCCAGGCCGCAGAACAAGCGGGACTGGGCCACACCACGGAGACCAGCTGGCTTTGCAGTGCCACACAGGATGGGGCTCCGAGGACAGGCACCTGGTTCACTGTCCCACTTCTCTAGCTCTTGTGTCTCTTCCTTTCCTGGTCTTTCTAGGTCTTGGAACCAGTGTCTCTCGTGGTATAACCCTTGAGCCGCCCGCCCCGTGCAGAAGGCACAACCCTGACCTGGAGCCCCTCTGTCCTCACGAGAAGCCCTGATGCACAGCCCGGCTTGGCGTGTGGGTCAGAGAGTGACTCTGTGATGCCAAGGTGGTGGGAGGAAGACAGGAGGCAGGAATGCCCAGAGCAGAGATGAGGGGGCTCCCTGGGCCCATTTCCCCAGCTCTGGAGGGGTCCAAGCAGATGTCAGACTGGGGGTGGGGGTCTTGTCACCGGCTCAGCTGCCAGAGCAGCCTTGCGGGGCACGTTGGGGGCTGCCGGCACTCCTTCCTCAGGCAGATTGGTGGCCCCCCACACTCCCTCTCTCAACTCTACCCCCTCCCCAGCCCTGGCCCGGTGTGGCCACAGCTGGGCGGCATCAGGGTCCACAGGCCGGTGGCAGCTAAGTCCTTCACTTAAAAATGTGTTTGTGATTTCGGCGGCGGAGCAGATAACGGTGACGAATGGCCCGCCTGCCCCACAGGGCCCCTAGCCCATCTGGTTTGACTTTGGCCTGTCGTAGGGTGTCCTTGGGCCCCTACCCGGGCAGTACCCTCAGAGTAAAGCCGGGGGGCTCGTGTGGACAGCCCTGGGCTGCCCCAGCGGATGTCTGACCATGGCCCACACTGGTCCCTCTGCCCCCACAGTAAGTGTCCCCCCACCATCACAGGCCTCCCTTAGCTGTGTCCACTTGGGGCTCCTCTAGAGCACCTGGGGGCCTGCAAGCACTTCTGCTGGCTGGGGTCTGTGTAGAGGTCATGGCCTAAGCAGGCCCGCTTCCCCTCCATAGAAGGGGAGTAGTGGCCACTGTGCCTGGGGCGAGAGTGATGGAGTGGCCGCTGCGGAGGGAAGGCAGCGAGCGGGGTGGGGCCTGGCTGAGCCTGTCCCTTCGGGCAGCGCATGTGGTCATCGTCAGAAGCAATTTCTGACAAGGCTCCCAACCTTTCCGCAGCCGCTACAGCCCCCAAACCATCGATTATCTGGTCGGAGAGCAGCTTCCGGGTCCAGCCCCAGGCTTGGCTGGGGGGCAGTGGGGTCGAGTCCCAGCGCCCTCATTCCCAGCCCCTCCTACCTCCTCCGCTGGGATGGGCGGAGGGGCTGCCGGGGGGAACACCCTCTGCTGCCAGAGCCCCTGTTCTCTCCTCTAGCTCTCCCAGTGGGTATCCTGGTCCAGGTCTGAGTCCGGGCCAGCTGTGCCCTTGGAAGTGGGAGGACATGTGGCCAGTTCAATGGGGTGTGGTCAGGGTCCACAAAGTGTGTGTGACCCAAGGGACCCAGACCCACGTGTTACTCAGTGGACCTTCCGGAGCCCTGTCTGCCCAGCTCGTAGACAGACCGCACCCTCCTCAAGAAGATAAGGGACGCAGTTGGCTTGGAAGTCCCCTCACTCACCTCAAGGGCCTGGGAGGGCAGAGAGAGATGGGGGATGGCATTCCAGACCCAGAGAGTCTTCAGGCCTGAGGAAGAAGAGGGGAAGGTGGCGGGATCCCCCCGAAAGGGGCAGCCTGAACTGCTCTGTCCCAGAACATCATCCTCAGGGCAGCTCAGTCCCTGCCCATGTGGTGGGGACAGCTGGGGGAGGGGGAGGGACGGCACCATGTCGGGACCCCAGCCCCCCTCCCCTGTGGCAGGAAAATCCCTCTCCCTCAGTGTCACATTGTTGAGAATTAACTTTGTTGAAATAAAAATTGGTCTTGGTATTAACTCGGCCTCGAGGATTTTCTCCGGGATCCCAGAGGCCGCAGAGGGGTCAGAAGCCCATTCCCAGAACCAGCAGCCAGCTTGGGTTTCAGGGGTGCCAACGACCTACTAATCCTCCTGGCTGTAACTCTCCACCCTTTGGGGACACAACACCCGCTTCCTCAGGGTGGTAGAGGAGCCGCTCTGGCCCCTGCTCTGCTGTGGCCCCAGCCATGAAGCCGGACAGTGTGGACATGGGGGATCTGTCCCTGGTTCCCATCCCCCTCACCCCACCCCCATGACTCTGCCTCCAGTCCCTCCCACACCTCACCATGTCACTTGGCAGTCACAGTTGACAATCTTCAGGACAACTCCACCTCTATGGGCTCAGCCTCACAGCCTTTTGGGGCCTCAGTTTCCCCCACCTGCAAAATGGGACACTTGGCCCGGCCAAGGTGAGGGAGGCCCTGAGAACAGATAGGGTGGCCGGGTGGTCAGACACTCCGCAGCAGCCAAGTAACAGTGCAGCGGGGACCCTTCTGAGAGGGGAATGCCCGGTGTGTCTGGAATTCTCTGAAAGGCATGGCTGGTGCATAGGCATTCAGGGCCTCAGCCACTGACGGAGATCGGCACCCTGGGGTATGCATGGGACGGGAGGGGTGAGGACAGAGACATAAGGTCTGTGGGCCCCACCCAGAGCTCTCTGAGACCCCCTGGAACTCCCAGGGAAGCAAGTAGACGCTCATCCCACTCATGCTACCAAAAAGGACAGCAGCCCCCAAAACGGTGTCTTTCGGCACCTACAGAGATCTGTGCATCTGCTTTGAGAGCTGGTGGGAGGTGGGGGGTCTCACTGCCCACCCCCATGGTCCGCTGTGGCTGGTGAGGTCCCTCTGGAGTCTTCCAGCCATCTGAAGTGTGTGTATTCCTGCAGGGAAACTGAGCCCATGAATACAAGCAGTGGAATGAGGCAGGGGTCCCATGGGGTAGGGGGCATGCTGGGCGTCCCCACAGCCTGCTGGTGAGGCCCTGCATCCCAGTAGCCAGGGAGTAGGAGATTTCCCAGCCGGTGGTCCCTTCACAGCCTCGCCCAACCACATCCCTAGCAGCGTGTTTTTGGGGGGGTGGGGTGCAGCCTGGGAACAGGCTGGGTTGGGGGCCTGGGAAAAAGGCGGTGGTCTCTTGGGGACGCTCAAGTGGGGCCAGCTGTTGCTGCCTGGCTCCAATTCCCACTCTGCACTAGGCTGGTCCCCCCGGGCCAAGGCTGGTGGTCTGCCTGGGAGGGGGTGGGCGGGCTATGGAGGCTATGCCTTCCTCTGGACGGTGGTCCCAGGGGTAGCAGAGGTGGGAGGGCACTACCTTCATGCTGAGTGGCAGAACTAGCTGTCCAGGAGGGCTCTTTTGTCCCCCCAAGCAACAGGTCCCAGACCCTCTGAGCACCAGGCTCGCCCAGGTCCCCATCCCAACCTCACCTGACAGCAGGCCTAATCAAGTACCTGGGCCTATGCTGGAAGCCCTTCAGGGCCCCTGCTCTCAGAGCCATCCCTTCTATGGACACCATGGGTCTGCCACCAGCCTGTGCTCCCCAGGCTGGTCCTTCTGCTAACGCTGGCCTATTAGTCCAGGGAACCTGCCCACCAGCACCATCAGAAAACTCCTACGCACCCTTCAAGACCCCATGCAAAGAAAGGGTCCGCTTCTGACCCTGGGAAGCCACCTTGAATCCTGGGCCCAGCACCCAGGTGGTGTCATCACCTTTTAAAGACTTCCCCTGGGGGACCAGTAGAACATGCAACTCTTAATCGAAGGGTTGTGAGTTTGAGCCCCACACTTGGTGTAGAAATTACTTAAAAAAAAAAAAAAAAAGACTTCTCTCTAGCGACCCTGCCTTTGCCACAGGGCTGGACACAAGGGTGGGGTACATAGCCCCACTGCCATGAGTGAGAGGCTCATTTGTGGCTTTAAGGAAGCCTTGCTTCCCCTGGGCCTCAGTTTACCCATCTGAACTGTCCTTGGCAGAAAGCACCCATGGGTCCACTGGAGCAAGTTGGAGCTCCAGGGTAAGACAGGCTGCTGGGTCCTGCACCTCCACCCCACCCCAGGGGTCTGTAGAGGTTAGGGGCTCTGAAGAGGTGGGATTTGATGTGGCCAACTGGGGGTTCTCCCAGAGCAGGAGAGGAGGGCCCCAGCTGGCAGCCACCAAACACTAAGGCTGGCTTCAGCTGAGGGGCGGGCGGAGCAGCTATGGGGTGGGGGCTAGTGGGGGAATTTTCTTACTCCTGAAATCCCTCCCGCCTGCCTGGTGGCCCCCAGGGAAGCCTTGTGAAGCAGGAACCTGATATTTTAAGACTTAAAGCAAATGTTTCTGGAGCCTGAGCTGTGTCAAGGTGCCCGCCCAGGCCTTGTGGGGCAGGGCCAGCCCCCCTACCCTTACCCATAAAACCACCCACTCCTCCCTGGACCCAAGTTTCTGGGGATGGTGTGGGGGGGTGGTGATGAGGTGGGAACTCCCATGAGGGGTCAGAGCCAGGGGTGACTTCAGTGCAAAGGGTGGGGGGCCCGGTATCAGCTCCCTGCTCTGCTAGTCCCTCTCTCTTGGGTCTCCAGCACCATGTGAAGCCGGTAGGAAGCCCTGAACTCCTCCAGGGCCGGCTTTCCCTGGTCTGGGAGCCCCAGGAAGACCACCAAACGGCCCTTCCCTGCCACCAGCAGGGCTAGGCTAGCTGATCCACTACTTTAGACCCCCCGGGGCAGAGCCACCTGGAGCTCAGGGCTCCCAGAAACCTGAGCACAGAGCAGAAGATCTGGGATGGATTGGCAATGCCTGCTTGGGGTGCAGGAGGGAGAGCGGGGATTTATGCCTTGGAACTGGCTTTAAAAAGCAACAGGACAGAGTTTCTTCATTTCGACATCAGAAGAGACTTCTCACCAGACCTGAACCACAGAGGGGCCAGAAGCATGCCTTGGGCTGAGTAGAGCTGGCCCTGGCAAGGAGGGCCAGGCTCCAGCCCCACCTGGGGATTCAGCAGAGCCTTCTTCCTTCTGGAAGCTTCCCAGGGCCCTGAGGACTGGAGCACTATGGGTAGAGGGCCTGGGTGGGTGAGTGACAGCAAATGGAGGCTGGGGTCTCCCTGGGGGCTGACAAGGATTAGGGCCTAATCTCTAAGAAATATTTGGGGGCTGGGCCAGCCCAGGCCTGACTGGGAATGTGGGGGAGCAAGGGAACAGTTGTTCTGATGATTTCTCCAGGATAGGCCATCATACCAAGCCCAGCCAGAGGGGCTCCCAGCCCTCAAAGCACCTGCGGCTGAGTGCCTGATCTGGTCTCAGTTGGTAGGGCTGGGCCACACCCCCATCCCTGAACCAGCAAGCCAATTCAGAGCCATGAGCCTCCCCGGGGTCCATAGTCACCATTTTACAGATGGGGAAACTGAGTCCCAGGGAGGGGACAGCATGTCCAGGGTCAGAGGGAAAGCCTCCAACCAGCCCTGCTGTATAGACTCCTTCCCCCGAGTCTGTCCCAGCCCCTAAAGCCCTTTAATCTCTGCCCACAGGAGAGACAGAGTTCTGGCCAGCTGGGTGTACAGGATAGACCTGAGTAAATCCCCGGGTCCTGCCTCAAGGGCCTGGGGAGCTGCTCACCCTGAGTCCCAGTTCCCCCACAGGGCCTTGGTGGGCCTCATCAGACTCTACTTCTCACACTTGCCCTTCTGCCCTAGTGAACTCCTAGGCACCCTCAGAACCCATGGGGGTTTGAACCATGAGCCCCAAATGGCACGCATACTCCCAGCCCCATCTTCAGCTGTTAATTCCCTCTCCTGGTGGAAATTCTGTGCCTCATGCCCCACTGGGAGCCCACTAGTCCCCCTCTTTGGCTGTCCCAGTCTTTTTCTTTTTTTTTTT